>CM035591.1:60807581-61419567 GCA_020423425.1 Chrysopa pallens
AGACGAAAAAGGCCTTCTTGAATAATCGACTTCTTTTATTAACAGCACAATAGTTCTTATTTTAATCGATTTTTGTTAACCTATTGATTAAAGAATTACATTTTAAAGTAAATAATCCGGAATATAATATATTGAGTGTTTTGCAATGCTATCTGTCGAGCTATGATGAAAAGAAATTTTGGTTAAATAGATTATCTTTTGTAAATTAATTTAAGTTTAAATGTTAAGTTTATATAAAAATTTAATGTTTTTAGTATCCTATGCGTTAAAAATGAAAAACACTGCTCTATTTTTAAAATTAATATTTAATTGGATTAAGATAAAATTAATATAACACAACTGATATTATTATATTTTTAAGGTAGTGTATTTGAATGGTTTTACCATGTTGATAATATTTATGTTCTTACTATTGTATCAATATAAAGGTGAAATTTACATCCCAATTTCAGCTCAGTTTATACTCATTTGGCATAGTGAATATACCTTGTTTGTCCCATTCTTTACACAGAATTATATCAATGTTCGCCAAGTGTTACCCGCACACTATAATACTGCACATATACACTGTGTTCAAACTCTAAATACTCGTCCAATTACCTTACATCCTAAAATACACAGTTTATAAACTATGAATGCAATTCTGAAAGGGATAAACAAACTGAAAAACGCCTGCACTATAATACTGCACATATACACTGTGTTCAAACTCTAAATACTCGTCCAATTACCTTACATCTTAAAATACATAGTTTATAAACTGTGAATGCAATTCTGAAAGGGATAAACTAACTGAAAAATGCCTGCAATACATCGCGATCATTCAGGAACTCTCGATTTTGCCACCAGCATAGACTGAATACAGTTTGAGTAAGATTTATATTATCAGTCATAATATTTTTTTAACAGTAGCAGTTATTTTAACTTTGTAAGACTAATTATAACTTTATTAAGTTATAATTGACTATTGAATTATTGCGAAGAGAACTTTAGATATTTGAAATAAAATTTATGTTGCACATGGCAGATCAATTTTTTTTTTATCTAGAGTAGAAGCCTTAAAAAATGATAAAAAGAAGAAGAAAATTATAGTAGGATAAAACCCATTGGAAACGCAAGATAATATGATACAAGTTAAAGGAAACATAAATTACGGGTGATCTGAGTTCGGGAAGTATAGAAGGGGTGAGTTTTAAAGGATAAAACACGGTTTATTTCGATTTCCGGCAAAACTGCAAGTCCTATGGAAAAAAGTAAAATAGCAAAGTTGTAGGTAATAAAAAGATCTACAACTTTTGTATTTACACTTTTTTCACATAATCTCAAAATTTTTCGATTGAAAATTAGGGTGCTTTTTCGATATTTATTCAAAATAAGATGAAAAAATAAATATTTTAAATCAAAAAAATTACAATGTATTTGGAACATAAAAAGATAAGTTTTCACCAAATTTCGGAGAAAAAAAATAAAAAACCAAAAACTTGGTTATTTGAATTTTTCGCATAAATTTTGAGGTTATTTAATAAAAGTGTGAATATAAAAGCTTTAGATCTTTTTATTACCTACAACTTTGCCATTTAACTTTTTTCCATAAGACTTGTAGTTTTGCCGGAAATTCAGATAAACCGAATTTTACCCTTAAAAACTTACCCCTTCCATACTTCCCGAACTCAGATCGCCCGTAATTTATTTTTCCTTTCATTTTTATCATATTATCTTCCGTTTTCAATTGGTTTCATTCTACTGTAATTTTTTTTGTTTTCAAAAATTATCTACCCTGGTATATAGTGATCATTTTAATAGAAAAAGGAAACCATACCCTTTTATTTAAATAATGAAACAAAATTAATTTTTTTTTTTGTAATTTGTCTACGGTATTTTATTTGATAAATAAATGTTGATTTATTTAAATTAATTAAAAATATCAAAATATTTAATATTTTTTGTAAAGAAAAACAATTTAACAGGGTATCCAAAATCAGAGAATGTAAATAATATCAAAATAGAATTATTGGTGGCAAATAACACATATCATTGACCCGTGCAAACTACACCCCTCAATTCCATGGGTAGTGTAATCACAGATTGAACGTATCCGCTAAAATCCAACCTGACCCGTTCAAACTACACCCCACAAATCCATGGGTTAATAACAGTCGAAAATGGCGTACATGTATTTTAATTGTTGTATTAAATATACAAGTGTTGATTTTTTTAAACTAATTAAATTTCGGTATTTCTACTTAAATTGTGTTTAAATTATAGTTATTTAACAAAAATAATAATTAAATCTTGTAAAATGTTTTAAATTGTGGTATTTATGTGACATAAACAAGATAATTTCTAAAAAAAAAAGGGTCGATAACTCGAAAGTTGGTATTCTTTATTTTCGTCTTATTGTGGCTTGATTTATCAAAATTAATCATCAAATTTAGACACTACGGATATCGTAATTTAGCCATATAATTAAACGAATAATTAGTTATAGCGGGGTGGCAATTGCTAAAATCGCTGTTAAGAAAATATGATAAACTGTCTAGTCAGTAAAATCATTGACAAACGCAAACACAGCTTCGATTACACGGTCTTTAAGTGTAATCACGGTTTTATATATATTGTAATAGATCTGTAGTTAGGACTACTTAAACGTCGATATTATTCTTCAATAAAAAAAAATATTTGTTATTCCATAGGGAAGTGAGTGATGATGGGCTTGGCTGTCACTAGTGTCATGGATGACAGTTTTTTAAAATATTTTAATTTACCATTTTATCAATAAAAAAGTTAATGTTTTTAAAAGAATATTTTATAATTGACCTCGTGTAAGAATATTATGTCCGAAATGAAGGAAAAGGATGCAAATATCGTAAAAATAGCTGTAGAAATGACCGATCAGGTGCCACAATTAATACATTTTAATCAAACTCAACCTTTAAGTACAATTATTAAAGAATTGTGTAATGGTTGGTGTTTAACGGGACCTGAACAATATGCTCTACAGTTCTCCGAAACTAATAATCAAAATTATATTACCGAGAAAAATCGTAATGAAATTAAGAATGGTTGTGTGCTGCGTTTAGAGCATTCAGCTGCTAAAACAGCTCAAGATATTTTTCTTAAATTAAATAATGGTACTAACGAAGAGAAAACTGTTGCTTTGCAAAAATTATCTACACTTAGCCCTGATATGACTTTTGCACTTGAATTTATAAATATACAAGGTTTAGCATTGCTTATCAGTCATATCGAAGGTATGTAGGACGCAAATAATATATTATTTGAACACGCATAAATGCGTTCTTAATTTTGGTTTATCTAGAAAAATCCGTATTTTTTTTAAATTTGTAGTTTTATTAAAAACTTTGGAAATTTTATTTCTCATTAACTTATGGTTTACTCTTAGATCTAATCGAATTCATTATGTAAAAATTTGATGAACTTCAAATAATCACTACAAAAATACTACACAGAAATTCAACAACGTAAAATTTTTGACCAAAACAACGCAGAAAACACTTACATGGGAATTTGTTTATTTTTCTTTAAGGGTTTTAACAAATTCATATTTAAAGATCCAATCCACCTTGTAAAATAGAAAATACTTAAAATCTAAAAAGTAAGCGATATATTTTATGTCGAATAAATTTAAATTCTTTGGAAAAATGAAGACAAAATAAAAATTTCTTCCGTTTAAGGCTATTGGATTTTTCGAAAACTGCTCAAAATAATTGAAATGTACAGAATTTTTGTCTATTTTAGATAATTATTCTTAATAATAAATTTCGATTTTTTCCCCAGTTTCCCAGATCAAATTATTTTGTATGTTATAAATACGTATTTCGACTACAAAGTAGTCATCATCAGTATGAATTAGCTAGTTGTTATGATTCTCTGAGGAGATGTTACTCGTTGCTAATTTGGTGACGGTTTCGACTTTGTAGTCGAAATACGTATTTATAAAATATAAAATAATTTGATCTAGGAAATTGGGGAAAGAATCGAAATTTATTCGAAAAATCCTAGAGTTCTCATTAATAATTATAAAATTCTTAATAATGTTTTTTTTTTAAATTCGACTGATTGATTAATTATTGGCCTGTAGAAATTATCCTCAATTTTGTGAAAATAGGAAATATATCTAACAAAATCAAAATTGCCTTTTCTCGCGTTGAATTCTAGAATCAATGAAATTAATGTTTCATCTATTTACAAAATAAAATAAAAATTTTCGTTACAGGTGGTAAATTTAAAACGAGCATGCTAGCGTTCGCATTGCTATCATTTGTAGAATTAATGGATCATGGAATTGTATCATGGGATGTTCTAGAAAATCCTTTTATTACAAAAATTGCAAGTTTTTTAAATAATCAAAATTCTGGTCAAGATGCAAAAATAATTCAAGCATCATTGTCTATTTTGGAAAGTATCGTCTTAAACAGTACGGATAAGTATCCACAAGTTGAGAAAGAAGTTCCATTTACAAATTTAATCGTTCACTTACAAAATGTTCAACACCCGGTTATCCAGCAAAACACAATTGCATTAATCAATAGTTTATTTTATAAGGCAGATGCGCAAAAACGAGCAACAATTGCATCAACATTAAGTTCGAAACAAATTCGGAACGTGATATTAAGTAACATAATCCAATATGCATCGGGACAAGTTCGTACTGAAATGGCATATCAATTATATGTCCTACAAACATTATGTTTAGGTCAGCTTGAACAACGTATGATGACAAAAATGGATCCACAAGATCAAGATGCACATGATAAAATCAAAGAATTACGCAGAATTGCATTCGATACTGATGGAACTTGTAATTCAAATGATGTTACAGCACGTAAACAGTTAGGGACATTTGCAAAAGATTACAAAAAACTAGGTTTTAAATCTGATATTAATCCAGCATTAGATTTTACCGAAACTCCTCCAGGTATGCTTGCATTAGATTGTATGGTATATTTTGCTCGAAACCATTCTGAAAGTTATACAAAAGTTGTTTTGGAGAATAGTTGTAGAGCAGACGAACATGAGTGCCCGTTTGGCCGTACTAGTGTAGAATTAGTGAAGTTATTATGTGAAGTTTTACGCATTGGTGAAGCTCCTAGTGAACAAGGACAAATTTATCATCCTATGTTTTTCACACATGATCATCCATTCGAAGAATTTTTCTGTATTAGTATCGTATTATTAAATAAAACATGGAAGGAAATGCGTGCAACTACTGAGGACTTTGTTAAAGTATTTAGTGTAGTTCGAGAACAAATAACACGAGCGCTCGGAACTCAACCACCTGGATTCGATAAATTCAAACAGAAATTACAGTTATTGACGTATGCAGAAATAACAAATCTTTGGCAACAAGAACGGGCATCACGTGAAAAGTGGGAATCTCATGCAAGACCAATAGTAGAATTAAAAGAGCAAATAACCCCTGAAATATTAGATTTAATACAACAGCAACGACTAACGCTACTTGTCGAAGGTACTCGATTTACAAAGTACTCCTCGCGAGGTCAGCGTATTAAAGACAAATTTTGGTATGTACGATTATCTCCAAATCATAAAATATTCCACTATGGCGATTGCGATGAAAAATCTACACCCAGTTTGGAAGAATTACCCAATAAACTAGCTGTAATCGATATTAAAAGTTTGGTAACAGGGAAAGAATGTCCACATATGAAAGATGCTCGTGGGCGTAAGACAACTCATCAACTTGCGTTTTCCTTAATTTTGGATTCGGTTGATGTGGCATCGTTAGATTTTGTAGCACCAGATGAACAAAGTTTTGATTATTGGACGGATGGTGTGAGTGCTTTGCTTGGTAATAAAATGTTGAGTAAACAAACTGAAAATGATTTGGAAACACTGTTATCGATGGAAATTAAATTGAGATTATTAGATGCTGAAGGTGTTGAGATTCCACAAAATCCACCACCAATTCCTGCTGATCCACCAAATTATGATTTTTGTTACGATTTAAAGTAGATATTTTTTTAATTTTGAATACTCCCATTTTTAAATCATTTATGGTGATCCCGCATTTAACAGATTTGTACAATACGTGTGACAGCATTTTTCATGATAATCAAAGCCTGTCAATTTTATTAATTTGAAAGCTGAACTTATAAATTACCTTTAATTATTTTTTGTAAAATAATAACTTGTTGTAAATTATAGCATTAATTAATTTTACACCTGTAAATAGCACAATTTACAAACTGAAATAGCATGATCGTTAAGGCTATAAATTCTCTGAAATTCTTGAAAATCTCGTAATAAAATCCTAAAAATTGTTTCGGAGATAATTGAAAATAAATTTTACATTAGAAGAAAATTTTTCATTAAATATTATTTCGTATATTAAATTTGACGTTTATAAAAATTATATATAGATGTTGAATTCAAAATGCGTTTAGTTTTATGAATTGACTTAAAGGATAGTAAATTGCATTTACAAACCAAACAGATCTGGATCACCATTCCCGGCCAAATCATTTTATTGCATGTAAGTTTTAATTCAAATCTATATATTTTTCAAATTTCAGATACATATAATCTACGTAGAAATAAAAAAAGGCCCACAATAAAAAATCTATTACATATAATATGTACCAAATTTTAATTCATTGTCAGTAATCAAATAGACAAAACTTGTAAAATCTGGGTATTTTTTCACCTCTTTCGGAGGTTGAATTTAAAAATAAACCTTATCTTATTGCTCGTGTGCATTACAAGAATATTCTCTACTAAAAATATTAAGCATAGTGATTTAAACTGTACCTTGAACAGTATATCAAAATTTGATTCCCCTAGTTAAGAGATGAATTTTTAAAAATCCAATAAGAAATTCTCATACAAAATTTCAAACTTCGCGATATCCAATTTACGACACTATTGTCAAAAGGGTTTAGTAATTATTTGGGAAAAAAATGACATTCGATCCAACATACCGATACATGTTTTTAACTAAATATCCTGAAATACTTTGTGCCTATTTTGTATTATTAGTATAAGTAATTTGTTTGCACAGGTTTTTCATGAAAATTTTTTGAGATGCGACAATTTTTATAAGATTTCCATATTTGAAATATATATATTTCAAATATGGTATATATAAAAGTATATATACAAGTAAAAACCAAAGAAAAATATAATCAAATTGAATCTCTATATAATTTATTTATAATTAAATACTATTACCATAGCATGTGTTTTTATTTAACATTTATGTAACATTTTTATATAATAATTATATTTTTAAATACATAAAATTATATTATAAACTATATATTAATATTTTAATTATTATTAATGCTACCCGTGCGTAATTTTTAATTATATTTCATTTAAGGGAGGATATGTAATATTAAATTTATTTTTAACCATTGAAAATAAAGTATATTAAATAATAAATAACGCGTTTTCGAATTCAATAAAAGAAATAATATACCGTCATTTAAAATAGAAAATGGACTTAGAAAATACCATTCTCTGTGTGTTATTTTTTCTGGAAGTAGCATATTTGATAAAATTCAAGAATACAATATCTAACATTAAACTGATATAAACAAAAAAATATTTTTAAACTATCTAGTTTTTAGGATATTTTGAAAAAAATTTTACTAAATTAAAATTTTTTAATTATAATAAATATGGAAATTTAATTGTGGAAAATTATGACGTGGAGTTGCTGTTCCCCCACGTGCATCGTCTCTTCAACTAATTCAAATAGTAAAAACATTTTCGGACACCCGTTATTTCAATGCCGAAAAGTAGTAATATGTATATTTTCTGTATTGTAATTATACATAGATAATATAACTTGATCGTAATTTATTTATTATTTCAACTAAAATGAAAATATTCAATTTGAAAATAAAAAAGGCAAATGTGAAGTTATTAAGCATAATTTTTTCTCAAAATATTTTTATAATATCGTATAAATCAGACAATAAATAAATATATTATTACGACAATAAAGCTCCTTTTCGTGGACTAGTAAAATAAACTTTTAAATAATTTTAATAATATTATCAAATTCATATTTTATATTTAATAATTTAGAATGTTTGTTATAAAATTGAAAAATTCTGTAATATACATATAAAATGCTTTGTCTTGAATGACAGATCAATTCTCAGTCTAAGCTGTTAACCGTACAGGCCTGAAATTTAGAGCGTGTTTATGACGTCAGGCATCAGATAAAAAAGGATTTTCCAAAATTCTACTCCTAAGGGGCCTTAATAAAATTATGCGATTAAATCAGGTTTAATTTGAAATGAATTGGATTCATTTGAAAATTTGATTTTCAAATCAAACAAATTCAATGCGAGTAAAATCTATTCAACAAGTTTTATTGATTTTAAGCGGACTGAATTGGTTTTAAATGGAAAAAATATCGAATTGAAACCAATTCCGATTAAATCCAATTCAAAAATTAGAATTATAGATTTATCTAAATTATACATGCAATGTACATAGTGTAAACGTTGTTGCTATTGCCTACACTAGAGTAAAATTATTTAACATTTTTATATTGAAAATAAATGGAAATTTTGTGAAAAAATTGGCCTTTTTGGATGGTAATATTTAATTAATTGTGTAAAATTAATAGAAGTAAAACTAAAAAAATTGAATAAATTATCTTAATACATTTTTTTATGGCACTCTTCATTTGAACTTATTTAATGGTTACAATTAAATAATTTTTAATTTAAAACGAAGTATTAAAATAAAAATTAATAAAATTTGGATTATTATTATTTTTTTGTTGTTGTTTGTTTGTATTTGTCGATTTATCATATAATGAATAGCAAATAATTGTCTGTTTTCATACTAAGTAAACATTTTAAAAATGTTTTGAGTACATTTTTAAAATGTTTACTTAGTATGAAAACAGACAATTATTTGCTATTCATTATATGATAAATCGACAAATACAAACAAACAACAACAAAAAAATAATAATAATCCAAATTTTATTAATTTTTATTTTAATACTTCAAATAATATACATCGTAATAAGGACCTTATAGTTTATTAAAACTACTGGTATAAATATTTTTTAAATTGTAAAATGTTACAATAATAAATTATTAGGAAAAAAAACCATTTACATTAATATAATTTAATATTTAAAAAAAATATTTTTGGTTTAAAACAGTAAACAAGTAAATTTTTATGATATAAAAGTCGCCAGTATAAAGATCAGAAATATTTTAACATAACCATGGAGACAAGAAACTTCTTGCCGTATTTTTTAACTTCCCGCTAATAAAATCGAAGCTTTTGAAGAAAGTTATCGGTTTTACCACGTTTTCAAAAAATCGAGTTTTCATCAGATCTTGACGTTTTGAGGTTACAGGAAGCTTCCCTGACTACCCCTGCGCGGTTGTCTGAATGTTATGTGTGGAAGTATGTCGCTTACAGTGTTGCCGATGGCTCAAGTTAAAATTACCCACTCCATAAAGTCCCATTACTCGTTTTTACCCGGCACACTGAAAGGTAGTGTTACCAACTGCTAAAAGCGCGGTAAATTTAAAACTAAATATTAATCTTGAAGTATTTAAAATAAAAAGTACACAATAATTAATTATTAATAAAATTTATTAAATTATTTTTTTTTTTTTAATTTTCAAAACATAACATTTTTAAGTATTTAGTAAATATTTATTAAATTATACATAAAAAATATTTATTAAACGTTTTAACAAAATGTAATTTTAATAAAAAACCTTTACCCGACTTTACCCGTCTGAGTCCAATTACCCATCATTTACCCATTCAACGTCGAATTACCCGAAAAATGGGTAATTACCCGGACATTGGCAACACTGGTCGCTTATAACTTTTGAACGGCTCGACCGATTTCATTGCAGTTGGTGCCATTCGGAAGGACTTTATCAAACTTAGATTTTGAAATTCAGATGTATTTAAAAAAAAGTGTCTTTTTTACATAACTTTGACATTTCTAAAAAATTCACTAATGAAACCACTGATGTAAAGCTAAATTCGACGTATATTTCGTGTAATTATGCCATGTATACCTAGTCAAATAAATCCAATTCGAGCAATATTCAAAATTTTCTGAATTTTATTCTCGCCCATTAACTGATGCATAAATATCTTCTGTAGATATCATTCTAGTTTCTAGATTCTGATACTGATTTTTATTCTTCATTCGAATGTAAACTGAAATGAAAAATATTAATAACCCGTTCTTACGTAATACTTTTAATAAGAAAATAAGGCCTCTTAAATCAGCTCTTAAGCAGCTAATATTAAAAATAGAGATTTTTTCGATTTTTTAAATGGTAATAGGTACAATTTTTTATATAAATTATTGAAACGTTAGGCTCGATTATGATATCCATGGCGCCCAGATTTTGGTAAAACAAGCCAAAATAAGACGAAAATGAAGAATACGAATTTTCGAGTTTTTGCCTATTTTTCGAGTTATCCATGGGTAGTTTGATCCCAGGTTGAACGTAGGGGCTAAAAACCAACCCGACCCGTGCAAAATATACCCCATAAATACATGGGTAGTTTAATCACAGGTTGAACGTAGGGGCGTAAAACCAATACGACCCGTGCAAACTACACCCCACAAATCCATGGGTTAATAACAGTCGAAAATGGCGTACAAGTATTTTTAATAGTTATATTAAATATACAAGTGTTGATTTTTTTTAAATGAATTAAATTTCGGTTATTTGTGCTCTAATTGTGTTTAAATTAAAGTCATTTAACAAAAAATAATGATTAAATTTTGTAAAATGTTTTAAATTGTGGTATTTATGTGACATAAACACGATAATTTCTAAAAAAAACAGTCCCGATAACTCGAAATATAGACGAAAACTCGAAAATTGGTATTCTTTATTTTCGTCTTATTTTGGCTTCTTTATCAAAATTAATTGTCAAATCGAAGCGCCACGGATATCGTAATCTCCACAAACGTAAAAACGAACTACAAATGAAAAGAAAATAAACTTATTTGTTCGTAATATTAGTAATTAAAAAAAATACCTACAGAATTATTAAATAATTGAATAGAATTAGAGTTGGGTGGATACGTTTTTTTTAATTATAACTGGACACTATAAAAAACTATAACTATGCAAAATATTTATAATTTTTGCAAACAATAAAACAATTTCTATAAAATTTTCTAATTTAATGTTGACTTCGCATAAAAATTATTTGAGATGAAAAAATTAAATAAAACTGATAAACCATTTTATTTTTTATCCCTTAATTAGTAAGCGATTAATTAGTTTTAAAAAATCGTTTTCTTTATTCACTAATTTGCTCAAAATTTTTTTCCATAAATAATTGATATTGATGTAAAAATTAATTCATTATGTATTGCTTACATATTTAACTTTTTAAAATTTAATGTTTAGATTAAATAAACAATTATTAAAAATAAAAGTTACAAATCAAATTTTTTTGTTTTAATTAGATATTATAATTTAATAAATTGATAATAATTAAAATTATTTAATTTTTAAATTAAACATTCAGTTTTATTTTTCTTAATAGAATTTATTAACTTGTAGTTCATTTTTTGTCTTCATTATTTCTGCAAAAGAAATTTTTTTATTTAAATAAATTATATTTATAATAATATTATAAAAGAATAATATAATACACTTACATTTTGTAAAAACCCATTAATCTACGAATTTTTATACGATATAGTCTCTCGATTACCAAATAAACTGTTTTACAAACTAATCCGTTACGTAAGACATTGATAAAAGGCGTGTATTCTCTGTCTAAGATATTCATGACAAATGCAATATTGTAAAGATCTACTGTGGTACAATACAAAACATAAAAAATATTAGTTTTTAACAACACGCCCATTTAACCTCCGTTAAAGTAGCCCTACCTAAATAAGATCTTCCAAAATATCGTTAATGTAATTCGTTTGAAAGAGATTGTAAGAAATTCGTTTGAGAGTTTATATTTTCACAGAGAAACGGCTTCATTCTTTTGAGTGAAGTTTTTTAATTTTCCGCCAAATTTTTCAATTTTCTGTAAAAATTGGCAAGGACGTTTAATTTTATTCATAATCCATTGAAAATGCCATTCAAATTTCAGGTGATGTTTTTCAGAAAACTTGTGGTCTACTTCACATAAAATTTCAAAGCGATTTCCCCCTGAAAAACATTAAGACCAAAATCATTTTCTTTGAGCAACTGTTTATAAACATTTATAAAATGATTAAACGTCAAGTTTTGTTTTTCTATGTGACAAAAAAATTATTTTCACAATCTAAAGATCGAATGGCTGGAAAATTTACATCGATATGATAAAAAATATAAACTCTATATAAATTTTTCTTGAGTGAGAATTTTTCTTTTTTCTAAACTGCAGTCTATTGATTAAAAACAAAAATAAACGCCCAAGTCAATTTTTTATAGAAAATACAAATTTGGAGACAAACTTTATATAAAAAATTGAAATCGATTTTACGTGAAAACTACTCTCAAATGATTTACTAAGACTTTTAAACTGTCTCTGTTAAGGTGGTGGATTTTATCTTATATAACTACATTTATTCATATTCAAATTAACTTTATTCTTCTTGTATAATTACTACATATTTTTACTACATGTCAAAACTCTCTAACTTCTTACAACCGACAAACTTCAACTTATCAAAAATAACTAACTAATTAATACCAACATATAAAATATTACTAAAAATAAATGTGTTATATTTAACACGCCTCCTCACATTTATTTTCTTTTAAACAATTAAGTCCAGTGAATTTCTTAATTCTTCGAATCTTTTCTTACACAATGCTTTAGTAAAAATATCCGCTACATTTTCTTCACTTTTAACCTTAATAATATTAATAAAACCTTCTTTCATACATTCATATACATAATGATAATGCACTTCTATATGCTTCGAATTTTTTGTAAAATTACCATTTTTTGCTATGTCTATTACACCTGAGTTGTCTTCATATACATTAAGTGGTTTAACTAAATTAACATCAAAAATTTTTAACAATTCTTTAACAAACTTAAGTTCACTAACAGCTTCCGATAATGCTACATATTCTGCAAATGTTGATGCTTTCGTCACACTCTTTTGTTTCCTTGATTTCCAATATATTACATTGCCAAATAATCTCAATACGTAACCAGTTGTGGATTTTCTGTCTAAGTTATCCCCCGCCCAATCGGCGTCAACATAACAATCAAGAACTTTAATATTTTCATTTCTCTTATAAGTCATCTTTAAATTTTTCGTTAAATAAAGATATTGTAAAATTCGTAAAGCATATTTGTAATGTGTCTCGTTATAACAACTTTGAAATCTACTCAAGTAGTTTACACTGAAACATATATCCGGTCTTGTAGCCGAACTTATATAGAGTAATGCACCAATTAAATTTCTATATTTAATGTTCATTTCACAATTATCTGATTTTTCAATTTTCAAATTTACTTCCATAGGTGTACTATATAATTTACTGTTTTCCAAATTATATTTTTTAATTAATGACTCAATATATTTAGTTTGATATAATTTCATTTCATTCGTTTGAGGCTCATAATCTATAGTGATTCCCAAATAATCTTTAATTTTACCAAGATCCTTCATTTTAAACTTTTCCGATAATAAAACTTTAATTTTTTTAATTTCATTTTTATCTTTGCAACAAATTAATAAATCATCAACGAAAATTAATAAATAAATGGTAACTGTTCCATTTTTAAACATATACAAACAAGGATCAATATCACTGCGTTCAAAACCTATACTTTTCAAAAATTCGTCGAGACATTCATACCAAGTTCTAGAGCTTTCTTTTAAACCGTACAACGCTTTTATCAATTTACAAACTCTGTTTGTACCATCTTCATAACCTTTAGGTTGTTTAACATAAACCTCAGAATTTACATTTCCGTTTAAAAAAGCTGTCTCTACATCCATCTGTTCAATTTCTAAACCCATCTGACAACAATATGATAACAAAATCTTCAATGTTTGCATTTTAGCTACAGGAGAATAAGTATCTTCAATTTCATCGGTTTGTTGAAAACCTCTCACAACTAATCTAGCCTTAAATTTATTATCACACTTTTTAGTATAAATCCATTTTACATCTAACACTTTATTATTATCGACATTGTCAACCAATTTCCAAGTTTTATTTCTATTTAAACTATCTATTTCTCTATTCATAGCTTTCCGCCAAATTGTTTTCTCATTACTTTCCATCGCTTCCTCAAATGTACTTGGTACATTTGTACTACAAAAATTAGCAAAAATATAACTATTATACACTTCATAATCTTTTAAATAATCTGGAGGTTTTAAGGTTCGGTCAGATCTACGAACACCCGATACCTCATCACCTTCATTAATATTATCATCATTTTCATCATTACTACTTTCACTAGAAGTTAGGCTATTGTTGGTTGTATTATCATCTACATTATCCGTACTATCAGATACATCATCATCTAAACTGATCCATTTTACATTATTTTCAACAAATTCTACATGTCTTGCAACAACTACTCTCCCGTTTAGCAATATACGGTAACCAACATTACTGTATCCTACTAAGATTCCCATATCAGCCTTTTTATCCCATTTAGATTTCCTCTTTTCTTCCGGTATTCTAATAAAAACTTTACTACCGTATAAGCGTAGGTTTGACACATCCGGTTTTCGTTTAAAAAATATTTCATAAGGCGTTCTTTTTTCACTCGTGTTTGCTAACGTACGATTTTTCAAATGAGTTGCCGCGCAAACTATTTCTGGCCAATATTGTTTATCCAAATTTGCTTCTTCTTTTAAACAACGCGACATATTCATTATCGTTCTATTAAACCGTTCCGCGGTTCTATTTAATTCATGTACATAAGGAGGACAATTATTAATACTAATTCCTTTATCTTTCGTGAACTGATAAATCCTATTATTCAAATATTCTTTGCCGTTATCACATCTCAAAATTTTAACTCGTTTTCCCGTTAAATTTTCACATTCATTTACGTATTCAACTAAACAATCATAAACTTCTGTTTTTGATTTCATTGTATATATTCTAGCAATTTTACTGTAATCATCAATAAATGAAACAAAATATTCTTCGCCTTTAAACCCTTTTGTCTTGAAAGGTCCACAAACATCAGTGTGAACTATTTCTAAAATTTCCTTTGCCTTTTGTCTACTATTTTCGAAAGATTTATCATGCATTTTACTTTCTGTACATATTTTACATTTCATTATTTCCGATTCAAGTTTATTAGGTAGACCTTTTAACAATTGATTTTTACACAAAGTATTTAAATAACCAAAATTAACATGGCCTAACATACGATGCCATTTTTCTTTATTGCTCATCTTATTTGTATTTCCATTTGCTATATTAACAAAGGACACTTTTGATTCATTTGATCTCAATTTACTTTTCATGATGTATAAACCTCTCTCTTTGAATGCTACAGCAGTGACTTTACCATTATAATTATCAATAACCTTTGACATCTTTCTTTTAGATATAATCGTATTATTTTCTGTGATTTTACTATAACTTATTAAATTTGATTTCATATCTTTCACATAAAATACATTTTTCATCTCTATTAAATTCATTTGACCAAAAGCATTAAAATAACTAACAACATTTCCTAATTTTGTTGCATTTACCTTTCTATTATCACCTAAGTAAACATTTACTGGTTTTTTAAGTTCAATACATTTATCAAAATATCTTTCGTCATTAATAATATGGTCTGTACAACCACTATCTAAAAGCCACACAATCTCATTAGAATCTACATTTCTTATCTCAGAATTTTGTACCACATGATGCTCAACCGTTGTAACCCATGCATTATTCTTCTCTTCATTCTGTTGTTGTTGACGTTGCTGAGGAGTTGCTTGTTGCTGCTGATTATTTCTGCGATATCCACGAAAACTGCCACGTCCTCTATAAACACCTCTTCCAGTACCTTGCCGTCCTCGTGATGATCTCCATCTTTGATCATCTGATGCTTGTTTATTATTTCTACAATTTCTCTGAATATGACCTGCTTCACCACAGCCATAACATGTCCAATTTTGCTGACTTTTATTCACCATAAATACATTTGATTTTCTACCTGGATTTTCATCTTTTGTAATTTTCATTTCAGCCATTTCAATTTTACTCTTTACATAATCAGCCGTTTGATCTTCCACTTTTAACGTATCAATTAAATCACCAATATAACTATATGACTCCGGTAATGTGTTTAACATGTAATTTAATTTTTCTTTTTCAGTTACAGTTGCCCCAGCACTTTTCAACTCATTCACTGTCTTTTCGAAATCACTAAAAAATGTTGCTGAATCATGGTAGTCTTTTAGTCTCAATCTTTCCAATTTATTTCTACATACAATTTGTAATGCCGTTGATTCCTTTAAATACAAACTGTCGAATTTCTTTATTATTTCATATGCAGTTTCTTTATCACTAACAAATTCCAATTGTCTATCCGAGATCGCATTATATATGTAATTAATTGCTTTCAAATCGTTATCATCCCAAAGGTCTTCATCAGTTGGCGTTTTTGCTCTTTCAATATTTGTTTCACATTTTTTTAACTTTAAAAACATCACTAACCGTTTTTTCCACATATTGTAATTTTGTCCATCAAAAATAGGAATTTTAATTTCGTCTTTAGACGCCATCTTGTAATTTTTTTTATACGACACGTGCACAATAAAATTAATACCAATTTCAATCCTTTTTTATATGTCCAATCTTTTCAACAAACTACGTTCTGCTACCATGTTAAGGTGGTGGATTTTATCTTATATAACTACATTTATTCATATTCAAATTAACTTTATTCTTCTTGTATAATTACTACATATTTTTACTACATGTCAAAACTCTCTTACTCCTTATTCTTACAACTGACAAACTTAAAACTATCAAAAATAACTAACTAATTAATACCAACATATAAAATATTACTAAAAATAAATGTGTTATATTTAACAAATAAGATTGTTTTGGATAAATTATATACCACATATCCTATTTCTTCCAAAAACAACAAAAGTCAAAAACATTATTATTAATTATTATTAATTAACTGTCAAATTTATTCGAAATTTCAATTTTTATACAACTCCAATACTGAATTAAGCATAAAAAAGTTTTTTAATACGCGTTTGTGTATGAAACAGTTTTTAGTCCTGAAAAATTTAAATCGTGTTAGTTTTTTACAATGACCGATTCATTTGAACTTTCAACTTGTATCTTATTTTAACATGTTTTAAAGCAAATAACTTGCTTTAAACCATTCACAAGTAAGACTTAAAATTCCAAAGGGTGGCATATTAAATATACATTAATTAATACAAAAAATTGCAAATTAATATATTGTAATAAAAATAAACAAATGAAGATAACAACTAAAAGAGTTAATTCTTTAGATACTCGACATATGATTGAATTTCATTTTTAATTAGCACTCATAAAATACTATAAATATTCAATCTTATTATCTATATGTGTTTTATCCAAATTTGAGTTATAATTGTGTAGACCTCAAACATTTTTACGAAAAAAATTTTCAAACAAAAGTTGTTTGTTTCAAACATAAACATTTTTTGTGTTTGAACTTTCTTCTATCTTTTATAGTTGAAAAGATGGGTCACAGATCCATTAGACCCAATTGACCGATTTTGCTCATTCACGAATTTAAACTCACTTTTTATGTATAGTATACGTCATCAAAATTTCAGGTCTATTTTTGTTTTTTAGTTATCTTGATGAAGGACGGACAGATTAATTAAGTTTTTCTATGAACACCTATATCAAAATTTCGTTTGTTGAGCTCAATATTAGATAGCGTTACAAACTTTAGACTAAAATTAATATACTCCGACATATTATGTATGTCGAGTATAAAAATTATAAATAATACGTACATCATGAAAATTTTAATTTTAAATTATAATTAATTTTTAATTATAGTTGATGTTAATTTTAAAAATATTGAGCTAACTTTAAGTCATTTGGGTACCAAACTACCTTAACATTAAAACAGTTTCGAAACATTTTATAACAACATATTCAATAATATCTAATATTTATTACATGCGTTTTATGATAAACAATTTAGTAGTAATTATTTTTTGTTTATAATATTCGTGATTAAAAAATAAATATATCATTCATAAAGATTCCGTCATTGTGCTTTGGTTTTTATTTTATTATTTTAGTTTAGAAAACGAACTTTTTTTATTTGTTTTAAATTAAACAAAATATACAAATGACTTACTTAAGACGATAGCGTTTATTTAAATAAATAAAAAAAAAAAGGTTCGACGGATTAATGGCTCTGAACACTAACCACTTTAAATTTAAAGTTTTAAATTGCTATGAACACTTTTTAAAATCAAGTGGTTTAGGTGTGACTCATACGACGAACTTTCCAAAATAATTTGTTTATTCTTACGAATATCGGTATTATTTGTATCTTTTTGTTTTTTTTTTCTTTTTATCCTCAACAAAAAACGACTGTTACCGAATCATTCAGTTTTATGTTACGTAATTTCGCGTCGACTGAAAGTGGTGCTATGGTAAACCTTTTCCATTTTTTAGCCATTATCAAACTAAACACTGAGTGTTTTACAAATAAAACGTGTCGAAACCTGTCGAGCCTGAATCACATACTATTGGATTAAGGATCATATTGGACGGAGCCGCTATATAAAGGTTTTGGGTTGACAAAATTCGTTATATAGAGGTATTTACACTTTTTTTTGTTTTGATAGTTAAAAATTCGTTTTAAAGAGATTGTTCGTAAGATATATTCGCAATGTAATGGTATATTTTTCATTGATTCTTATGGACAATTCAAGGCGATTACGAAGAATTTGTTAAATAAAGGACGTCGTTATATTGAGGTTCGTTATATTAAGGTTGTACTGTATTATGTTTATAAAGTTCAGGCAATAGAATCTAAAAAATTCAAATGAACGATATTGAATAATTTTTGCTATTTTTGATAATGACAGAATATTGTCAATGACTATGTGATATCTAATTGAATATAAAATTCCATTCATTATTCAATTTATTTCTATTTATCTATCCGCTGTCTGTTTGTATACAAATTTGTCGTTTAGAATTAAAGTATTGTAATGATAGTCTGTTATATGGTTCATCTAATTTTGGAACATTAATTTTAATTAACATTAACGTTAAAATTATATGCACATTCAAGGACACTTTTTTTTATTAAAAAATTTTTAAATATGTTAAACGAAGATCTCGCTAATGTAGATCTCACAATCAGTTCAACAATATCGATATAATAGACTTCAAACGCTTCTTTTCATGTGGGAGTAAATAGTTCTTGAAATGATCCCAATCTTGTCCACATTGGTTAAACTTTTATACTGATTTCGAGAATATTTTAGTTTTGGTGTTAGTTATTGCATAGCTCATGCTTTTTTGAAGTAGTGGCAAAAAATAGACTCTGCATTATTATTATTACTTCTATATGTTCTGATAGTTACTAAAGACTTGATTTTGTGCAAATAGTATTGGGCTTATATGCTTGCAAGATGTTTTTTGCTTTTATTCAGTATTTGAAATTCACTTATAGCTTCATATTAGCTATCTTATAGATTTTTTATGTCTGTTATCGCAGTAATAATATTCCATTTGTTAAATGTTGTTTGTTCAAGTATTGACTAATATAAACTATTGGAGTTTTTTAACTTTGTTCCAGACACCATTAATGATCAAAGCGAACAAGAAAATTGATCATAAATTCATTAAGATTCTTCGATTTTTATATTCAACATACATAATATATCAGAGTATATTAATTTTAGTCTAAAGCTTGTTACGCTACCTAATAATGAACGCACAAACAAAATTTTGGTATAAGTGTTCATAGAAAGACCTAATTAGTCCATTTCCGTCTGTCCGTACTTCCGTCATCACAATAACTCAAAAACTAAAAGAGGTAGCCATCTGAAATTTTAAACGAATTCAAAAAATAAAAAGTAAGTTCAAGTTCGCGAATGGGCATAATCGATCCATTGGGTGCAATGGATCCTTGATCCAACTTTTAAAGTATAAAAGATAGAAGAAAAGTTAAAATATAAAAATAATTTTTTAAAACAAACAACTTTTGGTTCAAACAATTTTTTTGAATAATGTTTGAGTTCTCCTCAATTTTATCTCAAATTTGACTAATAATCACATATAGATAATAACAATAATTATTATTATACATATAACTAACTATATAGACTGAATTTGTAGTATTTTATGAATTTTATGAATGAATAGAACGGTACGCAGATAATTAATGAGACCAGGGACTGAAAGAATCGGCCAGGATAGTGGCGCTTGACTTTGAAGTCAAAAATTAGGCAAAGTTCCCATTATTTTATGATTTTTTTATGTTAAATTAAAGAAAAAAAAAATATTGAAAGCTATATGGAATAAAACATTAAATAAAACGTTCAATAGTTTTCACGTGATTTCCCTGTATCACAATGGATGTACCCAATTCCTCTATAGAATTTAAAATAAATATCAAGTGTTTATCAATTAAATACAACTGGGCCAGTATCTTCTGCTAGAGGTTATAAAAATATTGTATTATGGATTTTTTAATTTGTAAATTTTATACAGTATGTTTAATTTGAAATTTTTGTTTTTATTATTTATATTATTGAATTATCAAACAGATATATTTTATATATTTATTATAACCGACGTTATCAAACTAGTCTTATAGAATAAAATGTCTTGGCAAGTTACCAACATGAAGTAGTTTGTTCCATTGATGATACCAACTAATGTTGGTATGAATGAATGTTACATATTAGGGATGTGCCGGATCGTTAAAAATGAAGATATACGGATACGAATCTTAACTTTTCTACTCAATCAATTGGTATTCATATTTATTTCTGATATCAGTATTTATTTTTGATCCATAATTAAGATAAAAATGTTTTTTGAAGAAAATGATTCAAGCTCAAAAAAAATGAACTACGAAGAAAGAAATATTTTTAATTAAATAGTTTATTTGTGATTAATTACCTGTTAAGAACAATGTCGATCATATTCTTAGCTGAAAAATGAATAATTGGTGGCGTCGATTCGGCAGGTGAAAAAAGTGTAAATAAAAAAGTTGTAGATCCTTTTATTACCTACAATTTTGCTATTTAACTTTTTTCCATAGAACTTTTAGTTTTACTGGAAATCGAGATAAACCGTGTTTTACCCTTAAAAACTCACTCCCGACATCAGATCGCCCGCAAATTTTTTTTCCTTTCATTTTTATTATATTTTCTTCTGTTTCCAATGGGTTTAATCCTACTATAATTTTTTTTTTGTTTCAAAAATTATCGACCCTGGGGCCTAGTAGAATACGTTGTACAAATACAGCAATCAGTTTTGGTGCTGTATGTGTTACATTCTTAGAATGTAGATACTAAGCTAATACTTGTGCCATTGGACTATAAATTAAATTTTATTTCGAAGGATTCTATGCAATCAAGGTTTGCGTCATACAGTAACCATCATCTTAACCTGCAGATAGACTTATATATATATATTATAGTACACATTCCTGTATACAATAATAAACAAAAATAAAGATTTACATAATATATAAAAAAAAAATTTTGCTAAAAATAAATATGATATCAAGTTCATGACATCAAAAATAGTAATATTATGAATAACATTAATTTTATAACCGACATTCACAACTACTATTACTAATGACATCATTTATATATTAAATGTACAAAATATTATATTTGATGTGTTATTATATACAAATACACTTCTCAGACTATGTATTATTTTATTATTAATTATAATTATTTATTATTTTATTAATAATTATGAAGTCGTACTAGGTCAGTCTGTTGCATTCATAATTTTTTTTTAACCTCCAAAAAAATTTAACAAGTGCGGTGAGATGAGAGTCTACTAAATGATATGATAGTGTTTTAGAAATGTAATGCATAACAAAAATAGTAGAATAAGAGCTCGTGTGCGATTTGAGTAACAATATTTCTGTAAGGCTAACAATTTTTTCAGTGATGACTCATTGTGCATGCTAAGTATGGGAAATTCGCCCTGCAAGCCACTAGCTTTAATACAATTGAAAGGGATAAGAGTTTAGTTGAGTCAAATAGGGTAAAAGAAAAAAAAAGTTTAAATAATTGTAGACCTAAAAATATTTTGTCTTATTTGCTATTGTTAAATAACAGGGCTACTGTGCTTAGATATTTACACATAAATATGTACAATTCGCATACATAACATGAATGTTGCATGTAAATTGTATACAGTGTGTCTATTTAAGTTCTACTTGTTTTTATCATAAGGCTTACGAAAAAAAGTTATTTTTTACAAAAATCTCTGCTTTCGAAAATATTAACATTTGAAATATCTCGCTTTGGAGCCAACTTAGTAGACACACACAATATATATATATATATATATATATATATATATATATATATATAGTTTCATGGTTGAATCTCTTTTACTGTCTATAAAACTATGAAATATTAAAATTTTTAAATTTTTTCGACGAAATATTTTCGTAAGCCTTCAATTAATTGATTTCACAAAAAAAAATTTTTTTTAACAATTATTTCTATAATTGAAATAAAAAATTTACAAAAAATATTTGTGTGTGCCTTTTAAGAATAAATGAAATTATCGGAATTTGTCGACTTCATAATTTTCCGGCATCTCAAATAGTTTATAAAATATATAAAATGCAATTTTCCCAACGGAAATAATATTTGAAACCTTCAGTGATAAGTCCAAAAAGTGGAAATAGATTTTCAGTTTAAAATTGCTCATGATGTTAGTTTGAAACTTGGAAAAATTACTTTATATATTAGCATAAGATATAGATAAAAATTTTTCCCTGCGGATTATTCTTCATTTATGTATCCGGAACACACCTACATTTTTTGTTCCATAATATTCGTATTTAATGGGCTTAAAAATTGTTCAATGAAAACAAATCCTGTGTTGACCGTGATTTCACCTGAAAGCACTTTGTGACTAGATTATTGATAAAAATTAATAATTTTCTAATTCCATCATAATTACACATTCGCCGTATAACGCTATAGAAAAAAATAACTATAAGTTTATGTAACAATTTTTACCACTTAACTTTCAAATTTATAATCCATTGTAAGATCAGGATATTATAATTTTTCTTAACAATGAAAATCAATTAGTTGGTCGCTTGAATATTTTCCACATGGGGATATTTTGCCACCAAGTATTCGCGAAACATTTGGTGGCATTTAAAAAATAATTTTACGACAATCATCTCGATTATTATGTATCAAATTACCTTGAATTTAACCATAAATTAAATATTATTTTCACGCGTAATATAATTTTCGTCTTTAAAAATTTAAGCATAATAAATAATTCACAAGATAATTTTTATTAATAAAGAAAATTTTTTTTCTAATTTAAATAAAAAATCCCACGCATTATAAATCACTGGAAATAAATATTGATTCATCAGCAAACTATTATTTTTAAAATATTTATAAATGATAAATTTATCATCCTTACTCATAAAACATTTTTTTTAAAATTCTGTAATGATTATTTTTCAATTAAATCGGCAAGCCTACTTTTGGTTAAGTAAACATAGCTTATGTGAAGCTTGGAAACTCGATCGTCCACCTATTCGGCTACAAGATAACTTAAAAGTCAAAAGAGATATTTAGATGAAATTTTGATTGCGTATTGTATATCTAAAAAATTGAATTTAGGTTCGTGAATGAGCATTTCGATCAATTGGATCCTATAGTTGGTTAAGTCAATTTAAAAATGATAAGAGATAAGAAAAAACTATAAATTATATAAAAAAAGAACAAACTTTTGTTTGAAATATATTCATAAACTGTTTATATTTTCCACAATTGAATAGATGAAACTAAATTTTCTGCATTTCACATCAAAATTTGATGCTATAAGCTCTCAAAGATTATTTGTCACCTCTTTTGATAATGGAATTTTATATATAATCTTTATAAACATACTGAGTGTTGAAGTCACTATCTTTGTTAAATTAGAATTTTTGAAGTCCATATTTAGTGAAGTAAAGGATGCTTCAAATGAAGTAATAAATGAAATCTAGGCTACATGCTCTTATGTCACCTCAAATTCATTCAATTGGATATCTAGACTATAATTTAGTGTGTTAATTATAATAAATCTATATATTAATACGTGAAGAAAAAATTGTGTACCTTTTTTAACGAAAATTGGGCGACGGTTGAGTATAAAATTTGGCACACTTATAGTTTCTATAGAGAAACAATGGGCAATGCTATATTTTTTTTTAAATTATGCATAAAAATATATTAAATCAATAAAGAAAAAAAATTTCACACACATATAAGAGGTGCGGCTTATAATACACACACTACCATACACACACATATATACTGTTAAACGCAGATATATTCACTTTTGAGTGATTATGGTCGAATTTCCACCGCTGTAACTGAACTCTAACATATTATTAATAATAAATACACATAGCTCAGAAATTTATACTCAGTCATATATAGTATAATTAAGTATATATACAATTTACATTCTTAATTATTTTCTTCAGTTGTTGTTATATATTCTTGTTTTTATAATAAACATAAGTGAAGATAACAACTAACAGAGTTAATTCTTTAGATACTCGACATACAATTGAATTTCATTGTTTGGGCTATTTTTTATTAGCATTCATAAAATACTATAAATATCCATCCAATCTTATATAAATATTTTACGAAAAAATGTTAATTTCAATAAAATTAACATTTTTGGTATTTGAACTTTTCTTTTGGGTCAAGAATCCATTGGACCCAATTGACCGATTTTGCTGAACTTAATCTCACTTTTTATGTTTAAAATATGTCATTAAAATTTCAGCTTGCTATATCTTTTTGTTTTTGATTTATCGTGATGACGGATGGACGGACAGTCGAAAATGGACTAATTAGATGTTTCTATGAATACCAAAATTGTATTAAATGCGGTCAATATTTGGTAGAGGTTACAACAAACTAGACTAAAATTAATATACTCTGACATATTACGTATGTCGAGTATAATAAGGGGAGATTTAATTTCTTTTTTTCAGCAAATAACATTTTTATTTTTTTCATTTTTATTAAAGGAAAATGAAATCACTTGTGTGTATGTGGTTATGGAAGAGTAATCACCCTCGATCATTTATAATTTATTAAAAACTATAAAAAAAGAAAAAAACTCCATATATGCATATTTAAAAGAAAAAAAAAATCTACAATAATATAGACTCGTCACGTTTATGTATGGAAGTGAATTTATAAATGAACATTTTTTTGTAATTACATGCACTTGTTGTTGTTCGTTACTTGTTTTACTTTCAATCATTATGAACAGACTGTGTTTTAAAACATTAGGCTTAGGGGGTTGAATAAGTATATCTACTGAAATTTTAATTTTAATAGATTTACAAATAGACCATGGTCGATAATTTTTGAAACACAAGAAAAAAAAATTATAGTAGGATGAAAGCCATTGGAAACGGAGGACATTATAATAAAAATGAAAGGATAAATAATTTACGGGTGATCTGAGGTCGGGAAGGGGATGGGATGAGTTTTTAAGGGTAAAACACGGTTTATTTCAAGTTCTATAGAAATAAGAAAAAATTTCTAAAAATCAGTTTTGTCAATGCAAAGTAGCTGAAGAGATGCCGTTTTTGCAATCGATATGAAATAATGAGAAAACTTAGGAAAATTGTAATTTTTTATTACCGTTTCATTCAATCATGAAAAACGCAATTTTTTTTTGTTATTTCTAAGTGAGAACAACAGATTACAGAGTTACTAGTTATTAGAAATGTGCCGGATATCCTCGGAGATGTGTTTTGCATTATTAAGTTTCATTATGTATATGAGTATTTATAAGTAAAAGTAGCAATAAAATACTGTTAAATCCCATTAAAATAGTTTTTATTTCCTAAAAATAACAAATTTGGCAAAAATTTAATATTTCAACCCTTATTGAATTGAGCTAAGTAAAAATTCTTATAGCTGACTATCATATCATAAAGTACTAATTAATAATTACACTATCTACATAAAATTTTTTAAATTTTTATTCAAATCAAATTACACTGCTAAGTGATATCACAAATCACACATTTTCAGGAAATTAGAAAAATTATACCGATTGATTGAGTCAAAAAGTTAATATTCGTATTCGCGTTTCTGGACCCTCAATATCCGTATACGTATCTGTGGATCTGCGGATTTTTAACGGTCCAGCACATCCCTGCTAATTACCTATACATAGAATATATTAAAATCATTGTTGTAATAATGTACTACCCTTCATTGATTTCTTACGACTATTTGTATTATACTGTGAGTAACCTTGCGATCGACTTTACACCCAGTGATATTATAAAAATTAAACATAAACATATATCCCCCTATATATGTTTGTCTGCATATTTTCATTGAAATTATAATGTCATATCATGGAAAATCATAAAAATAATCTATTTGTATTTTCTTTTAAGTATGCGTCTAAAAAAATTAATTTTACAAAAAACCTACTAGAAATAAGTATAGTATGTCTGGTTTTTACCCTATGAATATGAATATTATTTTCATATTATGAATACGTGTAGCAGCGAAATACGCGCATATCAAACGATTAGACATCATATTTTGTTGTTGTTGTGGGTTTCAAAAATACTTGTTTCAACGAAATGTAACAAAATAAACAACTTGAAAATGGGTGATCTGAAAACCTTTTGAATGCAAGTTTGGTGTGATTGAAAAGAGCTCAAGATTTATAATAGAGTATTTTCCGCGAAACGCTCGTATAATACAACAGTTAATACTCTGTAAGAACTGAAAACTTGACGAATTGAATCTTAAAGTATGTTAATTTATAATTACAAAATACATAGTTTTTGTGGTGTATTTTTTATAATTCATGGGTTCAAAGTGAATATTTTACTTAAATAAAAAAATTAAATTTGTTAAAAAAAAAACTTAACCCACCATGAAAAAAGTGTATGCTATTGTTTTAAATTTGTGCGAAAAATTCAATTTTCGCATTTTTTGTTCTGTTGAATGGTGGTGGTGCTTTAACTTAATAAAAGATGCAAAATAAAAAAAAAAACAAGTGATAACAACTATCCAGAGTTAATTATTTAGATACTCGATAGATGATTGAGTATCACCGTTTTAACTATTTTTAATCATTATCATTCATAAAATACTCTAAATATCCAGTCTATATATTTATAAAAGCATATAATAATATGTATTGTAATGTTTTTATTAGCTAAACTTCGAAATTGTGGCGAATCCAAACATTTTACGAAATGTTAACAAACAAATTTTGTTTTTTTATAACAAAAAATTTTGTTCCGAAATTTTTCAGAATCTTATACGGTTTAAAAGTTTGGACTCAAAGGAAAGATTTTGCTCATTCACGAACTTAAAGTCAATTTTAGGGCTAGAATAAGCCTTCAATATTTCAGGTCGCTATCTCTTCGTGTTTTTGAGTTATCTTAATGACGCACGGTAGGGCTTGCGGAAAGGAGGACTATTAAGGTGATTCTATGAACTCCTTTACCAAATTTGTTTGTGGCTTCAATATTTTCTAGCGTTACAAACATTACTAAAATTAATATACTCTGATATATTGTATATATGTCGAATATTAAAATAGCAAAAGTATTGAAATTGATTTTACAACCTAAAAGTTACTTCGACTTTTTTGTGAGGACTGTATAAAAATATGCGAAATCTTTTATAAAATTACACACACACAAAACAAAAAATAGGAAATCGATACAGAATTAGAAATTTAAATTTTAATTGAAAAAATAAATGAACCTTGAAGGATTTGTATGAAATTGTTAACAATGACATAATTTAACGGTGAAGATTTTAATTATATATATTTTTAAAAGGTACTAAACTGTAAAATTAAAAAAAAAAATAAAATAAAATTAAAAATATTTTGTAGGTGTTAATTATGTATTTTTAATGAAAAGTATGTGTTACTTTCTTTCAAGTGATAGAATATTAAATATGTCGATGGATTTTGGGTGTAAATAAACATTCTCTAAACAAATTACACTAATTATAATCTTTTTTTTTTTTTAGTTACTATGAAGGAATTGTAGGAATTATAATTAACCCAATATAATTCTCATATATTAAATCGATGTAAAATATATATTTTGTCTAGTAATGCTTATGAAATGATCGCTTTCCGAATAATATTATTACAGAAATAGTTAATTTATCGAAAATAGCTGATGAAGAATAAATGCAAAAATAATTTTATCATCGATAAAGTGTGATGATGTCATTTCATCAGAAACAAACAGAAAATTTCTATATACTTTTAATTGAATTTTTATATAATTGTGAGCTATCCGTTTTTATATTTATTCTATAACTATCAAAACAAGACCAATTTTATGATTGTCTGCATACAATATAGAAATTTTTTTGGATAACACATAATTACAATACATATTATTATGTGCTTTTATAAATGTATAGACTGAATATTTAGAGTATTTTATGAATGATTATGATTTAAAATAGTTGATACTCAATCATCTATCGAGTACAGAATAAAAATCTTCTATTTACCAGAAATTTTATGTAAGAAAAATTTGTTGGTCTTAATTAAGCAATATACAAATTTTTAGTTGTGAAGTCTTTATTCAACAGTATAAAAATGTTTACTTGTGGAGTTGATTAATTACGTATGATTATTATTGGGCATTAAATATGCAATAGTTCCGAAAATATACTGACAAAAATGCGACCCTTGAATTTTTATTGAAAAAACATTAAATATCCCACGGTTTTGTAATGTTGAGTTATATATCAGAATTAATTTTGTTTATCTAATTTAAAAAATTCATTTGAAACTGGATTGTAAAATTAGTAAATATTACAATTTTAAGTAAGCGAAGATGAATTAGGTCGTAGTGTTTTTTTTATTTTTTTATTTGAGTATGCATGTATACAAAGAAATGAGAAGCAGTTTGGAATAAGATTTTCAGTTTGAAGCACTATTTTTTTTTTTATATCTGCGATTTAAAAAACTCACATGTGAGTAAAAATTTAAATCGATATCTGAGAACCCTGAAAAATCAGAAAATTTTTAAATCAAAATACAGTAGATACGTTGTCTAGATTGCTAAGTTTAGTTAAGATTGCGTTGTCTTGTTACTAAGTTAGTAATTTTAATTAAATTAGAAAATTATTTTTATTAAATAACAATATTATTTAATTTGCGTATTGGCCTGGAAAAACCGTGCATAAAAGTAAACCAGTGATGTAATCGAGTTCAATAAATCAGCATCTATTTATAATCATAATATTATTATTGCCTATTTGTTATCATGTAAGTACAGTAATGAACATTAAAATTGTGCTCAACTGGAAAATTATTATATATATATATATATATATAATATATATATATATATATATATAAAGTGATGATAACAACTAACAGAGTTAATTGTTTAGATAGTCGACATATGATTGAGTATCTATGTTTGAACTCTGCAAATGTTGTGCAAATAAATAGACTATACAATTGAGGGGGGGGGGGTAGTTAAGTGTGTAACCAACAATATATGATATATACAGACACTGATAGGAATATAAAGATGTCAAACGTTTGCTTTTTTCACGTTCGTGAATACATCGAACATAAGTTTAATTAAATACATTACAATCTCGATATAACTAAATCGGAAGGGAACAAGTAAATATTCGTTATATCAAGTAATTCGGTAAACTGAGGTATTGTTATATTAAGTTTAGGTTGGTTTAGATTGGCCAAAAATAGTTTTATTCACCTCAACATTACGTACTCATCATGTTATAGTGAACAACTTCTACTAATAAATGATACCACATTTTATCAAATTACTGTACGTATTTTCTATTTAAAAGCAATTAGGTAGGTAACAATTTTTTCAGCTTAGATTAATAGTCAAAATTAAATGCAGTAAAGTCTGTAAAAGTAGCTATCTGCGACTGATAAAGAACACCCTTTTCCGATTATGAGACATTGCAACTAGAATCTTTAACAATAGTGACGAGCAGCGCTGTTTACATTACGTCCCATCAAACAAACACTGATTGTTTTACAAATAAAACGTGCCGACACCTGTCGAGACTGAATCACATACTATTGGATTAGGATTCATATAGGTGGGAACGTTATATAAAGGTTTTGGGTTGACAAAATTCGTTAATTAGAGGTATTTACACTTTTTTTTGATAGTTGAAAATTCGTTATAAAGAGATTGATCGCAAGAAATCTTCGCAATGCAAAGGTATATTTTTCATTGACTCTAATGGATAATTCAATGGGATTACGAAGTATTTGTTAAATCGTGGACGTCGTTATATTATAGTTGTTCGTTATATTACTGTGCTTTTAAATGAACATAAAGTTGTTATTATTTAAAGCCCAAATATTACCAATAAGTTCCTCTCAAATCAAATTATGCCATGCGTATATTACTTGATTTAATATTTATTGTCTATAAGTGTATTCTAACTGTGCAATCATTAATGCACATACAAGAACAAGTTATATAAATAACTTATAATCCATATATGGGCAACTTTAATTTCTCCTGTATAAAGGAACGTAGTACTACTATTTTACTATCTTTACTACAGGTACAATTGCGAGTTTTAGCGCTCTGCCACACTACTGTTTATGTTACCAACGTGCGTTGAAACCTACTGTTAGGGCCCCCGCAGACTGCAGCACACTACAGTAGTGTGCGCATATGCATTCCTCTCCATACTGATTAAGAAGTCAACCAAACTATCGGCCGATAAAAAATCTGCAGTTTGCGGGGAACCTAACCTATTGCTTGGGTTAAATAAAAGCAGCTATAGTAGAGTTTGGTATACAGCGGACGTTCTAGCTTTCTGTTGTAGTAAAAAAACAGCTGCCGCACTAGAGTGTATAAAACGTGCGTTCATGTCAGCGCACGTCGAACGAGCGTTTATTCGATGTTGGTGTTTTGTGTATTATCTATTGTAACATGGTTCAAACTTGTCTGATTTTTATTTTGTTTTTTCAAAAATACATGACAATTCATTTGCAAATAATATTTCTTGAATTATATATCGTACAACAACTGCTGATGTTTATAAAGTTATTAATTTATTATAATAATGGAACCAGAAGATTTATTAAAATTTGCATATCTTGTACATTCATATTTAAAAAATAAAAATAAATTATGGATGAATGAATTGGTATTTGCCATAAATAAGGACGGAGTGTGTTTATAAAAAGGAAATTTTTTAAAGTTAAAACATCATTTCACGTCGATTTTACTAAACCGCATTTTTCTAACTTGCATAAAAACTTGGGTATTTTAAGATATGTCTTCCAAGGGGGAGGATATATAATTGTAGTTTTTCTATTTATTGGAAAGTGTAGACAAAAAAAATTAGTATTTTTGCAGATTTCCCCGAATAGAATGCAATACAAACGAAAGTTTTTCGATTTTATTTCACATCGATAGCAAAAAACCGCATATTTCGAGTAATTATAGCAAAAAAGTTGTTGTTTTTGTAGATTTTCCGAATTCAATGGAAAGCTGAAACTCACGTCGATTTCACCGCCCGTTGTTGCGTTGAAAAAATCTATAGTGTGGCAGAACACTAAACTATCATTCATTAGGTTTTATACGATTTAAAAAAGAATACCATTCCTCGCCATTGTTGCTGTTGTTGTTGTATTCAGGAAGTAATGAAAAAAATGTACAACAATTCGATAACAAAAACAGAAAAAATAGTACAAATAATTCAACAAAAGCTTTCCATTTTCTCATGTTTAAAATCCGTGTTATGTAAATACAAAACATTTTCTACATTTTGGCTTTTATTAAACGTGTCTGGTCTTTGCAATGAAAACTCTCTTTTGGAAATTTCACAACCAGCAAATCCATTTATCACGAAATATGTCGATTTTATTCGATTCAAAAAGTACTCATTTCTCTCCTAAACTTAAAAAAATAATAAAAATAAAAGAATTAATTTTTGCTGGCCTTAAGATTCGGTGGATCGTCCAGTATTTCGCTCGTTAATCGGTCAGAATCAGGATCAAAGATCAGGTGTCTATTTATTTGGGCTGGGTTAACCCAGGGAGTGCATGGCCAATAATTGTATGATCTTAAAGATGAAAAGGTTTCAAAAAAATTTCACTGTACTCGGTTCTTTGGGTTGAGTACAAAGCCCACCGTCGAGTCTCCGTTCCAAAGATTATTATTTATATTATTAATCATTTTTTTACTTTGTAACCGTCCTAATATTATAAGTTTGTATGAAATTAGACAAATTATTCGAAAGCTGTTTAAACATTACCATTGATATTATCATAGATTCAAAAAAGTATAAAAGGTAAAAAGCACTAAAAATCTCTAAAATCTTGAAAAAAAAACATTTTCTTCCGCAAAATCTTGAAAAAAGTACCTACAATAAAAAATACTTCAAGCTCATATCAATCATCTTATTGATAATTGAAAATGTGGTTTTCTACTTTCCTTTAAGTCCCTAGCATGGAGTATAGAAAAGGAAGGAGAACCATCTGAATGTATTAAAAAGTGTCCATCGAAAGGGAGCAAATTAAGGTGGCGCCATAGTAGCAAGTGGGAAGATTTTAAAAACTTCGTTTATCAAATTACATTTCACTCGGTTTATAATATGGAGGGTAGAGACATCTCTACCCTCCATACACCAGAGATATTAAATTTTCCAACTCAGCACACTTCACTCCGCTTACAACTGCTACATTCATATCCTTACCTCTTGCTACGCTAGCGCTATTTGGTGGGTTATTGAACTATAATTTGCCTGCTTACGATGGACACTTTTTCAACTTGTCCTCCACTTGAGATGGTCCTCCTTATCTCTACCCTCCATAGTCCCTAGGTAGTATATTTTCACAACATACTAACAGCACAAAGGTACCTACAAATTTTCTACCATCTACCACAGTTTTGCAAAAATCTACGGAAACTTAAAATGTGTAGATACCTCTAACAAGTTTTTATCTAAAAATTCTACAAACTCTGAAGCACAAGCTTCATTGAAATTTTACTGAATTACAAAACCTCTACATAATCATTATTTTTTCTTAAATGAAAATATCAAGCTAAAACATAATAAATGTTTCGTTGTATTCATACAGAGTATTATGACGAGTGCAAAGATGGGCTATTGTAATGCTATTCTGTTTTACCACAAACGCACAATAAGTCTAGACACTCGACATAATAATTCAGCCTAATTACGTACTGTTGAATGTACCGTAGACTAAGGTAGATTTTTACTTAAAAATTGTTTTTTTATTTGAGTGGTGTGTTTGTATATTAAAAATATATTTGTTCCTTTTGTTTTTGCGAAAAAGTTAATTAATATTTTTAAATATACAAGCATTGTCAATCTACTATCTATATATCCAAAAAAAATTGATGAAAAGTGTTCCGTTTCCGTCAGGCCGTTGTATCCAACCGATTTGCATAATTTTTTTTATTAAATAAAAGGTATTTGTGCCTAGTTGAAGCATTAATCTTCAATGGATTACATCTATCTTATGCCTTTCTCAAGTTATACTCAAACTTGGCGATGTGATAGTTTTATATCTCAATATTTCCAGTTCCAATGAAGATAAAAGGTTCGTTTTGGTCTAAGAACACTCAGTGACACAATATTTATTTTTTGAGCTATAAACACTTAAATGGAATGAATTTGAGAATGTTGAGAGTACCTGACTGCGGCAATCCCAAAAGGATGTGGGGTTATGTTTTTAGCAGTCTATGTATGTATGTATGTGGGTATGTACGGATGTTCCACTATTGCAGCTAAACTACTGAACTGATTTTAATGAATAACAAGTCTCACGATTCGTTATTACAGTCCGGGTATTATAAGCTACATAAAATAAAGCCAATATGGTGGGAGTAAGAACAGAAAAACTGGAGCTTAAAAAATGAAACATTTAATACTCGATTGTTATGTTATTTTAAGTTGTTATCAGAATTAATAGGGAAGATGCAATCAACAAACTTTATTTTTTTCCCATCAAAATGTGAAACTCAATATGAACTGAACTGAACTAAACAAAAGTCGAAAATATAATTCAAGTTGATTTTAAAAACGAATAAATTATAAGGTTTCAAAGATTGTTTTCTTACGAAAAAAGTTTTATGGGCAATTGTACGTTAAGCGGTCATTTTCTATGGAAAAATTGCATAACAAAATGTTTGAATATTAATGTTATTTGTATAACATTTTTATTCTCAATCAACTCACTTATGCATACTAACATTATTTATCTTTAATTTTGAAGGAATGTGTATATAAGTGCCATGGACATTGATAGGACCTCTTATCGTAGAATGGCCCTTATGTATAATCACTATAGAGATGGTCATGTATGACGTCATTTATGCAAATCTCCTTCTGTGTTTAATTAAGAATTTTGAACTTCCATATTTTTGCTATCTTTAAGATTTTCATAAAAATAATGTTGCCATCTTCCCTATTTTGTTTATCTATCTTAAATTCATTTTAAACTGAAAAAATTATAAAATACACCATATAATTTATAATTTTAAGTATGTGTGGAAGATTCAGGTTGCATTTTTTGTTAACTTGAGTATTTATTTTTATTAAATGTATTGGAATTTAGCAAACATATATACTTGTATTTTATTACTGGTGAGGAGAGATCTTGGATGTGGTATACCGCTCATGGAGCTTTTAGTATCTAAGGCTGCCATTTTGTAATTTGCTATTTTTAATGTTCGCAAAAGCTGACTTGTTGGTACCCTACTCGTAGTTACGACAAAAAACATTAAACATATCAAATCTAATAGTAGTTAGTTTAATTATTAATTTCATTTATGAAGTTTTTGTTTCGAACGCTTACAGAGAGTACAGAGAAAGGATAGCGAGGAATCTTTATCCTGTAGATAAATTTGTGTTGTTCTCTGATCTTGCTTTGGCTTTCAGCCTCATTGCTGACAAAAGAGATTGAGACTGTCTTTGGCTTGTGCTCAGAAGTAAAAATACCAAATTCTTATAAAAACAAAATCAAAGGTGCAATAGAATGGAATGTACTCATTATTATAGATAACATCACATTTATTCAAAGTTTTGAATATATAAATTTGTCCATCATACGATATTGTAGTTGTTGGAATATAATAATAAAAAGTTACTTTTATAAGTTCGAAAATTATTAAATTTTATTAGTTTCTATGCCACATTACCTGTCAATAACTACTAACAATTTGAAAAGTTGTTTAAACTTTTTACTGGCCAAATAAGTTTTTAATGCTTTACGTATACATTATCGATTTTAATCTACATTTAAGATGTTTCATAAAAACATTCAAATCAATATCCGTGTTCCTTTCTAATTTTACACTCAGGTGGACTTTACCCACATACCTCCTTTTATTTTTATGGCACTAGATATATCAGTGATTCTTGACCACTGCAGCGCCACTACAGTTTTGTTTTGCAGTTTTTTCTAGAGTACTAGATACAAAGGTATTCATACGTTTCCACCATTCGAACTCCTCTTTAAGAACTGCCCGTTAGACATTTATGGTAACACAAAAGATTTTAAATATTTTTAACATTGTAGATAAAAATTATATGTATCTACAATGTTTTATTTTTAAGATTGAAAAAACTGATTAATTTTCACTTTTCATGAAAACCACTTTTTTTTTTTTTTAATCCGCCATTGTTATGCCTTTTTAACAATTGTCAGTGGTACGTAGGAATACTCATATATACACGGCCTTAGTGTGCCACCATTTTTGAAGTGTGTTGTCAATTTTTTACTAATACTAAAATGAAGTATTGTTATCCTGTCAAAATTTCTATATCGAGTTTTCACCGGATATATGTTTCCAGATCGCCTGAATTCAAAAAATTGGTTTACATAGAAATTACAGATAAATTTTGATACAATGTGACAGCGACATTGTATCAAACGCGTTTATCAAAATTCACCGAACTTGGTATTCTGTCTTAATATTACTTCTAGCTGTGCCGCGAAGCTTTTGGTTAAATCAGACTACCGGACGTCCCATTTTATTCTCGTGATTTTTAGGTTTTTTACAATTTTGTCGTAAATGGTTCCCGACAATTTTCTTCAAACTTAGTATTTTACTTATTTATTAAGTTTTTTGTACTATTGGTTTGACTTGCGTTTTGTTTGAAAGTTCTGTGAAGTATTGCAGCAGATATTTTGAAATGTTAATAATCAATTTCTTTTTCTTTGTCCTTTTTTTATACACTAATTTATTGATAGTGTATTTCAAACTTTTTATAATCCTCGAAAGTGTGTTGCAATAAAAAATAGGTTGAGAATCGCTAGTGTATATGACACTTATTAATGAGATCCAAAAATTCAACGTGATTTTGTTAATAAATCTTGTAAATTGCGTCCAAAGAACTTCCTCAATCATAAAGCAATACAAGACGAACTAATAATTGACTGATCAGTCTATGATCTATCAGGTTTTATGCAGACTTCAGTGATACATTCCATTATGGAGACATGTTTTTTTAAAAGTTTTAATTAATTGATTAATGTAAACATTACATTAACCATACATAGACTGCATAATAATAAACAATATTGAAATTAATAAAGCAGCTAATACGTTTGATAAATCATTTTAAAATATTTATCATATTTTAGTAAAATTATATTTATGTAGATTCATAAACGTACTTACAATTATATTATTACTATCAGACTTTAAATTCATAGTGCATGACTGCAGTTATTTATTAAAAGACTGGTTTTTTATATGATTTAAATTAATATATAATTTTTTTTAGTTAAATTTTTTTTTTTTTTTATTAAAATAGTAAAAGCAATTTAATATGATTCAGACCTAAAGTTATGTAAAAAAAAACGTTTTAAATTAATTAAGTTAGGCATTTAAACTTGTGAAAATACAAAAATTATTAGCATAAATAATGTAAACTTTTTTATTTCGACACTAGTTTTTGCATTTGTTTCATCATAAAATGAAACTTTACTGTACTTAAATTAGTAAATCCCATAAACGAATGTACTTTGATGTTTTAGAAATATTTTCGAGCTGACATAATTTTTTTAGTCCCATTTCAAAACGAATTTATTGTAAATGAAGTTATTCTATTTTTTTCTATGTTAGGCAGTAATTACAGGCAGTAACAGCATGTTTTTTTACTATTTAGAATACGATCTTCTGAACAGGATCAATAAACCTTGGTAAAATGTACGAGCTTTAAGAAAAATTTATCATGAGAGAAAATTTATTTTGTTGTGAAATTTCTTAGATTAAAATATAATAATAGTTAAATTAACGTTGCTTTGTAAATTGAAATTAAAATCAGTTTTTATTGTAATCGAAAGAAATTGTGGTAGCCAAATCCTGGTAACCATTAGCTAATTCAAAAATTACTAGGTGGTAAAAAAATAATTGCTTCCTGGTATCATTCTGGTAGCTAATAGGTGGTGAAAAACGATTAGGTGGTGAAAAGCCAGAGGTCTGGCAGGTCTGTATAAAGACTATATACAATACCATATTGTATAAATGCTGATATTTTTCGGGGTGAAAGTGTTTTTTATAATTAGGTATTCAAAAAACTTACAGCTATCGAAAAATTTCAAATAAAAATTAAAAAGTTAAAAATTTTACATAATAAAAAGGTTTTTTATTTATTATTAAAATTATCATCAATTATCGAACCTGATATAGTAAATTTACTATATCAGGTAGTAAATTTACATGATATTTATATCATGACGCCCTATTAATATGAACTACTTAATGCAAATTAAATGTTTGAAAAATCTCGCTGAATTCATGAAATTTGGAGTTTCTCTCTTTTGAAAAAATTGTAAAAATGATTGTTTTTTGTGTTTAATTTTTTCCGCTATCACTATTTTTATTACTCGATTTTATTTTTAGATCCCAAGTAAACATTAATTCAATGATCGTATTTATCATATTCAACATTTAATCTAATCTTTCCGTTTCTGCATTAATACTAGTCTCGACACGACCCTGTATTTTTACCTGCTTATGACAATTCTATCGAAGCACTTTACTCTACCTTCTCTCTCATTGCTTATTATTATTGCATAAAACATTTAACAAAACACGTACTGATAGCAAAATCTAATGTACTTTTCTATTAATCAGTCTATTTTATACGTATAGACGCGGTTATTTAGAAAATAATATCTCTATTTTAAAATACAGGTCGTAAAGACATACAGTTTTTTGCATTAGGCTCAAAAATGAAAGAGAAAAAAGTCTACACATTCCTTTTTAGATTTTGAATTTACATAAAATGCATACAAAAAGGTTATTATTTTTCTAAAATCTCAAAAAATGAATAAACTTTTATAAAACTCAGTACATAAGGGTTTTCGAGATCACTGATAGTGACAAAAATTACTTTAACTGTATTTTTGGATAATGCATATTTAAACGCAGTTAAAATAGAGTTTGGCACTAATCAACTTTTTTATCGTCACCGGCGACCTCAAAAACCCATATATACTTATTTTCATAAATTTTCACAATGGGTAGACTTTTTTCTAATGCTTTTCTGAGCACAGTGGCAAAACTTGCACGCCTACGATCTATATTTTAAAATCGAGTTATTCATAGTAAAAATGATCTAAATTACCGCGTCTAATTGAGGTGTATGTAATGTAACTAATTCACATTTGTTTGCAAATATAATAATCATTAAATTTTTTTCTAATACTTATTATTATTATTAAGTATAACAGTTATTAAATCTGAATATTTTAACATTATAATGTAGTTATTATGACAATGAACAAAGGTAATTGACCCATAACGTTACCTGTTCCACCGACAAATGTAAATAACAAAACTAAAATTATTTAATAGTTTCACATATGGTCGTTAGGAGGATTCACTCACGCAACGATGATGACGGCATTCAATAAAAATATTTAAACACAGGCATGGATTATAAAAACCGATCATTATAATCAAGGACTCGTTCAAAAATTAGGAATAGAAAATTTTCGTCCAAAAAAAGATCCATGGCACTGTAATTAGTGAAAGAAACCAACCAAACAAAATCTGATCCTATGAGAGCTTCCAATTCTCATTTTTCATACATTGAAACCAATTTTTACAATTATACAAGAAGTTGATTTTGAAAATAGGTACAAATTTGCAACCATCTTTGTTTTAAAGTTTCATGTAATTAGAATTATTAAAGATGGAAATTGTATTCTTTTTGATTCCATGTAACCCCGAAAATAGTTCGATTTTTGCATAGATATTTCGTAATATTGGAATTCTTGCTTGGAAATAAAAATATTCCGATTTTCCTTAATTATATCGTGTTTTTAAGTTATTATTTTTTCCAAAAGCAAATTTAAACTAATTTTCTTAAATACTGTAACCCCCTGACAATAAATTTCCTAAATGTGATAAACATGTCTACCAAATTTCATCAAAATTGAGCAATACGAATCGAAAGTTACAGCGTAACTGATATACTGGATAAATAACTGGATACAGACAAACAAAATATAAAATGTTCTAGTAACATAATTGTATAGACCTCGCTAAGTTCGGTCAATAAAAAATAATAAGCGTCTAATACAATTACACCGTAAAATTTAGTACATATTTATTTCATATGTACTTTTCCAATAAATATCTAAGTACATTTATTTTATTGACTATTACTAATTAAATCAAAGTGTTCTTATTGAAAATAAGGAAGCCATAAGAGCATTCTTTTTATAGATGTTTTAATAACTTTATTCTGTAAATACATTTCTATATACATATTCGTACTAAATATCCACTTGCATTTTTTTAAACCTAAAGACAATTTTGAAAATCACATCTAAATGCTAAATATACACTCACACAAATTATTTTACAAATTAATTACTATTTTTTTGGACTAAATACCTACATCAATCATTAAAATAATAGAATGTACAACGTGTCCTTGCATAGTCGAATATCTCGATTATGGAATCGAAGCCTTTCCTAGAAGCTCAATTTTTCAATCCATTGACTGAAGATTTGAACAGTAATTTTAAATGTTTATTTAAATACTGAAAATATACCATTTTACATATAAGATGAATATGGTTTACGGCCTCATATATCGCAATGGGGGTAAGAAAAATGTTTGACCTAGTGTCTGTATCGGTCGTTCCTTCGATGGTTCCTTCGTTCCTTCAATCTAAAAGCTCGCTTCGCTCGCAAGATAAGAAAGACTTCGACATTTTATAAAAATAAAACCGAAGACCTCGGCATCGGTGAGGAAGGGTTTTGGCCCAAAAATCTCCTTTCGTTCGTAAGCAACATAATTGTAATAGAGATTGAGTCAAATGCAAAATATATTGATTATAATCGGTAGGGGCTAATTGTAACAAAACTAATACATGAACAAATGTTTCAATCAATAGTTGTTTATAAAAAAATTAACATATTTTGTATTTACAATTTTTTATATTTTAAATGTAAATGGATGCGTAAATGAATATTACATTATTTATTTAGTTTTGCGTTTATCTTTTACAAACTAACTTACAATCAAATATTTTCATTAGTTTCCAAAAAACCTATGAAAAATTCTTAAGCCAAATTCGATGAATACCCTATTTTGTTCATGAACGTTGATTTTAAAATTTTTTCTAGGTTGAAATATCACATGATATATTAGTAATGCCCAATAGAATAAATAATTCCTGCATTTATGAGGGTGTATTCGTTCAAAACTTCCCACATATAAAATTTAAAACATAATGTACATGTAACTAAATATTAATATTTAATTTTTTTTCTTTACATTTTCCAGGTCGTAATAAATTATCATCAGAAAAATACAAATATGTCGTAGACAAAAAGTATATATATATTATATACAGTAGCTGAATACGTACTCATATTTTGTTGGAAATAGAACGTCGATTCTTAAAAACTTCGAAAATTCTTATTATATTACATATTTAAATTATAATTAACAACATGGCAGTTGAATCCGAATCAAAAACAGATAATGCTAAAAGTGGCGACAAGGCAGCTAATAAAAATGCAGCAATTGATTCACCGAAATCACAAAAACGTGCTTCCGTTGGTAAAATGGCATTAGCGAATATTTCTATGTTAGATGGATCAAAACTTTCTATAAATATTGATGTAAGTATTTCTTGAAACTTTTTTTTTTTAATTTTAATTATTGTATAGTACAAGGATATATATTTGGAAATATCCCTATTTATAAGCTAAAATGGCTTTATAGATCATATTTAATATCATAAAGTCCAACGTATAGTCACTTAGATGACAACTTCTTTAAATACTAAATCATTTTGGTATGAAAATATTTTTAATCAAGTTTCTCCAAAAAGGATGTGAAAACTTACGATATACTTAATCCCATGACTAGATTCTAAAACGAATAGATTCTAAAATATGGGACACAAAAGAACAATCCAACATAATTACCTCATCCTATTTGACATATCTTTCATTGACTTGACCTATATTGGATTAATTTGTGTGTATATAAATTGATAAATTTTAAAATCTAATGGTGTTTGTACATCTTGGTAAAAGGATGATTTTATTATTAATTTTATAACGAAGTATCTCAGAAGAAAATACTTTCAAAATTATATATATATATATATATATATATATATATATATATATATATATATATATATATATATATATATATATATATATATATATATATATATATATATATATATATATATATATATATTTTTTTTTTTTTTTTTTTTTTTTATTATTATTATTTTTACTAATAAACAATTTGTAAAATGTAATCTGGCTTGTAAAAAACTAACCAAGGGCTTTTTCAATTTGTTTAGTTATTGAAATTTTTGACTGTGCTCATCAAAAAATCGAATATACTTATTAAGAAATTTTAATTTTTAAGTTAAATATTTAAAAAAAAATGAAACTAGTCAAAATAAATTTTCGATCATAAATTAAGAAAAATTGAAAAAAAAAAATTTAACTGAGATAAGTCGTTGTCTAATTATTCCTATTTTTAACGTGTAATATGCTTTGCGCCAAAAGTTAAAAATTGATCACAAATTTTTCAATTTGCAAACATTGTGCAAAATGAATTTGTACTTTCTGATTTTTAACATTCGCCTGTCTTTATATTTTAATATTTCTATATAACAAAATTTATTGAGATTGTATTTACTTTCCAGCGCAAAGCAAAAGGATTTGAATTAATGGATAAAATATGCGAATCAATAAATTTATTAGAAAAAGATTATTTTGGTTTAACATATGCAGATGCACATGATCAACGAAATTGGTTGGATTTAGAGAAACGTGTTAGTAAATTTATAAAAAACGAGCCATGGACATTATCATTTTGTGTAAAATTCTACCCACCGGAACCAGCTGCATTACAAGAAGATATAACGCGCTATCAGTTATGTTTACAAATACGTAATGACATATTAACACAGCAATTACCATGTTCATATGTGACACACGCACTATTAGGTAGCTATTTAGTACAAGCTGAACGTGGTGATTTGGATGATTTACCATCATCATTAACTACAAACGCTGCATATTTGCGTGATTTTCAATTTGCACCAAATCAAACACCAGAATTAGAACAAAAAGTTATGGAATTACATAAAACACACAAGTAAATATTTGTTTCATACGAAGAGACGTTATAATATTTTTCATATTTCTCTAAATTAAAAATAACGTTTAGTATTTTTAATTATAATATAAAATGGACCTAATACAAGTTTAGCTTCGCAATGTAAATCTGGAATAACCTATTGACAAGCGTTAACATTCCATCAAGATTTTTAAAGAATCGACCTCCTTTTGCAAATTCATTTATCCCCGCCAGTCAGAGATCAACTACACTTTTCAAATCGACTTTCCTGAAATGATTCAACTTTAATACTCTGTCATAAAACTGCAATTTAAATTCGATTTAATCGAATAATATTAACATTTTTGAGTGAAGTTTTCATAATAAATTCTGTTAGTACTTTAAAACAAATTTTGAATCTTAAACTGAGAATTACTCTTACATCAAATATTTTTGTATTCTCATTATTCATTCAAAATATTTTTACTGATTTCTACGCTTTTGATAAAAATAGGTTATTTTTCAAAAGTAAAAAATTAATTTAATGCCTTAAAATTCAAACTCTAGATTTGATTTTTTTAATGTTACACACAAGTAAGATTTTTTAAATCTTACAGTCTTAACTAGGAAGTAATTAATTATCAACTTTTAAATGTTTCAAATTAAGATTATCTACCGCAACGAAAAAAACCTGTTACAACTCATCAAAAAAATAGTAATTTGTTTCCGATGCTTTTTTTTATTAAATTCCCAAAAACTGCTATTTTATGCCAACCAGTATTATAGTTTTCGTGCTTTTAAAACGTAAACGTAAAAACGCATTGTTATTTTATTTATCTATAAATTATATTTGGCATCTCGTTCGAGAAATATGAAAAATTAATTTCTCGTTATCACACGATTAAGTTTTAGATTTTTCACATTTTTCAAGAAAATTGTATAATTATTAATTATATTTTTGGTATTTTAGAGGACAAACCCCTGCTGAAGCTGAATTACATTACTTAGAAAATGCTAAAAAATTGGCTATGTATGGTGTTGATTTACATCCAGCTAAAGATTCCGAAGGTGTTGATATTATGTTAGGTGTATGCGCAAGTGGTCTTTTAGTCTATAGAGATAGGTAAGAGATTATCCATAAAAGAAGAAATATATTGTCAATTTTTGGATTGGAAGATAAAAATTTATCGAAAACAAAAAGAATCCACTTCAAAAAATTTAATTGAAAAGTAATAAATAATTTTAAATATTTCTATAAATAACAACCTTGTGATCAAAACTATCTTCCGAAAACATTGTATTCTTAGCTTCAAAAAGTAATTGGTCATTTGGGATATATTTAAAATTATGTTTTACTTAGTTCACATTATTAAAGTCGGTTTAATTTTGTTTCAAAAAATTTAATATTATACTTTTTAATGTTAGATTTATTATTATTTATAATGAATTATGAATGTGTTAAAACAGTTTCTACTGAATTTTAAAAAAATCACAGAATTGACAAAATTTTAATATATTATTAATTCGAACTTCCAAATTCATATTTTAAATTAAAAAAAAATTTTTTAGATTAAGAATAAATCGTTTTGCCTGGCCTAAAATATTGAAAATTAGTTACAAACGTCATAATTTCTACATAAAAATTCGACCTGGTGAATTTGAACAGTATGAATCAACAATTGGATTTAAATTAGCTAATCATAGAGCTGCAAAAAAACTATGGAAAGTTTGTGTGGAACATCATACGTTTTTCAGGTAAAACAATGTAATTAATTAATATTTTAAAATTAAGATTCCCATATAATAGTACTGTCAAGCTAGCTGTTGCTAAAATTTTTAACTACTTGTATAAAAACATTATTTATTCATTTATAACAAATTAGTTACTTATGCGATTATTTCAATAGAATGTGCACTACATTTGACAATAATGTGACAAGATCCTGAAAATTATTATTTATTTTTAGATTAATGACACCTGAACCAGCAACGAAATCAAGTTTATTCCCACGTTTTGGATCTAAATTCCGTTATTCAGGACGTACACACTACGAAACAAAGAAAACACCAATTGAACGACAACAACCGAACTTCGAACGATCATTAAGCGGACGAGGTTTTACTTCACGAAGCATGGATCGTAAGCATCTTTATGTGAAAGTCTCTTTAAAATTTTGTTTTAATTAACTCATTTTGTACATAGCGTTGAGCGGAACTCGACCTGAAGACAATTATCCAGTTAATGATGTCAACAAACGTCATACAATGTCACATCCACCTGATCATATACCCGACATGGACACACATAGCCCTGCCAAAAGTAATAAGTCACCGAAAATTAAGAAAGATAAACAAAAAGATAAGGTTTGTAATTTTTGGCATAGGTTTTTTGTTTTTTCTAAATTATCGAAAATGTGTTTTTATTCTTGAGCTTTTGAATAAGTGTGTTTTTTAAACGGTATATGTAAATAGCTAACAAGGAAAGGCAGTGGTGCAGGAACAGCGAGTTCAGCAAGTTCCTCAAGTTCATTAGAGGGTGAATATTGTGCCGATAAACCAGATAAGAAGGTCTCTAAAACAAACTAACCATTTACATTCTCTTCTGTGTGTTCTTTTTTTATTCGTGATTGTTTGCGCTAATTTATGTTTTCTCATCTAGGAACAACAGTCTGTTTCAGAATAACAGTCAATGGTAAAGCTTTTTTTACGATATTCTAGAAAGTTCTATTAGTTTGTTAAGAAATTTTATTCGATTGATTGTTGCCAAATTTTTTTAACCATGTTTATTTATATGTTATAAGAGCCAGATTCCAGCGCCGTCAGACCATACTTATTTTCTTACAAACGAAATATGAGGGTCTTGTTAGTGCTGGTATGTTAGCCTATTTATGTATGTATATTTGTGTGCTAATTAGTTAATACTTTCATTGTATGCATAGTTGTAATTTTGGGCCGACGGCCAATTTACAGATACAGGGTGCTAAAGATAGGTAAAACCATAACTCACTTATAGTCTGAGGATTGATTTTTATGTATGAGCCAAATAATATTTTAAAAATTAATAATCCATACTGCCAGGTACTTCCTATCGGCGGATTTCTTTTTCAGGCGCTTTAAAGCTCTCAAAAAAATAAAGAAATCTTACTTTTATTCTCAGTCTTGAGGTATGATACTCACAGAACTGTTTCAATCCCGTCTATGAGCATGTAGACCAATTGTAAGAGTCAAAAATTCTCTCAGTATATATTAAATAGCGTTATGCGTATAAGCGTGAGTGTGGAAATGAATATATAGCTTAACATGTGTATAAAAATCAGCGCGGAGACTATAACAAAAATCAGTAATGCCGTCGGCACATGATTGCAAGTGAAAGTACATAATAGCACTCACTACCTTGTCTCATACATTTCATGTTACTAATAAGGTACTATGAAGGTGAAATAAATAATAGGTACTAGTTTCTTTAGAAATTTCATCTACAAAAATGGAATTATGTCAAATTCTAAGATGAATCTTTAGCTTACTTAAAAACAAAAATCTTTCATATTAAGTATTGAACTATGTATGATAATATTTCTTAACTGAATAATTGAACTTAATTATGATGATAATCGTATAAAAAGTCGCTATTAGTTTTTAGTTGATATCATTTTTTTCAGCCCAAAATTTGTAAAACTTCTGACAATGCCATAACACAATCGGGCTAAAGCTTAATTTTATAAGGTTTAATTTTCATTTTATTTTATTTTTAGCTATTTTTTCATATTTTCGCCTTTGCCATTTGCTAAATTTTATATACAAATTTTTTTGTTTTTGTAGTTTTCTATCAATTATTTATCTCTCTAAATAAGGTGTTTTTCAAAAATTGAATGTGGAGTGATGTTTGTTTTTAGTTTTTTATTTATTTTAGAAGCTAATTTATACAGGTTAGACACGCAAGAAAGAGCTCGTTTTTAAATCATTCAACATATATGGATCGTGCTTTATAATATTTATTCTCTTGATGTTAAACTTGCATTCTTTTTAAAGATCTATACAACGATATATCCACACTAGTTGACATCAATCTTTAATCATACGCAGGATGTGTATGATTAGTATCCAAAACCGAATCTTATTTATTATCTTAACGAAGATTTCTAAGAAATAAATCTGAAAATTTAAAATAAATTGCACTAAGAATTTTTCAAATGTATTAAAAATCCTTTTTTGTACACTTATTTTGCGTACTCCCCAATAAAATATTCGATTAAATCCTATTGAAATTGAATAAAAAATTAATAAGAATCGGAAATTTTATGTTTTTAATTTCTTATTCAATCCTAGTTTTTATTGGCATGAATCAGAAATGATTTCTTTTTCAATCCGATTTATTTCTATTCAAAATTTTTAATAGTAAATTTTTTAATCGGAAATTAATTTCTATTCAATATCAATAGGATTTAATTGGACTTGTTTATTTATCCATAAGTTAAATATATAAAATTTTAATTTAAAAATGTATGTTAAAGGTTTATTTTAAGTTTTGAAGAAGGGGGAGGGATTTGTTCCATATATATTTGTTCCATATAAATAATGTTACCTTTATGGTTAATAATTGTCTTTTTTTATATTTTATTCTTATAATAATCGGGGATTGTAAGATTGATATTTTAATAATAATTTTATAATTACTGAATACCCTATAATCTGATCGAAAATTGGTGATGTAATTGTGATTTCAAAACAAAATCGAGCTTTTCAAAGGTATATGAGGTTGATGTGTTTATTTTGAAACGGAATGTACATAGATCCACTCGAATTCGTGAGCCCTAAAAGAAATAAAAATTATTTACGTCAAGACATAGCCGGTCCTTGTATGTTTGAAAAATATGGTTAGTTAAGTGTCTAAAATATTTTTTTGCCTGTTTTATTTATAGCATTATGCTTCCTATAATTTTTATGCCAAGAAAAGAAAAGAGCCAAATATTGGATGAGTTTATTAATCATTTTTATCAACTAATTATTTATAATTTTTCTTTTATAACAGAAACCAACAGGTGGTGTGGCTGTACTTCCAACTGGTGGTCTTTTCGCCCGAAAAGACAAACAGAAAAAAGACACAGCCGAAAATGACAGTGAAATTGATAAAGAGAATCGCAGTGCAGATTTAAATGGTAGTGGTGGCCCGGAAGATTTAGAAAATACTAGTGCAGAAAGTGCTTCCACAAAATCACCAAAGGACAAAAAAGAAAAGAGCAAGGTTTGTATCTTTATTACGTAAATTGAAAACTTTCACAATAGTATTTTAGATATTTTTTTCTTTTGTTAATTTTTGCATGTTTGTTTTTTATTTGTTTTTATTTATGGTCACATCCGTCCAAATACGTCACTTAAACCGCATAAATATCACGCGTTTATATGTATTGAAATATTTACTATCATAGAGTCCAATATCAGCTTTTGGATTTGGCTTTGGATCTAAACGTGGAGATAAAAATAAGGATAAACAAGAGAAACGTCCAACTAGCCCATCATCTGCTTCCGATACAACTACAGATGCTGACAGTTCATTGGACATTAGTGGTAATAAAATAGCGGGTAAAAAAGATAAGAAAGAAAAAGAAGCTAAAATTAAAAAAGAGAAAGAGGAAAAAGAAGCTAAAGCAAAACGCGAAAAGGAAGAGAAAGAAGCCAAAGTGAAAAAAGAAAAAGAGGAAAAAGAAGCTAAAGCAAAAAAAGAGAAAGATGGTAAATCAAAAAAAGAAACCCCACAAAAAGCAAGTAGTAAGCAAGGAATTGCTGTTGAATCACCAAAAGTACCAGCATATACAAAAGAATACAATTACGAGGAGAGTCAAGGCGATGATGCAGAATTATCACCTAGTAAAAAACCACAACCAGGAGCATTTAGCTATGAAAAAAGCCCTGTTGAATCAGAACGGCAACGAACATCAGTGGCACAGAGTCCCGGGTCTGGTACAAAACGTGTCACTGGTCTTGCATTTAATTATGCGCCAGGAGAAGATCAAAAAGTTGTTGAAACGGCAGAAAAACGTGCAAAAAGCTTAACTGAATCACCGGAAAAAAATTTAGAAGAGTTAAACAAAGCTGCTGGTGATGATCTATCACCCACCTCAAAACGAGCACTCGATAAAAATAAATCTTCTTTTGGTCCTGCTGGCGGTCTTGCTGCATTTGAAGTAGGTCAATCCGAAAATACTCGAAACATCAAAAAAGATACCGCTGATTTCTTAGCTGGTGAGCAATATGGCAAAGATAGCCAACCTAAAAATATTTCACTTGGAAAAACAGATGGTATTAAAAATCAAACAGCTCCAATTACTGCAACAATACCTAGTTATGCTGGTAAAACACCTAAGAAGCGAACTGTTAAAATTATGGTAATCACATCGAAGAAAGATCCACAAACTAAACAAGTTGATGTCGAAAATGGTGATTCCGAATTTTCAAATGGTATATTAGACACAGAAACTGGTTTAATTGAAACTAAATATGGTCTAATTGACCCATCCAGTGGTAAAATAATAGTCACATACTCAAATGGACAAACTGAAATACTTCAAGGCAAAATAGATCATACTACAGGACAAATACACTTAACTGAGAGCCCAGTGGTTGATCCAAAAACAGGAAAATTAGATGATTCTCTAGGACAAATCATTTCAATTGTTGGTTTAAAACCAGGTCAAAAAGAAGATGCAGAGAAAGGATCTAAACTCTGTTTAGTTGCTCCACCGCATCCAGCACCGAAAAAGCGAATTATCAAAATTGTCGTAATTACATCGAAGAAAGATAATAAAACTGGTAAAATTGATCCCAGTGACAAGAGTAGTCATATTGAACAATCAAGTGCTATTCTTAATCCAGAAAATGGTTTAATTGAATCCAAATACGGATTAATTGATCCTAAAAATGGTAAAATTATTATTAATGATCCTAAAACGGGTAAAGTGGATGTTAAACCAGTAGATTTGGATGAAGAAACTGGTCTTATAACAATTAATTCTGGAGTTGTTGATCCTAAAACAGGTAAAGTGGACCCTCATTTGGGTCAAATAATCACTATAGTTGGTCAATCGGATCCCGTTGTTGAAATTATTACAATTACTGGCAAAAAGAATCCAATTTCTGGACAAATTGATGAAAACAAAGGGCAAATGGAAACAACAAAAGGAAAATTAAATTCTGCCAATGGTGATGTTACTACGAAATATGGAGTATTGAAATTGAAGCTACTAAGAATTGTTACCACTGATGAAAAAACCGGTAAAACTGAAGAACGGCCAATCGAAATTGATTCAGAAACGGGTCATGTTTTTGTGGCATCAGGTGTAGTTGATCCAAAAACTGGCAAAGTTGATCCTAGTTTTGGACAAATCATTCAAGTTGGGCAAATTATCGATGAACCCGAAGTACAAATTACCACATTCGTTGGTAAAGTTGATTCAAAGAAAAATACAATTGATAGTAAAAATGCTGTTCCCGAAGTGACAACAGGTTTATATAATCCGGAAACCCACAAAGTTGATTCAAAATTAGGGCAAATTGATCCTGTTAATGGTACATTAACGTTTATTAATCCTAAAACAGGCAAAACTGAAACCAAACAAGGTGTTATTGATCCACTTACTGGTCAAATTCTTTTCAAAGGAGGTTACATCAATCCTAAAACTGGTAAACCAGATCCAAATTTTGGTCGTTTAGTTTCTGTGTTAATTACTGAACCACAAATTAACGAAAAAACTGGACAAATCGCTGATAAAGATCCTAAAAATGTTAAAATTGATCCCAAAACAAATCAAATTTGGGTGTTGGATCATAAAGATGCTACCACTGGACAATCAGTATACTCATCTGGCTATGTAGATCCAAAAACTGGTTATATTATTACTATTTATGGATATTTAGATCCAAAAAGTGGTAATATTGTAAAAGTACAAAAACTCGATTCAAATAATGCTAAGATTGACCCTGAAACAAAACAAATTTATACAAAAACTGGTGATTTAGATGAAACTGGCACACCAATATACTCAGTTTCACAAATTGATCCTGGAAGCGGAGAAATTTATACAAAATATGGCAAAGTTGATCCGAAAACTGGTAAACTTGTAATTATTCGAATATATCTAATAACACAAAGTGATCCGCAAGGTAAAGTAAAAGAAATTGATCCAAAAAGTTGTACCCTTGATGAAAAAACGGGTAAAATTATTAATGTTACCACTGAAACAATATATATGTATAGTACAAAAGATCCAAAAACTGGTAAGATCATTCAAATTGATCCAAATGATCCATTAGTAAAATCAGAAAATGTTAAAATTGCGCAAGTATTAACGCTATCCGGTGAAATTGATCCAATTACTGGTAAAATACACACAGAATGGGGTCATATTGATCCGCATACAGGAGATATTGATCCAGCAACGGCAAGAAAAGATCCTGTAACTGGACAATTGGTATTGAATTATGCTGAAATTGATCCAAGCCATTTTAATACAGAAAATGTGGGTAAAAATGTTAAACTTACAACTCAAACATTTGCTAAGTCAAGTGAATCAATTGATGAGACTTCAGATGATGACATTGAGAAATATAAACCGGATAGTTTGAAAGGAATACCAGACTTGAAAATCCCACGTGGTACTAGTAACAAAAAAGGCAGTCAACCAAATACACCAATTATTGTCAAAACTACAACTAAGCAAATTTTAACAAAAGATAGTGAAGGTTTAACGCATGACATAGAAGAAAAAGTTGAAGATTTAGGAACTGGTGAAGTAACAATATCAACGCAAATTAACAAGGTAAGTAAAAACATACGCTGTGGCCCGCTTTAGTAGAATTTTTTATTTTATTTTATGTTTTTTATTATTATAAAAGGCGGATATGCCAAGTGGAGTAGTACCTGGTAGTGATACCGGTGCGTCACCTTATGTGACAGCACGTGCAGTAACAACACGAACAGCCACTACACATGAAGATGAACAAGGACAACGAACACAACAATTAACAGAAGAAACTGTTGCATCTTCGTTGACAACGTCTGCTCGACGACAAGAACAACGAACAGTCACACAACAAGTGACAACAACGTCCACTGTTTTAAGCGGTGAACAGGTATTTTTAATTTCTTGATTATTTTTTCCTTTTTTTATTATTTTTGCAAATATAAATTTTCATTTTTATAACATTAATACTTCAATATGTTTTAAAATTTGTGTTTGCATGTGCTTTTTTTTATTAGCGTTTTTTTATTTTTAAATTTAGCCTCGATTAAGGCGAGGGTCAGAAAGTTCAATCAGCTCAGGAGATTCGGGTACACCAATTGATCCAGAAGATGATACATCAGCTGGTAATTTATTCATGAAGGTAAAATTCTGTGTTTTTTTTTCGATAGTATGCAATTTTATGAAATTATATTAGATGTGCTCAAACCATTCGGTCTGAATTAGCCTTGGAGTGTTATTCTACAATCATACTTATGACTACTCTAAAGATTCGATGTAGCTAACGTGACCATACGTTTTGCATTTTAACGATAAAATAGATTCACTAAAAACTTTAATTTTTTAATTGAATTTAATAAACTACAAAGATTTGTAGACTTTACTAAATGTATATCAAAGGGCAGTAGGTTCCGTGTTTTTTAAATTAAAAATTTTCTGGTAAGCCCAGTCGTACTGTTTTGCATACGTTTTTAAACTATTGTGCTTAAATGTCTTTACTACTCTTCAAAAAATACTAGATTGAAATAGTAAAATATGAAATAGTAAATGTTTCGATTACTTTTTCACTCAAGTAATCTGAATCGCACGAACTTAATTGTTTCAATAAAAATATTTGTGTTTGTAACATAAATGATATTGGATGTACCGAATTCATCGTTGTGTTTTAGGATGTATTCAAAGTGGTTCAGTGAAATATAATTTTACTGAACACAAATTTTAAAGGAACACAAATGTTAGTAATTTTTTTGAATTATCTGCTTTACGATTTGTTTATTTCATGAAATTTGTATTAATAATTTAAAAAATTTATTTTTTAAGAAACATTTTTAAGATAATATTATAAAAATTATAAGCTTTTCTTAATTTATTGTAGTGTCTGATACTAACAAGATCACCACGAGTTTAACGATTTTGAGTTAAATAGAAATGGTCACGCTAGTTATAATTAATCCAGAATTATTGATTAGCAAGTTTTCTAATAATATAATTAATGAAATAAAAAGTTAAATTATTATAATTTTAGACCGAAGCTGGAATTGTACCAACTGCATCAATGGTTTGGGACCAATCAGCAAACCGTGCTACAAATCTTACGACAGATGTACCATTAGTTGCAACTGAAAGTCGTACGGTTAGATTAGAAAGTCACGGAACCATACCAGGCGAGAAAGATGGCGATACAATTAATCCTGATATTGAATATGTAACCACCGGTGAAATTGTTAGCAGTCAAACAATTAGTTCCAAAACAAGAACTGTTGAAACAATTACGGTAAGTTACTACAATATGAAACTAAATAATACCCAGGAAAAAACTTAGTGTAATTTTTTGCGAATTTTTAAATACGAAGTGTTCGCTAAATTAAATCTCGACCATAATTATTCTACATTAAATCTATACATTTTTTTATGAAGCATGTACAAGCTAATTTCTTTAAAATGATTGTTTATAAAACAACAATCACATTTCAATACTACAAACATATATTACAAACTTCAACACACCTAATGTGACAGAAACAAACATTTAAAGAATTGACTGTTTTGAAAATTTGAGAAAATATGAAATTTTTTTAATACATTTTTATTAGTAATCTCGTCAATAGCTTTCAAAAAAAAGTTCTTTTATAGATGTCTTTTTAATTCTAATCCCCTAAGGGTAAACTTAAAACTTAAATAGAGAGGGCGGAGCGTAGATACTAGTGACTGTCCTATGAACTTAAAAAAATTGTGATGAAGCTCTATACATTTTTCTTATGAAAAGTTCATATGATTTTTTTCACAAATTCAATATTTAAATATTAAAATCAGCGTTTTGATCTAAGAGCTGATAGAAAATTTTGAGTAGGTAATTGAGGCAGCCATATAATTTGTGTAAATTATCTTCAAAAATGTCTAAAAACAAAATCAAAGACCTGGTTAAATCTCGATTTCTGACTAGTATTTAATGTCACTAAAATGACCTTTCTGAATATATAATACTTTTTTATTTTAAATTTTCATTCTGTAAAGATCTCAATTTTTCTTAAATATTTGCTTCCAAAATTTACAAAATTCAAGTTTTGAACCATCTGGGAAAAGTTTAGACCTGATAAAATCACATGTTTTTTTTTTTATTTGCTATTCTATTGAGTTAAAAGATATTACAATTTCAAAATGCTCCAAATAATTTTTTAACAAAAAGAATTACAACTTAAAAATTCAAGGATTGACAAAGTTCTCTTATAATAATTACCCATCATATTTGACATATGTCCAAATTGGGTAAATGTTTTTTATTAACAACATCACCATTCTAGTCGCTTATCTTCATGGATTGAACAAGTAGTTTTTCTCTATTATCTTTCTCTAATATTTACGCTCGGTGACCTATCCAGCCGTAAGGCTGCGGTTCAGACCATATTTTTAAGATAATATAATACTTTTATATTATCTTATATATTATCTACTCATGCTACTTAGTAGAGTAGACACTTTTTGAGTTAAGCAGCATGAGCTAAAACTTCTTTCTTATTTCTACCCACGATAAATATTTGATTTAATAAAATTGTTAAATTGTTTAAATATAAAAGTGTGTTTAAAATATGATTAAAACACGACACTATGGACACTAGAGACAGATTATTATATAATACATAGGATAGATAAGGTGTCTATATAGATACATGGTACTTAACCAATACCAACCATATATTATTTATCTTGGATTCAAATCCTTTTTTTTTTAAGGGTTCTAAAAAAAATCTTTGGTAGAGGTAAAGAGTCGCCAGCTAATCTATTATTTTGATGAACAGTATAAAAATAGTAAATTGGCTGGCAACTCTTGGCCTCTACCAAAGATTTTTTTCACATCCTCGAGTATCCTCGAAATCATAGTCACTTAAGTGCAATGTGTTTTTGATAGACTATGGAAATTAGTATGCATAAAATTTTGATTTTTACTTTAGAATTATTTTTTTATAAAAACAAAAAGGACTTTTCGACTTACTACTGTCCATGAAGTTCATGATATAAAGACAGTTCTCCTTTTCATAGATAATCGTCATAGATAATAATAATAAACAAAAAATAAATTGGCGACTCTAGACCTATACCAGAGATTTTTTTTGAAACTATTAAAAAAAGCGTTTGAATCTAAGGTAAGTAATGTAATGTATGGTTGGAATTTATAAGGCGGTTAAAATTCAATATTAATATTAAAAAATTGTACATTGTACAGTTTTATCTATTACACCTCTTTAATACGTTAGATTCCAGAGAGTTCCAAGTGGTTTCTTTGCTGTTCAATTTGGATAATTTTATGAATTTTTATTTTTTGTAGTACAAAACTGAACGGGATGGAGTGTGTGAGACACGAGTTGAACAAAAAATCACAATTCAAAGTGATGGAACTGATCCAATAGACCATGATCGTGCATTAGCCGAAGCTATTCAAGAAGCAACACGAATGAATCCCGATATGACTGTTGATAAAATTGAAATTCAGCAGACAACAGCACAGTAGAAGTAAGCAATCAAATAAAAAATATCTAATAATAAATTGTATATAATATATAGGTATATTTTTTATTTGCAGATATTATTGTTGATATGAATAAAAATAATCAGTGCCGGCTTGAAGCTTTTTAAATATAATTAAAATAAAGTGAAATTAAAGTCACAAAACTAAAAAAAAAAGTGAAACTTAAAAAATAAGTACATATAAAAAAATTAAAGTTTTACCGCCGTACAATTTTCTATTGAAAAAAGAATTTTGCCATTTTTTATTTTTCTTTTGTCCAACATTCATTCATTGTTAAGTTTTATAAAGTTATTAAGTTCAAACAAAACAAAGTTTTTGTATATTATATTTCAAAAAAATGTAATATTTATAATATTTTTATTTAAATGTTACATTATAAAATAGAAACATTATTACAATTAAAAAATTTTCATGTAGAAATTTTTAATTCTAATAATAATTTTTTAAACTATGAACGTATACAAAATTTACATGACAAGTATTAATAGAAGAAGGCTTGAATATTTGTTTAATATTTACAAGCATTTTTCTTAGAAAATTTGTTATGCCCAAATATACGTGCATGCTTTAAATAAACATAAAGGGTGTATGGTTTTATTTTTTTATATTTTTCAGATTTATTTAATATATTTGTCTTTAATTTAAATAGTTCATAGTTTTACTGAATGTATCGACTTAAACAAAAAATTAATGCAGCTTTGCATTTAATAATGAAGATGCGCTTGAGAAGAAAATTCTTTGGGAAAAAAACAGATATATGCGGTGCTCTTAAAAAAACATTCTTCTGATTTCATAATAAAGAAACTATATTTTGTTTTTCAAACGAATCTCAAATTGTTCACACACGATTTTTAAATAATCATATATCACCATATTTTTTTAAATTTTGGAATTGAAATGATTAAAAAAAATGGTTGATAAAATATTCAGTACTGCATTTTTTAATTAATAAGTGTATAAAAGTTAGTGTTTTAGCATTTTTATTTTTATATATTAATAATTATCACAATTATTCACTTCTCGTCTTGTAACATTCCAGTTCACAAATATAATGCTTAATTTAATTAACATTTAATGAATGAATCATTAAGGAGAGAATATTTATTGATTCCAACTGGAGAAATTTTTTTATTAATTTGTACTAATGTTAACTTAAATTAAAAAAATAATAATCAAGAGTTATTATAGCTCCATGCAGTTGTATAGTCTGTTTGATGGATTCACAATTTCAATATAAATTATAACTAATTGTGCGAACTTCATTTTCTTTAATTTGCCGCAAAATATGCTTAATTTTATTTATCTGTCTATAGTGGGAACAAAACAAGGATATAATTATTCCAATCGACAATAAGTTTACTAGAAATGATATAATATGAATATGAATTGAGTCAATCAAATTTATCCAATTGATACGGGTCAATAAATATAACAATCCTTTTTAATAAGAAAAAGCTATTTTTAATTAGCTTTAATGATTATTTTATAGCTTTGTTTTCTTGACAAATTTATTTGTATTTCTCAATTCGAGTTAAAACAACTTTATTTAATAAAAATAAAAATAGTTTTTGCTTATATTTAACAAATTTTTTAAAATTGATGTAATTTAAGCAATATATTGCTTTAATTTTTAATAAATTCAAAATTACTACAAAGGAATGCTCCAATACACCTGTCCTCTAATTACAAACAACACGCTAAAATTTCGCATGTGTATTTAAAAATTAAAATTATTTTAATAAAAAATTATATTGAAATTTATTTCAACTTTGCGTTTTGAGTTACCAACTTTAAAATAAAATTTCATACTAAAGAAAACAAAGTTAAATAAAAATTTTAAAAATTTATTTGAAGTTACAAAATAAAATTTAAAATGTGGGCTCAGATCTCAATCATTAAGAAAAAAAATATATAATTCCCACACTTACAATAAGTTTCTTCAAATAAATTTTGTATAGAATTATTTCTTATCTTTTATTTTTTATTATATTTTTTCAAGAAATGGAGCTGTTCTTTTTTTTTTTTTTTTGTTGCTTCAAAAAAGAAATTTTTTATAATTAAATGTGTACTACTTATTATATTCAAAAGAAAATGTAGAAAAAATATATAAAATATATATATAAAAATGAAAGAAATTATTAAAAAAAAAAAAAAGATTATTAATATTATTATTGCTTAAGAAATTAAATAAAAGGAAAAATATATTCAAATAAAAACAATAGTTTTTTTTTTAATTATTATTTTTTTTTAAGTGTATATTATTATGATTATTTTATTAAATTTCGGTTATTACAGAAAAAAAAAAGTAATCACGATTAAAATAAGTACTAAAATAATATTGTCTTCAAAATTATATTTTATGCTTGCAATGTATGAACAGTACGTGTCAAAGACGAGTTGCTTTGACGCTTAGCACTATTTGCACTTACTCCAACAGTTTTTGGTACTAAAAATAAAGAATATTCAAATTTTATTTAAGCTAAATTAACTTAAATAAAATCATACGTTGTTAAATATGCAAAATGAGCACCTAATATAAATTACTCAGCAGGATTTTTGCCAACATTCCACTAAAAATATTCGTCCTAAAGTGTAAAACCTTTGTAAAATCTACATGACATGAACAAATTCAGCAAAATAATTTTTCCAATTTTTTTTACATGGTTTACGGTATATAATAGCATATCCATTTTTAATAATATGCCTTGAGAAATATTGCAATATAAATATTGCAATCATCGATATATTTCCACAATTTGATTTGTTTTAGAATTGCGTTTTTCTTCGGGAAACTTCTGTGTTGTTTAACTTTCGATTGTAAATTTCGGAAGCGGTTCAAATAGCATGGTGGTTCCTCATGGGAAATGTCGACTTTAGTTTTAAGAATAAGGTAAAAAAATTGCAATACCCAAATTAATTTCTATATTACGGAAGGAAAACTTTGAATAGATAAGGAGTGTTACATTACAAGTCTTAAAAATTTTGGCAAAGATATAATTTGTTCACACAAAACTCAAAATTGAATAGGAAATTACTTCCTATGCATTCCGATTGAAACCATTTCAAAATTATCAATTTCAATAGAATTCAATTTAACTTTTTTTATAAGGACCCATACCAAAGAAAGACTGTATAAAAATAATTTTAGTAAAATTTTCATTCATTCAAGTAAATAATTTATTGAAGAGAGCTTTACTTTGTGGAAATCCATGATAATGACTGAAGAAAACTTCAAGGATATATATTTTGCATTATTCCACTATTTATTTTATTATTTATTAAAAATTAATAATTACGTCGTGACATGTTTCGGTTTGTACAACCATTTTCAAACTGTGAAGATTAATCCTTTTTAAGGTCTTATATACTATAAATTACTATGACGTATAAATATTTGGTATAAACTTGTAGATCATTTATTTATTGTTTTATAATTATCTAAATTCATAACAAATGATACATATTTGTTTTTGTAATTGTTGAAATTGATCTACAAGTTTATACCAAATATTTATACGTCATAGTAATTTATAGTATATAAGACCTTAAAAAGGATTAATCTTCACAGTTTGAAAATGGTTGTACAAACCGAAACATGTCACGACGTAATTATTAATTTTTAATAAATAATAAAATAAATAGTGGAATAATGCAAAATATATATCCTTGAAGTTTTCTTCAGTCATTATTCAAGTAAAATTATACAAAACATTAATTGAACTTGTTTTGTATATTTTAAATACTTAAATCATTTTAAAAAAAATAAAGTTTTTTCGCTCCTTTGAAAGAAAATTGCGACTCATACTAAATAGAGGTTGTTGAATAAATAATTTCGGAAAAATAGATAGATGGGTTGATAATACTTGCAAGAATGCAAAATTTTAATCGCATAAAATTGGCGCACATTATGTCAAGATGAATCAGAATTCGCTAATATTATTTAGGCTGCCAATGCTTAAAATTAATGTTGTAATTAATATTTTAGTGCTAATTGATTAACAGGCACGTATAAAAAACGTCTGGGTGAATTGAATGGTATGTATCATTAAAAACAATTTAATTACTTTATTCCAAATGAATTTTTATTATTTTCCGATAATGTCGATAAAGAAAATTTAATAACAGTTCAATTGATATAATAATCTTACATTTATTCCAGGGCACATAAAATTCTCCAGTAGCTGTTATGTCATTATCGGGCATCATTTTTGCTGGTTTACGTGTTTCAGATACGGTAACAGCCGTTGATAAATTCTTTCCAGGGACTATATTATGCAAAGATTTTTTAAGTTCAGTTTTCAATCCTAACGGTATTGTAGATAGTTCTTCTGGGAATGGCATATCGTATTTACCGTCAAGTTTCAAATTACTTAACTTTCCTTTTTCAAAATTTTTTAAAAATACTCTAGTATTTTCACGAATTTCTTTATCATCTATCGTTTCTACAAAATTTAAGTGTAATTTACTATTTTACACCATTTAAAATCGATTAAAGGATATGTTACAAAACAAATACTTACTAAGTTTATTTGATTTGACTATTAATCGATCTCTATATTTTAAATTTTTGGCAATTGGATTTCCCATTAATGTTAAATCTTTTAAAAATATTAAATCGCTAATTTCATTTCCAGTTTGTTCTAAATCATGAATTTTATTATTTTTGGCTATTAATGTTTCTAACATGTATATATTTTTTATTTCATTTAATGAAAATAAATTATTATCAGATATATTTAAAACCTTCAATGACTTCTAAAAAAATAAATAAATAAAATTGTATATACTATTTATTTTTATATTATATTCGGTAATAGCTGATCTTAGTAGTTTAGTGGGACTACAATATCGCGGACTACAATGTACACAGCTTACTAAGGTTACGGATTCCATTCCCGTCGTAGCCACGAAACTTGTTATGATAGATTGAAGTATAAATTGGTCAAGAAAAATGGCCTAGAATGGTCCTACTTTCCGGGCACATGTCTCTTCTCGACCATTTCAAAATAATATATTTGGGTGAATTATTAAATAATAAGACCTTAACAGTCAACTTAGGCAGTATCAATTGAAGTCACAACAATTTTTAGAAATATGAACAAGATAAAAATATTCTGATAAAAGATTCTGTAATAAAATTGTATATACAACTCCCATACTATTCAAGTTTCTTAGAATTTTGAACTTGTTTTCGAGACAAAAATTGTACATGAAAAATTTGTTTAAAAACATGTAAATTCTAAAAAAAAAAATCAAGATAAATTTTCTAACAATTTTTGAATGAAATTTTCTACTTCCGAGATTTGAATATTTGTTTGTGGATATATTTTAAGGAAGTATCATTTGGGAGGCTTGCCTGTCTCCTTTCTCAAAATTTCATGTATTGTAAACGATATTCAGGTTTTGCTCTTGAAATATTTTATCCCTCAAAACCCAGAAACTTTCTTTCGATTTTTATATACAGATAGTGTATGCCATTTTATTTGAATAATTATATTATTATATATTATAAACTTAATTATTGATGATTTTATTCTTACCTGAATACCAGAAACAGATCTTGGATCAAAACATAATGAATCACTTTTCTCTAAATCTTGTTTTTCAACATGCAATTCAATTAACGAGGCTAAATTTTCCAAACCTTCTACAACAGCTATTTGATTATACCCCAAGTATAACTTTTTCAATTTGGTTAAATTATTTAAGTTCTCAATTTTTTTAATTTCATTTCGTTGTAGATATAAATGAGTTAAATTTACACAATTATGTAAATTTTCAATTTTTTTGACATGGTTTTCATGCAAGTATAATACTGTTAGATTTACGAATGGTTTGAGTTCACCCTACAACATATAGGTAACACAAATTAATCAAAATTACTCTCGGAAAAATTATCACCGATTTTGTGTCTATATTCATTGCGTCGAAAACTCAAATCTTCAAAAAATACAAAGATATTTATAAGTTTTACGGGGAGCCAGTTTTACACATTAGTGGTGCAGGTGTTTTGGATGGTTTAGTTATATAAACATCTCACCTATCAATTGAAGTGAACTCAAGTTTTTCATTTAAATATATCGATATCTTGTAAACCGTTTAATCCGTTTGTACGAGTAATATACCTATACGTTTGTCATAATTTTTTTTTTTTTTGAGATGTATATTATACTAGAAAATCAATATTTAGAAAAAAAGAAAAATCGGATAAGAAAATTGCCAAAAATGTAGCCAGTCTATTGCTACAGAAAATTTTTTGTGATTAACACTATTACATTCCTAATATCCAAATTGCAACTCAATCGGCCATATAGTTCCGTAGATATAGCTATTTATGTAAACATATTCAGATATAGCTATTTATGTAATATAGCTATTTATTATAATATATATATAGCTATTTATGTAATATCATTCCGTAGATATAGCTATTTATGTAAACAAATTATCAAAAGATCATTTTTATATTTTTTTATAAATATGAAAGAAAACATCGTTATAGATTTTATTATCAATTAACAGCGGATCAATAGACAGGTGACTGCACTCAAGTTTTGTTACAATGTTTTCTAGCGTTGTAAACTTTAGATTATAATAGATAAAAGATTCTAGGCTAATGGGAATTTGAACTTAGTAATTAATAATGGTTGAGTAACGATATATGAACTACTTTTAATTATTATTATTAATGAAATACACTAAATATATAGTAAATATAGTTTTGAAAACATATATACAATACAATATACAGATATATTTTGTATATAATAATTATATACATATATATTTGGTATATAACATGTATAATTATGTGTGTTAATTGGATAAATTGACCTAAAATTGCGACAATCTAAGCAGTTTGTGGAAAAATGTTTCAAACAAAAGTTGTTAAATTTTAAAACAGACAATTCTTGTATTTTTTATCTTTTCTCTAACTCCTTTAGTTTAAAAGTTGGATACTTGATTCTTGGAACGATTTTGCTCATTCACAATTTTAAACTCTCTTTTTAGGTCTAGAATATGTCTTCAAAATTTCAGCTTGTATCCCAATCTCTTTTCGTTTTCTAGATATCTTGATGGAATACGAACATGACAAGCGAGAATGTGCTAATAAGTGATTTTTATGTACATCTGTACCAAATTTTTGTTGGTGATCTCAATATTTTCTAGCGTTACAAACTTGGGGGAGCCCAAACTTGAGACTAAATTGAAGATACTCTAATATCTTCTATACATATAATCGCCAAATACAGACTCAAAATTTTTAGCCTTTACTCACTTTATTCACGTTAAACTTAAAATTTTCACATTCCACGTTATCATTAAAAAATAAATATTATTATATATGTACATAGACAAGATTTGAATAAATTTTAAATTAAAACCAGTAATTTAAACACATAATTGATTACTTACAATTTGTCGAATAGTTTTATTATTCATATAAAGATGAGATATTTTTTTTGCGATTTCAAATTTATTTTCATTCTTTTTTGTTGGTTGTAAAATTTTTGGACAATACTTCTGCACAAAAAGCAAAGTATTTTCTTTATTATTTTCAGTCATTTTTATTGAATTAATCTTGGAATCAAAATTGGATGTAAATTTGATATATTACTTTTTTCCGTAAATTTAATTTATAACAATCCTCTCATTTTTTTGTATTTTTTTTTTTTTTTAATATTAAATAATAAAAAAATATATTCAAATTGAGCTTCAACAATATTACATAGCAACGTACAACTTTAAACATTTGTTGTTTTTAAATTATATGATCGTTGATACTATTCTGAATTGATTTTTATTTCTTGAGAATTATTGTACTTGGTACATATAAATTATTTATTGGTTTTTTCAACTTATTTTAATTTATTGTTTAGTTAATTTCTATGGCAACTCCATTTTTTTTTTTTTTTGTTTATTTAAATATAACTATACACATAAAAAATTTAATGATGAGGCAGCTTGAACTCATGTGTAAAAGCCAAGCTTTTGCAGTTTCCATATTATATTGACGAAGAAATTAGTGATGTTATTAAAAAATAACTACATTGGGCAATCAATTTGTCTAAATTCTTTCCATTGAAACGAAAACATCGATTGTTAGTATCGACGTTGGGAATAAGCGATAAAATTTGAAAAATTGCAAAATATGAGTTCTGACAAAAAAAGTATATCGAAAGAAGCAGAAATCAGACATTTTTTTAGTTTTATTTTTCATGCAAATATTGATGATTTTTTGAACACGAAACATCAATAGTTAATAGAAAATAGTAAACCATGAATATCGTCGTGGTCAAGAGTATTTTGATATTTTTACAATTTTATTACATCTGTTGGTGTAACATCTATCTAAATATTTTTGTAATTATATTTCTGCTAAATTGCCCCCACCCCCCTCTTACATCCGTTTCCAAAAATTTCGTCAATACAAATCGTATGAGCTAGAGTTTGAGGTACAAGAAAAACTTATGAGAATTAAAATTTTCTCAAAAAATGGTATCATTTTTCTGTGTGAAATTAGCCCCAAATTTTTATTTTCTAAAAAAATTGACTTTGACGTTTATTTTTGTTTAAAATTGTAAAAGAGGGAAAAATAGTAACTCTCTAATATTTAATGTAATTTTCTCTCTAAAATTATTTTAAACTTTTTTAAATGATAGAAACATTGTGCAGGTTTCTTTAACGATGTGATGAAAAAATAATTATCAAAATCACCTGCTGTCTAATAATTTTTCTTCACTCCCAAATTCTCTCTAACGATCATAATTTTCAGTTTATTAAAGACAATGATTATCAAATTTGGGTCGAATTATTGAAAAATTAACTCCTTTTTAAACAAATTAATCAAATGAATTTATTTATTTTAAAATTATGATTATTTAAAAATTTGTTTAAAATGAAAGTTTCATATGATTATGCTACTTTGGTATTATTACAAATAATAATGCTAGTTTGCATAATTAAATTCCATTTTTCGTGAAAAAGTATTATCTCACGTGGGTATCTTTGACTCTCAAATTCTCTTTAAAGATTCTTTTACAACTTTGAAACAAATTTAAGCTAGGTGTTTAAGCAAATTCACAGAAAATTTAAAGGCGTTTTTTGTTTAAAATATTATCTCTCAAAAAATTTTCTTTGACTCCCAACCTTTCTCAAATGATTCTCTAATTATTAAAAACAAAAATAAACGTCGAAATCAATGTTTCTTAAAAAATTTGGGTGCCAACTTCACACAATAAAATAAAATTGTTTTTTAGTGAAAACTATTAACGAAAAAAATAAAATGAGGGGCTAATTTCCCGGAGGTTGTGAAATATCCTATATGATTCACACGTGATTCACACAAATACGTCTCTCGTTGACATGTGGTTTTGACATTTGTGAAAATATAAATTAATCAGCATCGAAACCTTCTATTTAAAAATTATTTTTTTAAATAAATACAAAATTTAATTTTTTTATCGCTATTATGGTATCTAAAAAGAAACTTAGTCTTAGAGTTGATAAAAAATTAGAAAATCATTCGAAGGAAAGAAAAAGGAAATCATTCAAAGAAGCTGTGTTATTAAGAAAATCTGATATTGTAAGTCAAATAATTTTCACATTAACCATCAAAACTATTTAAAATTGCTTTAAAAACAGTTTTTAATTTTTAGCAAAAAGCAATCAAATTTTTAAACCAAAAAGATACCAAAAAATCATATAAGGTACATGAGGGAAAACTACGTGACAGAAAATGCAAATTACCAATTTACCAGTTACAACAAAATAATAACGTTTATGATTCTTTAAGTTCTATGTCATATTTGAATATATCACGGCATATGAGAACTTGTATATTAAATCATGATTGGAACAATTTAACGCAATTATTAATTTTATTTTTTGATGCTAAAAACCAAAATCCTATTAAATTTAGAGTGAGTATTGATAGAATTAGATTTAAAAACTTTTTTGGTAACTAGCTATATAAGGATTTTTATGTATTTTGGACTCCAAATCCTAAACAGTAAATTTCCCGAATGTGATAAACGTGTCTAGCAAATTCGAAAGTTACATCGGAATAAAAAACATACATAGATAAATATATAGATAAACGAAATGCAAAATCGCCTTGTTGTACCATAGACCTACCCCACTTCGTTCGATCAATTATCGTATCTGAAAATCTAATAATACATTTGACTGTTAAATTTATTAATATTATGTAATGTTCAATAATTTACTTTTGAAAGTTATTGGTCTTATTTCAAAGACTGATACCCATCTCGATTTGTTTTTGTTTTCAATGTATTAATTGGATAATTTTGTTTATTTTTAGAATGCCTTCATTAATTTATTAAATAATCCTGATGCTATTCGTCATAAAACCTTAGATGAATTTCTTCAAATGTTTGTATGTTGTCAAACCGAGGAAGAAAAAATTGTGTTTATGAATAATTTATTGAATTTAGAATCAGTAGCTTCAAAGAATAAAAAAGTGAAAATGGGTGATCTGGAAATTGATGAAATTTTAAGCCGTTGATAAGTTAATTGTATTATATTAGTACAAGGTATTCCAAAATCAATGATAATGTAAATTAATTTTGTATGTTTTATTTTAAATTAATAAAAAGTAATCCATTGATGTTTATTTTTTATTTTGTACATATTTCTGTTTAATTTTAATAAGTAAGGTATAACAATATTAATAAAGTTATTCTGTATAAGTACAGGAGACGTGATAAAGTATTATTTAATTTTATTAAATCACGCTTGTGCTAACGTCTGATTATAGTAAATAATTTACTCTTGTGCTCTCAGGCTAGATTTTTAGACCAAATTCAAAGAAAAATTTGGATACTAAAAATTAAAAAACTATAAAAACCGATTCATAAGATCAGTCTATTTTTCCCTTCTAGTTTGATTTTTTTTAAATATTTTACCGACTTATCAAAAAATTAACGAGGATCGTAAAATTTCCGTAAAGAATAGATTTAATCGATGTCTTCACGGGATATTTATTTATACTAAACACTATATTAGTTATTGATTTAAACTTTCTTTTTATAACTTAAAAAACACATGGACAACGAAAACCGTGATCTTATGAACATTTCACCTATCCTGTAATTTTAACTACATAACTGTTTAACATACATGCGTTAAATCGAAATGTAACTATAAATAAACCCAGTATTAAGCTTATTGACTTCTCTTTCATTCACAAAAAATCACAATTTTTAATGCTATCCTTAAAATTTAACGATTGAATAATTCACGAGAAAAAATTAATTTTTCCAATTGCTGAAAATTAAAATTGAAGGGGATAACTTTTTAAAGTGGAAAATTACAGAATAATTATTATTACAATTTTTTTTATTGATTTTTCATTTTTTAACACTTAAATTACAATAAAAAAAATTTACAGTTTTCATTTCTGTTTGTGAAGACAAAAAACAAAGATTCTTAATTTAAGAATCTGCGATGGTTACTTCAACTTCTACACCTGGTTCAATTGAAATTGATGTTATTTGTTTCACAATTTCGGATGGTGAATGTAAATCAATTACACGTTTATGGATACGCATTTGGAATCGATCCCATGTTTTTGAACCTTCACCACAAGGTGTTTTACGTGTTGTGATACGTAGAGTTTTTGTTGGCATACGTACTGGTCCCTTAACACGTAGTTTTTGTTTTTTAGATCCAGATATTAAATCAGCACACACTTTTTCCAATGATCGTACGTTACGTGATGTTAAGGTAATACGAATTCGATGAATTGGAGCTGACTCGTGTCCGGGTTTCTCTGGATTTGTTTCTTTTAATGAAGCCTGCAATATTGAGGTTATATAATAGCACGTGCTTCAAATTAATAAATAACATTCATAGTATAAAAAATAAAACAATTCTTTAATAAATTATGAAATTCAAAAAATTTACCATTATAAAAATTCAAATTTATATACTGGTCGAGAATAATCTTACTGATCAGCGCTGAACCAGTAATTTACAACTGTACTCAATGCTTCACGGCGTTAGAAAGGATGTCATCGGATGTAATTCACCATTCTGTCTAAAACCTAGCGGACTTTTATACAATGATTATATGGGCATGCGTTTTTGGAAGCGCTATCATTCAAATTAATTCAACTTTATAAATTAAGATAATTTAATCAAAATTAATTTTTAATTCGAATCCATTTAAATTTATTTTCATAGTTATTAATGTAAATTTTTGGCGTTATTTTAAAATTAATGATTGTTAATATAAAGTTAATAAATTTTCCAAAAATTAATAGCTAGTCAAATCAATCACCACATACAAGTATAGTAGAAGAAAATTAGGAAATTTTTTCAGGAACAAGTCAAAACTTAAAAATATTTCAACATTTATTGTATAAAAATGATGCTCTTTTCGAGGAGTGAGTGCCTCCCTTTCTAAGGAATGAAAATTTCAACATATAAAGTAGGCACAGAAATCGATAAAACAGATAATTTTTAACAAAAAGTGTACCTTAATGTTTTTCGAAAAGTCAATACTAAGTTTTCCGTAATTCAAAATGCCCGTTTTTCGTTTTAAAAAAAATTTGTCAAAAAAGTTTAGCAACAAGAATGAATCTTAAAGAAAATCAAGGAGAAATATTTGTTTATTATTTATATAAATATAATATGAACCGAATAATAGCTTAAAAGTGACGAATCGTTAGAGAAAGATTTTAATATTATAGTACCATTTACCGTTGAATAACACTAAAACGAACAATATGACGGAGAAAACCGATAGTTTTTGGGCTATCAACTTCTACCAAAATTCATTTTGATGATTTTTTACGTAGTTTAACAATGATCGCAAGAAATGTTGTTCGTTTCTATATTATTCAACGTTAAATGGTGCTACTAAAATTTTCCTCGACGAATCGGCTCCTTTAACGAGCTATAATTCGGTTTATGTCTATAGAAATCATAAATATTTCTCCTTGTTTTTTTATAAACTTCATTATTATTGCTAAACTTTTTTCGTTTAAGCGTGAGATTATCGAGCTATTTATGAAAAATTGAAAACATGGTTTTTTTTAAAATGAAATACGGACATTTTGAAGTATTGACTTTTCGAAAAAACTTTAAAGTATACTTTATGTTTAAAATTTGCTGTTACCATCGAAACTCAAAAACATAAATTATACATCGATTATGGTACATGATAGGAATAAGCGCATAAATTTGAAAAATTACAGCAGATATAAAAATTAAGAATAAAAAAAATTTCTGAAATTCGAATTATTATTGTAAAAAAAAGGATTCGGATCTAACTGCAGTTTGTTAACATTTATTTTAAAATAAAAAAAATCATGGTGACTCTTTGATCTCGGAAATGCTGCGGTTTATTATTTTCCATAGACTATCGATATTTCGTGTTAAATAACCTGGATCTTATACATTGATATTTGTTGATAAAACATCGATTCTTGAAACATCGATGTATAACGTCCGCCTTTAATAGAAAGAATATCAGAGATCACCACAGTCTAACCTCAACACGCTATTACTGTCACAAACGCGGTGCCTTTAAACTTTTGTATTTATAAAATTATGTGATTAATATTTAGGTGTCTAACCTCAAATGTTTATTTAGGCTCATTTTTAAGTTAAATAATTTGGTTCATTATAAATTTGTTGAGTTTCTGAAACGAATTATGTTTCGAAAATTTAATTTTTGTTCACAACCGATTTTGAAAAGTAAGGAGTACTTTAATAATAATAATGAATTAAAATTCTTAAATATTAATTATTTTAGTTGTTGTAAGAAACATAAATGTAAAAATTCGCCGTCAAAATGAATTATTTGACATGGAGAAAAAACGTCAAATAGAATCAGTAGGTCGAGTTGAAAAAATTGAAGTTGAATATATTGGAAATCCTGAACAAAAAGTATTAATAATGAACAAAGATTTATCAACACCGTACAATTGTGCACAACGTAAGCAAAAACTAAAAAAATATAGATAGGTTTGAAATTTATAACGCAGGTTGATGGATGATTAAAGTATCTAAAAGGTTTATTTTTCTGGTTTGTTTCCCTTTTGGGGTAGACCCCTCCATGGCGCATCGATTTTTTATAAATTTGGGCAAAACAAGCCAAAATAAGACGGAAATGAAGAACGCTAGGATATCGATTACGATATCAATGGCGCTTCGATTTTTTTTATGAATTTTGATTTAACAGTCCAAAATAAGACGAAAATAAAGAATACCAATTTTCGAGTTTTCGTCTATTTTTCTAGTTATTTAATCACAGGTTGATTGTAGAGGCCAAAAACCAACCTGACCCGTGTAAATTAGACCCCAGAAATTCATAGGTTAACAGACAAAATGGCCAAACAACCCGACCCGTGCAAACTACACGCCACAAATCCATGGGTAGTTTAATCACAGGTTGAACGCAAGTGCCAAAAACCAACCTGGCCCGTGCAAACTAGACCCCATAAATTCATGGGTTAATAGTCGAAAATGGCGTACATGTATTTTTAATAGTTCTATTAAATATAAAAGTGTTAGTTTTTTTTAAACGCATTAAAATTCGGTTATTTGTTTTTGAATTTTGTTTAAATTATAGTTTAACAAAACAAACAAAAAATAATTAAATCTTGTAAAATGTTTGTGACATAAACACGATAATTTCTAAAAAAAGTGTAGATAACTCAATAATGGGGGAAAACTCGAAAATTGGTATTCTTAATTTTCGTCTTATTTTGGCTTGTTTTATCATAATTAATCTCAAATCGAGGCGCCGCGGATATCGTAATCTCCCCATGAAGAATACCAATTTTCGAGTTTTCGCCTATTTTTCGAGATATAGACACTTTTTATTAGAATTTATCGTGTCGTTATGTCACATAAATACCACAATTAAAACATGTCACAAGATTAAATTATTAATTTTTGTCAAATGACTGTAATTTAAACACAATTCAAGCACAAATAAAATCGAAATTTAATTCGTTTAAAAGAAATCAACATTTGTATATTTAATACAACTACTAAATATACAAGTACGCCATTTTTAGCTATTATTAACCCATGGATTTGTGGGGTGTAGTTTGCACGAGTCGGGTTAGTTTTTGGCCCCTACTTTCAATCTGTGATTAAACTATCCATGGATAACTCGAAAAATAGACGAAAACTCGAAAATTGTTATTCTTCATTTTCGGCTTGTTTTGCCAAAAATCATTGAAAAATAAATTCGCTTTGAATATCCGTATTCGAGCCCATTTTTGAAATACCGTGTTTGAAAAATTTACAATCGGTGATGAATTTTTCGATATTGGAACTCATTCGCCTAATGAGTGAGTTTCGAATTTTCAATATTTTCAATTTTGCTATGGTTATATCAGCTGCATTAACTTCGCCTGTAACTAAAACAACTCGTGTAAGCTGTTTATTACCCACTTAAGTAGTAAAAAGATACGAACGCACTTGAAGGTAATTCAAACTTAGCACTCTTTGTACAAGATACTATTACAGATTGCATGGTTATAAACAACTCCACAAAATACATAAATAATATATTTTAATTGATTTGTGTTTTTACACAATATTAAAATAGACAATTCGAAAATCAAGTTTTTCGATTTCAATAATCGAAACACTTTCCACCGACTTTCTAAATAGACGCGGCGATTAAGATTAAATACAAAACCTCAATATTATTTCTTCTGAAGATATTTAAAAAAAATTCGCTAGATGGCATCAATAGTCGGCGTGTACAATTGTTTTGAATTTGTAATTAATTTGTCATTTCCAAAGTAGGCCTAAAGCAATTAAATTAATATATTTGATTTAACTTTCATGTCAAAATATAACTCTTCAAGAGTGGAATTTTCTCTTTAAAAGTTAATAAAGAGGCAGTATTTCAAAATAATACCTCGGGCTTGGGAATTTTAGGTTTTGGTAAGCTCAGATAAACTATCAAAATTTGCAGAATTCTTGAAAATGTGTAATATGTTTAATAATTTCAAAAAAGTTCTATTTAAAAAGCCGAATATTCTGAGAAATTCAACTGTTTATTTTAAAGGTACCTTCCATAATTCCCCAGTTCAAGGTGGTTCGATTTTAATTTTGAAAAGTTCTATTTTGACATGAGCTTAAAAGGTAAATCAAGTACTTTCGTTTATTTGCTCAAGACGTACATTTAAAATTGCTGAATAGTAATTCTAAACGTTTGTACCTAGGATTTGTGTCCCACCGATTAGTAATGCCATTACCGAATTTCTTAAAAATCTTCAGACAAAAAACGCTTTTTTTTTTCATATAAATGTTTTAGTCTTAGAAGGTAGATTACTTTGAAAATATGTTTCGTTTGTTTTCAAAGAATTTAATGGAAATTATTTTATAGATTTGGGTCATTCTGTACTACACACAGCTGCTCTAGCGTTAGTTGATAATCAACCATGGGATATGCACCGACCATTAAAGAAAGATTGCCAAATCGACTTTTTACATTTTGAATCACGTGAACCATATATTTTAAATAAAGCTTTCTGGCGTTCTTGTAGTTTCTTGTTAGGAGCTATGGCAACAATTGCTTTTAAAGACAATATTAATTTATTGTTACATAGTTTTCCAAGTCCTCAAGTTCGTTCTGGGAGTTTTGTTTACGACATTGATTTAGGATTAGAGAATTGGAAACCTACATCAGAAGAATTACGTGTTCTATCGGCAGAATTTATACAATTTTGTTCAGCCGAACATAAATTTGAACGTTTGGATGTTGGGCAAGAAATCGCTGAAGAAATATTTAAATGTAACAAATATAAATCCGCACAAATTCCTGATATTGCTGAACAAAATGAAGGTATTAAATAAATTCAATTTTACGAAATTTTTGTACAGAATGCTATAATTGGGCATACAGTAATATAGAGAAGAAAATGATTTTATGCATTTGCTTATTGATTCTATAGCGATTACTAGAACGGGATATAATTTTTTTTACGAAACGCGATTATTCTAATTATAAAAATGGGTCATGGCTGTTTGGTAAGTGCATGTACTCATTCTGACGAATTATATATATAGAATGTGTAGGCATTTACTTAAAAATGTCATTGCCTTCATTGTATTGGTATTGTTGTTTGTATTTAGGGGTAAAAATGATTTGGTTTTCTATAATAAATTATTGCATTTTAGGTAAAGTGACTTTATATAGAGTTGCTCATCATATAGATATATCCCGAGGTCCAATGATATCAAATACTTCTTTTGTGGGTCGATGTTCTGTTGCGTCAGTTCACAAAATATTGCCAAAAGAAACATTATATCGATTTCAAGGTGTGGCATTACCAAAAACTCTCATTTTAAATCATTTCGCGTATCGAATATTAGAAGATCGTGCTAAAAAATTGGTTTGTATTCACAATTGTAGTAATTATAAACAGTAATTATCATTTGAGTCTAATTTAAATATTTTTTTTAGAATCAGGGTAGACTTCCAACTGAAACATCACAATTAATAGATGATAATCGTCGCACAGTATTAGCTTAAGGAAGAAAGAAACACGAAAAATTGGAGAAAGTTGTTTTTAAATTGTAAATATATATTTAATAACAAGAATTAATTGTTTAGTGGTCTTTTATTTCAAATTTCATATACGTTACTGCTTTGAACAATATCCTCTAATATTTTTTTAAGCGTGTATAAAACTTAATATGATAACCGTCCTTTTATTACCGTCATTTTTGTTACATAATTTTATTGGATTGCATATTTTTCATTTATGTAGATGGTACTTTAAAATTTGTGCTAAATTATAGTCTAACCAAATTTAAACGGATGCTAGAAAGTTGGCAAAATTTTGGGGTGAAATTAATTGTCTATACATGTTTGTTATTTGTGAAAAATAATCACAAATGTAATGTCAATATTTCCAACAAATTTTATTTAAATTATTTTCAAATGTGCAGAAAATTTAAATGCTATAAAAACTATTTGTTTGTTAGGATTTTACAGTATTTTCTAGACTACAATTTTTAATACGTCTATTTTTCATTTTGATTGATCTATTCGACGAAAGGTCTAAAAAAACTTTTTTTAACCGTAAATCCGCCTATTTTAAATTTATTCAAAATTAGAATAAATTTTCAAACTGTTGAAAATATTGCTTTTTAAAATTTGTTAACAGTAATTTTTTTGGTAAAACAATATTTGTCTTCTAAAATTTACACTCTCACTTCTAAAATTTAAGATGATGAAAGTCATCCCTTGTAAAAAATGAAGAAGAAAACTAATTCAATCTTATTGAAATTGATTCAGAATGAATAAGAAATTCAATTTCCTATTGATTCCGATTAAAACTTATTCAAAATTTTTCGTATAATTTAATAGTAAATTCTTGTCCTCAATCTAGCTGTAATATTGTGCTGGACTTCGATTTAACTCAATCAGCGAATTCTGTTTGAATTATGTTAGTGGTTTTGAAGCAAAACGTTCTAGTTAACACTAAAAGAATCAATTTAAGTACAGCAATATCAATAAAAATTTCCGTAGAATTTAATAATCAGATACAATTGAAACTTAGATTATAAACTTATCGATAATTTTTAAACTTTATGGTTTTTTACGTAATTTTTACTTAAAAAGAACGAAATGCGAACAAATTTGAGCAGAATATAAATATATTAGCAAAAAAAAAAAAAAAAACGTAAAGCCCACTTGAAATTTGATTCGAATTATGGGGAGTGTATATGGGAGCAATAATTCCATTCACTCAAAATGCTTTATTCGCCGCTTTTTAGTTTTCGACAATGGATATTATTAGATTATTTCTATAAATCCAATTTTAATAAAGGTAAATTTGAAAATTTTACTTTTTAATTAAGTATACGCTAGATTGAAATTTAAAAACAAATGACTATTTTTAGTTAATAGAAACCGAAAATCAATTATTATAAATTATTCAATACAATATAAAGCTTACTACCTATTAATTTTTAAGGATTGGAGCCTATATTTTTTGATTATTTTAACAATTTCCTTTTTACATAAATTATTGACCTTATTTAGTTCAAAATAAAGCAATGATTATATTTTATTCTTTAAAATTTTATGTTTATCAGCAGTGGAATGGCCCATGGGGTTATTGCGGGCATAATATATATTTTTTTGTTGATAATAGATAATTTGATATTTCTATTGGTATGAGATAGGTATATTCGATATGTTGAGAGGGACAAGAATGAACGCATGTTTGTTATGAAAAAGAGCCATACAAACAAAAAAATGTAATAATAATCTGATTGCGTCTGCGAAATAAATACAGAAGAAATTATTTTTAATAAATTAATTGTCAATTAACAATATAACTAAGAAGAACTAAAAAATATCAATGCTATAATAATTATTAAGTGGTTGTTTTAATGTTGAAATAATTAACCCCCGGTGGTGCGATTGACGTTTAACATAAAAATGTTTTTCAAAATATTTTTATATTTTGCTTTAATTATTTATTGTAAGTATCCAATAATATAGATCAAATAAATTTTTTATTAATTTTCCTTTTCTTAATTCTAGGTAGTGCTTTTAAGTGCCAAGTTTCGGAACCAGTTTGGTCTAAAACATATACTGTCCAGGGTACTATTTTAATTCCTTATGCCGAATTAGTAGAACCATTTTGTGCATGGTAAGAAATTGTATTGTAAAAATTTGAAATAATCCAGATTCATGTTTACGAATGACTGCAAATATACCCTTGTTACTAACAAATTATCGCATAACAGGGTGTTTCAAGTTCAAAATTATCAAAATTCAAACGTTTAAAATATTTGTAAACTAATATCAATTATGTTTCTTCGTTTCCGATTTTAAGGAATGAAAGAAAAACACTAAATAAATTTTTTTGATAAACTCTAAAAATAGTTTCTATCTAAAAACTTTTGAAAATATTGAGTTTTTTACCTTTACTAATTTTTAGTAAATAGTTTTTGTAATAAATCGTAGCTTTCAGTATAGTATAAAAAAAAAATATAAAAAATTAAACCTAGTATTTTATTTGATAACTTTCTTACATTAAAACTTTTACGTCAGATAGATTAGGATAAATTTCTATGTAAGGATTTGTATGTTAATTCATTGGTAAATTGTCCTCCCTGATAAAAAGCCCATTCGATCTTATAGAAATTGGAGATCCTAGTAGGAAATTTCATTTCCTATTTAATCTTATTAATTTCCTATTCATTAGAAATTAAAATTGGCTCTATTAAATATTTATACAATTTTGTTATTTATTACACTCATAAATATTTTTTTAACGTTAAAAAAATAAACCTTTTGTTCAGAATTTGCTTTTTTGATATCTATCCTATGAAAAAAAACAATGTTTTAATAAAATGATGTTATTATTCAATTTAATCGATGTAATGATTATATTTTAAGATACTCAATCTATTTATCTTTAAAGCAAAGATAATTAATATTTATCAATAGTTTCATAAAAAAATATAAAATGTTGCGGTCGGAATTATGCAACACGATATTTGCAAAATTTTGCGATATTTGCAATATTTTGCGATATTTGTAATACGATATTTGCAAGTATGCAAAATATTCTTAATTAAAATTTTGAGAAGATATAATTTCACGTCTATTATAAATAAAATTTTGTATTATTTCTATTTAAAAATTAAACATTAATGCCATATAATTTCTATAAAAATAATATTAATAAATACATTTATTATTCTGACCTAATTCCGACCACTTAAATTTTGTTTAATATTAAATAAGAATTTGAAGATTTTAAGAATCCTTAGAAATAGTGGTCGAAATAATGAATGTATTAAGGTATTTATTAACATTATTTGTATGGAAATTATTTAGAACTTTATTGATATGTAAAGTAATTTATTCATTACTTTTTTTTATAGCTAAAACAAATATACTATGTCTTAGATGGTCGAAAATAAGACAGTTTATCCCAATCGCAGAAATTCGAACATTTAATTTATTTCTCGAAAAGTTATTTAAATTAGGAAAAGATTAGTTTAACAAAAGCAAATAGGTTTAAACACAAATTGCTACCGACTTTTAATGATTATTTCGATTGGAAAACAAAATTTTTTTGTCATAATAAGAATAATTTCGGTTAATTTTCTCGAATAGAATTAACGATACCAAATTCTTCAAGTAAAATATATTTGTCAATATAAATAAACGAATGATTAACATATAAACTTCACCATAATATTAATATGAAGTTCAAACTAAAAATATAAGTATAACAAAATACTAGCGATAATAAATTTAATTTTAATGGAAAAAATATTTTTCTTGCAAAACTTATTAAATTTTAACTTGGAATTACTTTTTAAATTTTTTGAAAAATTTCTCATCAACAGAGTTTTTCGATGAAATTGCAACATCTTTGTTTAATTGAATTTTAAGGAGATTTTAGAGAATCCAGATTTTAGTTTTTATTATTTTTTTTTATCTGTCTAATCTATGTATCTAATCTAATCAATCTAAGATCTTAGAGCGAACAATTATTGTAACTTAGGAAGTAACATACTATCTTCGGTAAATTTGCATAGCAGAATAACCGAATTTTTATAAGTTCATGTAGTGCTTATACTCAATAAATGAACAAACATTGCAGCCCTGGCGAAAATGAAAACGTTCTTGTTGATATGTAAAGAAACCAGGGTTCAAACATCCATGTCTACCCAAAATGTTTTATTCTTTTTTTATTAATAAATTTTTTGGAATTTATCATTTTAAACGATGGGCTGATTCTAAAAATTAGGATGAGATGTCAAATAATATTTAACATACTAAATATTACAAGATAATAGGTGTCTTTACTATAAAAACATAAACGAACGAAGGCTGGTCGTCAAAGCAATTGAAAAATATTGTGAGCAACAGATCTCCACCACTAGTTATATTTCCATTCATTAAATTCATCTTAGTACAAGACGATTTAAATCCTCTAGCTCAATGTGGAGGTGCTGTGGGTGTGCGCAAGTCTTTAAAAAACTCAAAAACATGATATTTTGTGCGGGAGAAAAGAGAGAAGGGAGATGAGAGGTTGACTCTCAAAAAAGCACTTTTTTAGAATTATCTTAGTCTACACATAAACTCTCTGACTCAATGGACTCAAATCTTGAAAAACCGACAAGTTCTTAAAAAGAGCAAAAGGGAAAGCGGCAGGTTTACACTTCTAAAAAGCACTTCCGTTACACTAACTTATTATAAAATAATAATTCTCAAATTTTCCATTTCAAATCACTTATCAATTAATTATATCGTTCTTTCTGTCTGGCAAATAAGTCTACACAAAAAAATGAACTTGCCTGTTAGAAACAGTCTGTCACAACTATAAGTATTTATTAAGTAACATGTATAAATGTGACGAATTTTAAAACTGTGGAACCACCCCTTTGGCCAATATGATATCTCTTTTATTATATTAAATTGGTCTAAATGTGTAATTTGCTTGAATTGTATTTTAGGTATGATGGAGTGTCTAAAGCATCACGAATTGATTACTATGGTGGTATGGTAAAAACATATCAACTGTCGAAACAAAATGATTATGGAGTATCAATAAAAATTGCTCCAATCACTACTGAAGAATCATTAAATTCAATAACATGTTTACAAGTGAATGGTACTGGTGAAAATCCAATTACACCACAGAATATTTTACCCGACTTAAAAGGTTTCACATGTGTGGGTGAAGAAATGATAAATGGCATCAAAACAGAAAAATTACAATTCAAACAAGAATTCGGTAATAAAATTAATAAATATACGATGTGGTTACGATACAAGAAAAGCGATGATGGTAGTTATACACCAATCCCTGTACGATATGAAATGAAAGGATTTAATTCATTGCTGGGATCACATTATGACCATTATTATTTGAATTATGATTATTTTGATAATAGTGATATTTCATCTGAAGTATTTGAACTTGCAAATAGTAAGTAATTTTTGTTTATTTTTTAGAAATTTAAAAATATTATATTGCTATTTCATATACATTGGGATTATTAATGAGAAGAGGTAGGTTTCAATTAGGATGCCAAAATTGAAAAATATAATTTCTGGACATTTTAAATATAATTGAATAAATACGCAAAATATATTTATTTTCACTGATCTAAATCACATGATTATTAAAAAAAAAAAAAATTAATTATAACTTTCGAAAATAATTAATGAGAATTGTTGATATCATTAGTATTAATTAGCTAATCTTAATTACTCTTGTTACTATTAAAATTACTCTTATATTGGCAATCTCATAATACGACTAATATATTTTAATGATCAGGAATCGTAACTCTATCCATGTAATAAACTAAGTAATATGTATATATAAGTAAATGTTCTTAAAAATTTCTGCTCATAAAATTTATGTAATATTATTTGTTTTTAGACATGACATGCGTTGGATTCCCAGGACCTGGTGATAAACATATTTATACTTTCAACCCAATGCGTGAATTTATGTTACCACATTACGAAGGTCATTTAGATTTTGAATTTGATAAATTTAAATCAAAACATAATCGTAAATATGATACAAAATTGGAACATGAAAAACGTAAAGAAATATTTCGACAAAACTTACGTTTCATTCACTCCAAAAATCGTGCTCAATTAGGTTATTCATTAGGTGTGAATCATTTAGCTGATCATACCGAATTAGAATTAAAAGCTTTACGTGGTAAACAATATACCAGCGGGTATAATGGTGGAAATTCGTTCCCATATAGTGAACTTGATATTAAAAAAGCTCTTGTAACCATATTACCTGATCAATTAGATTGGAGATTATTTGGCGCTGTTACTCCAGTTAAAGGTATGTAAATTTTGATTGAAATGAATGGTTTCAGCAATTAGGCTTTTTATCGTTTATTAATTATATTCATTTAGATCAATCAATCTGCGGTTCTTGTTGGTCTTTTGGTACTGTTGGTGCCATTGAAGGCGCTTACTTTTTGAAAAACGGTGGAAATTTAGTTCGGTTGTCTCAGCAAGCTTTAATCGATTGTTCATGGGGGTAAGTTAGTTTTTTATCAATTAATTAACAATTAAATTTTCTGTAAAAGGCGCAAATTTTTCTATGTTGTCTTTCTAAAACGTTAGACTGCAATTAATACACCTTTGTAATTTTATCATTTTTATATTTTAAACAATATATTGATTTCATTTTCAAATTTAGTTATGGAAATAATGGCTGTGATGGTGGAGAAGATTTTCGAGCATACCAATGGATGTTAAAACATGGTGGTATACCAACAGAAGAAGAATATGGACCATACTTAGGGCAAGATGGTTATTGTCATGCAAATAATGTGACTTTAGTGGCTAAAATTACTGGTTTTGTTAATGTTACAACTAATAATCCCGATGCATTACGTTTGGCTATTGCTAAACATGGTCCAATTTCTGTTGCAATTGATGCATCACATAGAACCTTCAGTTTCTATTCTAACGGATTATATTACGAACCAAAATGGTAATAAATAATTTTATTGATACTAGTAAAATGTTGGTCTATCCGGCATTACGATAATTCGATTTCTTCTTACCGACTTGGAAAAAAACGCGATAATTTAAAAACTATAAATGTGAATTTGTTTATAATTTTAAATTATAAATATTTGGGGAAATTGATTTGATCGAGATAATATATAAAAGTTCTCTATTAAATCCTACTCAAAGCGAATTAAAATTGTTTTTGTGACACCCGCACTGAATAGGTGAAAATCAATTGTTGGTCACTAAAATATGATATTTTTTTATTGCAGCAAAAATGGCCCCGATGAATTAGATCATGCTGTTTTGGTTGTGGGTTATGGTGTAATGAATGGCCAATTATATTGGTTGGTTAAAAACAGTTGGAGTACTTATTGGGGTAATGATGGTTACATTTTAATGTCAGCAAAGAATAATAATTGTGGTGTTATGACTGATCCAACATATGTTACAATGTAATTGTTTTTTACTTCAAATTTAAATTTTAATTAAGTTTTATTTTTTTAAACTCTCTATAGCAATTAGTAAAATTAAATTGACTATTGGACTTGTTGCGAAAAGACTGATCATGGAAATGTAAGGGTGTTTATGTCGAACAAAAAATGTATACAGGGTTTAAAAAATTTTAATTGCGTGAATTTTTTATATAATATTAAAATAAATGATGTGATGATTTTCAAGACTCTGAAATTTTTTATGTTTAGTCTATCCAAGTCCATGGTTTGATTTTTATTGAAAATATATACCTACTGAATGTAAATCCAATGTTTTTTGGTTTTCCATAAATAAATAAACAATATAAAATACATTGATGTGAACATCCGAATTATTTTTTATTTATTTCATGCTTTATTCCTTTGTAAAACACTGGGATTTTATTTTTTTAGATTTTGTTAAACAGGGTTCGTTTAAGCTATTTATTAAGCAAAACATTGGTTTCTTGCCTTGACTTGAATATTCATATTTAAAACTTTTATGATTGTAGAAATTAAAATACACGAAATACGTATATCTGAAAAATGACCTTAATCTTTCATATTTAAAATTAAAAATTCACATAACTTTTATTATGAATATTATGATACATCCAGATACAAAACAATATTTAATTCAAATAAATCAGATTAAATATGGTAAACAACTTAACACACCATAAGATTCGTGTATTATATGATTTTAAATAGGTATGAATCATTCCATTCCAGATCATGAACTGTGGGGTGCTGACTTATCTCCGATTTTGATAAAAATAGGCACAATTGTTGGGGTAAACATACATTCCTTTTTGGGGTAAAATATGAAGGAAAAGTGATAAAACTATAAAAAAAAAAGCGTATGTTCAGCTTATCTTCTCAACTTCCATAATCCGTAAAAAAATTAGCGTTATTTTGAGTTCTTGAGATTTTATAGCCATTTAAATATAGTTGAAAAATTGAAATTTCTTATGTAATTTAATAATAGCATGTATGCAAATAAATACAACAAATTGGATAAGAAAATGAAAATAGCTAATACTAAATGAGATGAAAATTAAATATCCACAAAAAACAAAAATTTCCCTTTTTTAAGAAAATTTTTTTTTACACCTTTTACAATTTTCTTTTGCGGTAGTCTAATTTTTTCTAAAAGTTTCTAAATTCTGAAGCGAATGATATATTTTTGAGGAAGGGGAACTCCAATTTTTGAAATGGCACTTATTAACTAGACGACAAGACGATATTTCGAAAATAAAATTTGCAATACAAATAATATTAAGTTTTTTCTGGTTGGAACGGTAATGAGAGAGCAGACAAGCTGGCCAAACTGGGAACCACTCTAGCTCCCACACAAGAAAAGCTTGCGAGAATGCCATACCAAGAAGGTCTTAACAGACTGAACGACAGTCTGAAAAACTAACAACTAAAGGCATGGACTAGCTACGAGGGAGGGTGAACAGCCAAAAGCCTGTTAGGTGAAGGAAACTCGCTCAGGGACAGGGCAGAGGAAATTCTGAAACTTAACAGAGCTGATATTAGAGTCATCGTAGAGCTACTCACAGGACACAACAACCTGAACAAGTTCCAACATCAGATTGGAAAACGACAATCTCCCGCATGCGAAAGATGCGGGGAAAATTCAGAAGAATCATCAATCCACTTTCTCTGTAACTGCCCAGCGCTAATCCAACAGCGTAGGAAATGGTTTGGTCCGGCCTTAATCGAACCAGAAGAAATTAGGAAACTCAGCGCCAAGCAAATTCTGGGTTTCAGTTTATCAGCTGGTTACATAAACCAGTGAGAATAGAAGCGGGGATGGAGTACAAGGGTCTACTGGCTAGGTGCTCTGAACCATTGTTCTGATGCGAAACGCTCGAGCATGGCCCGCTTACATACATACATACATACATACAATATTAAGTTTTGCTTTGGATATGAAAAGTACTCTAGAGGTCAGATATATCACCATTATTTTTATGAATTAAATTGAACTCATACGTCCTGCACACACGAACGGTATATTATTAGAAAACGCAAGATAAGAAGGTACGTATTATGAAGTGTTAATTTTATATAATTAAACAAATTTCTGATTATGAATTAATTACCATTCATTGCATGTTTAAAATATAATATAATAATAATATTGTGTTAATACTATTAACACAATATTAAAATTGTTCATCAAATTATATTGATTAAGTTATTGAAAATGAAAAATTTATTTGACCTTGAATAATTTTTAAATAATTCATGTTACTTTGGATTTTTTGAACACTTTTAGCGTTCTGCCATACTATAGTTTTTTTCAACACGGCTACGGGCGCTGAAATCGACCTGCGTTTCAGCTCTCTATTGAGTTAAATAGAGCCACTAGAGTTTATTTTCAATGTGCGTTGAAGCGAATGGACGTCAGTTTCAGCCCACATCAAACGGCCGTTGCAGCTTTCAATGAAATTAAATGTAGCTTGACACACTAGGATTTGATTGTATTTCACACTGACATTTTTTATTTTTGTACAGTTATGTTTATTTTTAATTATAATTGTAGTGGTTGGTTACGTCTTGTTAGATTTGTGTATTGTGTAAATGCATTGTCATTCCCGCTTTGTTTGTAGGTATGCTCAGTTATATTTATATGATATATTTTTGAAATATTTTACAAATAGAAGGTGTGCCACCATGCATTAAACATAAGTATTTTTAAAAAGCTAACATTTTTTCTATAATTACTGTTTTTTACAATCAATTTGAAATAATAAAAGAAAACTTTCGTTTGCATTCCCGCGCTTTTGGGAAATATCTTCAAAAATACCAACTTTTTTGCTATAATTACTAGAAAGATACGGTGTTTTGCTATCGATGTGAAAGAAATTCGTAAAACTTTCGTTTTTATTGCATTCCATTCGGCGAAATCTCCAAAAATACTTGATTTAAAAATATTAAATTTTAAGTTACAGTTTTTCAAAATTAAATAATTAACCAAATTTTGTAAGTTATCAAAATAGTTTTTATTTCACAGTAATCTCAAACATTACAGTAGTTTCTTTTTCCTTGCTTTAGCTCGTACGAATACATCAATGAATAATAGCATTATAGACTAGAGTAGAAGCCTTAAAAAATGATAAAAAGAAGAAGAAAATTATAGTAGGATAAAACCCATTGGAAACGCAAGAAGATAATATGATAAAAATGAAAGGGAAAATAAATTACGGGCGATCTGAATTCGGGAAGTGTGGAAGGGGTGAGTTTTTAAGGGTAAAACACGGTTTATTTCGATTTCCGACAAAACTGCAAGTCCTATAGAAAAAAGTTAAATGGCAAAGTTGGAGGTAATAAAAAGATCTACAACTTTTGTATTTACACTTTTTTCACATAACCTCAAAATTTTTCAATTGAAAATAAGGGTGCTTTTTCGATATTCATTCAAAATAAGATGAAAAAATAAATATTTTAAATCAAAAAATTATAGTGTATTTGGAACATAAAAAGGTAAGTTTTCACCAAATTTCGGAGAAAAAAATAAAAAACCAAAAACTTGGTTATTTCAATTTTTCACATAAATTTTGAGGTTATGTGAAAAAAGTCGTTATACAAAAGCTGTGGATCTTTATATTACCTACAACTTTGCTGTTTAACTTTTTTCCATGAGACTTGTAGTTTTACCGTAAATTCAGATAAACCGAATTTTACCCTTAAAAACTTACTCCCTCTCCTACTTCCCGAACTCAGATCGCCCGTAATTTATTTTTCCTTTCATTTTTATCATATTATCTTCCGTTTCCAATTAGTTTCATTCTACTATAATTTTTTTTGTTTTCAAAAATTATCTACCCTGGTATATTATACTCAATTTGTTACACCAACTAACATTCTTTAAATTTTAATGACGTTCTCAATAAAATCAGTTTTCTTAGAATCTTTCAGAATATTTAAATACACATATTTAGAATAAGTGTTCTCTACAATTTTTTGAAAAATTGTCTGTTTAAACTTGCATATTTAACACGTACGTGATTCTTATTCTGGTCGATTTTAAAACGAACATTTTATTTGATATCAAAAGGTATACCTAATAATATATAATTGAATGCATAATAATTATATATCTATAAGAAAAGAATGATTTATAATTATGATTATGAAATATCTTTTCGTATTAAAATTCGATTACTTATTTTTAATTAATAATGAAATATACTTGAAATATTCTTATATTCGCAACAAAACTTTAAATTTTATTTCTTTTTGGCATTTTTGTTTTATAAAAATTTAAAAATTCCAAATTTTGTCTCACCTAAATTAGTATCACGCAAGATCCGGGCTTCACAGGCCTAACCGGAAATTCCGAACTGCCTTCATAGGTATTTAAGACATCTGAAATTAGTACTCTAGTCCTTCATAATTTATCTTTAATTTACTTTTATTGTTTCTGCATGATAACCCAGAACAAAAATGCTTTTTTTACTAAAAAAAAATTAAAACATTTTTATGTAAATTTTATATTATTAAAGACATTTCGTCAAAATAATTAAATGAACTTTTACCGCTTTAATTCAATCTCACTATCATCGCTTTCAAATGTGTAAATGCTGAATGTGGATTTCGTACTTGGTATGCTATGATCCATCACTGAAAAAATTAATTCGCAGAAAGAACTTTAATCAAACGGCTCACGTCTTAGTCTAAATACAAAAACCAATTTATACAGGATCGCTTAAAACTTGTTTTGAAATAAGATTTGACTCTATTTTTATACTCCACATATATTTAATATGTCAAGGTATCCTCATTTTAGTATAAAGTTTGAAACGCTAGAAAATATAGAAGCCACAAACAAAATTTTGGCATAGGTGTTCATAGAATTACCTAATTAGTCCATGTCCGCATGTCTATCTGTAAGCTGAAATTTTGGTGACGTATTTGAGACATAAAAAGTGAGTTAAAGTTTATAAATGAGTCTATTAAATTCATTGAATTTATAGCCCAACTTTTAAACCATAAGAGATAAAAGAAAAATTTAAAAGCAATAAATGTTTGTTAAACAACTTTTGTTTGAAACATTTTTTCGTAAAATGTTTACGAAATTTGCCACAATTTCAATTCAAATTTAGCTACACATACATTACATGTGCGGAACTCGAATTTAATTGGGGGGGAGTCAGAGGCTGAAATGTCCCGGAAACTGCACCTAAAACTTTCAGTTTAAAATAATTAAAAAATAATAGAAATAAAAATCCATTTGGTCTTATTAGGAAGTGGTTATGAACACCCCCGATTGTTTCAATTTCAATACCTATTTACATAGGAGAGGTAACGGTGTCGGCGGCATTAGCGCATATATTTATGATCACGTTTTATGGTAATAAGACATAGAAGATAATTTTGAATACAAAAAAATTTTTCTTTTAAACAATTTTTCTTTAAAACATTTTTTCATAAACTGAATAAATCAGTTTCAAAGCTTCAGCTCAAATTTATAACTACTTAGTTAACATATAAGTAATACAATAGATAACAAACTCTTTATTTCTGTATGGATTGAAATTATAATTTTACATATTTAGTGTATTATAAATGTTAATTAAAAATAAACTTTGATTACACAACCGCATTTCGAGGATTTAAACAGTCAAACATAATTTATTTGTTGTATTCACTTGTTAATTTAGTAATCTAATTAATTGTATCTAAGTATTTGTAATCAAAAGATATGGTGGATATATAAGTATAAACTACAATCATTTTCTAATGCATGGAACAATCAATTAATATTATATTAATTAATCACATTTAAAAATAACATCAATAAATTGGGTAATAAAATTTACTTATGGTCGTCATTTTCACTTTGTTTAAATGAAGAAATATACTATTTAAATATCTCTTTTGTAGTAATCCGGAAATGAAATTATTTTAATTTTTAAATAACAATACTGATATGTGTTGTAATATATTGGAAAGCAATATTAATTATAATTTTGAAATTATAATTTTATATTATTTTACCTAATTAATGATTTTATTTCCATTGACCACAATGATAAAATCTAGTCAGCTGACGAGAGTGAAAAGCGCAAAACTTTCAAAATATCGGCTGATCGGATAGAAATTTTACAAGAAAATTGATATGTGATTAAGTAAGAAAATAATAGCAAGATTCACAAAAATTAAATATGTATAGTAACACTATTTCGCGAGCTAGGAGTTTTTACTTTGCTTGCAGAGGTTTCTAACGTTTATGAGTTTATAAAAGTTAAGCCGGATTCGTTTCTATTATGGGATATCAGACATTTCGAAAATCCCATAAATCGTGTTCCTTCGAAATACCTAGTAGTGATATTCGATATAGTAGAAGCAATGATAAGAACTCGTCATAATATTTGTATTATATGGCATCCGATTTGCAAATGTAAGCAAATTTTCAGTTAATAAAAAATTCAATTTGATTGGTGAAAGAAGGTTTAAAATCGGTTGTTACACATGATTGCGTAAGAAACAAAGTCATATACGTATTATTATTCGAAGTTTTTGGTTGAAATCGGACTACCGGCTGCCACTCGACGGATTTTTCAGTTTTTTTACTTTTTTCTCGAACGATTTTCTTCAAACTTAATATATTTATATTAAATTCTACAACTTTTAATTGAAACATTTCTTTGGAAAAATTCAAAGAAGGAAGAATAATTCAACGAATCATTTTTAGTAATATTGTACATAGTGAGTAGGTATACTTATAATAATAAAAGAAAGTCCCTTGACGCGTTGTAGAAGATTTATATTCGTAAGGATGCCAGTGTATATTAATTTTAGTCTAAAGCTTGTGACGCTAGAAAATATTGGAGACGATAACAAAATTTTGGAATATGTGCCATGAGCCAACTTTTAAACCATAAAAGATAACTCAAAATTTTTTCGTTATTTATTTAGATTTGCCAGAATTGCCGCCCTTTTTTAACAGAGCTGCAATTGGTTGCAAAATGTAGAAGTTAAAACAATCTATTCAATGCGTATATTTATAATAATAAATATTAAAACGCTAACCTAAAAATTGCCAAATAAAAAAAAAAAATTGTTTTTGCTTATAATATTTGGCTTTTCATCAAAATGTAAGGTTTTCGAATTACTTTAAGGTATTTTTTTTATTCTCAAAATCGTAGTTTTTCTTTTTATTTATAAATTATAAATGAAAATTTACTGAAACTTTTAGTTAAAAAAGTACATTTTTTATCTAGCAGTTAAATTTATTTCATCATTGTTATGGAGTTTAATTAATAATATTGTAAAGTAATTAAATATAATCAAATTATTTGAACTGGTTAATTTGAACTGGAAGACCAGACAGAAGGGGATAGTTAAGAAAATGAAACTGTTTATTGAAATAAATTTCACTAAAAAAGTAACATTTGTGATTAAACTTCATATAATCAACTTCATTTATAGGCAGAATATTATATTTATTTGGTAATTAGGGAAAATAATGATTAACCTAAAATTCTCATTTTGCCGGTACGGGGTAAAACGAGGACATATTTCATCAGACTAACGTTCACAAATATGAACTTCATTGTCTTCTTCACCAACTCCAAAATAATAATGGGCCCAGCCAGGGTACACTCTACAGATCACACATCCTTCATTTGATAGCGAGTATAAATAACCCACAGTCGATGCAAACTCAATTGCGACCATTTTCATCATATTATGAATCAGGGTCCGCCTCACTTTCTTTCTTGGGCTTTCTAGTTTTACTTTTACCATGTGTGTTGCATTTTTTCTTCTTTTCAAGAATCTTTGTTTTAGTGTTAGGCTGGGTGTTTTAGTGTCAGGTCGGGGAACTAACGAAATACTAGACAATAACACAAGATGCTAGCCAAGAAGATGTGGTTTTTTAAATTGATGTTTTTTTTTCAAACTCCTCTCCTATCAATAAAATCTCCAAAAATACCAACTATTTTTTATGAAAGCTAGGATGATGAGGATTTTTGGAATCAATGTAAAGTGAAATGATCATGCCAAATAGGGAAAATTTATGTTTTCTTTTGAATAATTCTCCATACCTTAGTTTTCCCTTATGACCTGTGCGCAGTGTTTGGAGTTATATCAAAGATGTTATATGTTAAGTATACAATGTAAATAGTAATGTTTGCAATGGTTCATTGAGATACACCAATTTTAATTATCTTTGATTTATTTTTAATTATTTAAAATATTTAATTATTTAAAATATATCTTTATATACAAAAATTACGTGTTCATGTTTTTCCTCAATGGACTAAACTCCTGAACTGATTTTAATCAAATTTTTTTCAAAATGTGTGATTTGATTCAACTTAAAAGATAGGATAGGTTTTAGATCCATTATTTTTCAAGAATGCGAGAAATAGGGAAAAGTTTTGTCTTATGGGGATTTTATATGGAAAAAAATTTAATGATTATTAAATGGGAATACAATATGTTCTAGGCATGATACCTGTCCTCGAAATTGTCCTCTAAATGGTGGTGTCGCATTGAATTTATTGTGACGTTACATAACTTATAATCATTAGGCTATTAATATACTTCCAACGAAACTGCAGTTTAGAAGTTTTGAAGAAACAGATGAACGCACATTATACTCGTACAATCAAAAAACGCATTGATCTGAATCTTCCGCGCTTACATAAAATTATAAAATAATACACTAATTTTATGGTGTATTTTATAGTTTCAGATAGATAAACAAAATGAATTCTGATAAATAACTGAACACAGCATATCAATCAGTAATATATTTTATTTTAATAACATTTTTGGCCGTAATAGAAACATTTACATACTTTTTACGACGGTCAATGGGTACTGCTCACCTGTCTATATACTTGGTAAGTACGAATATGGGATAACATAGGATATGGGTATATTAAGTAATATAAAATCCTGAAAGAACCTAGCGGAATATATAATAAATTATGTTGCTAAACATTTTTCTTTATTACTTGTTTTTATTTAGTTTCACCAGTTCCGATGTTTGTCTGTAATCAAATCTTGCAAGTTAAATTTGATCCACTTGCCGGTTGATCGATTGATCAGAAATTAGACATAAATACGTATATCGGATGAGAATATAATATTATGGCATAATTTTGAAAAACTTTGTTCTACTTTTATTCATTGCGCTTCCACCATTTGATAATAAATACGCCTTTCATTTTCATAGTAAAAAATCAAGAAATGAACTTTCTTTATTAACACTTTTATCTCTTGATAGTATAAAAGCTTGTATTTCAAAAACATTGTATTATTAAGAAAATGATTTTGTTACTCTCATGTAAATTGAAATATCGCAAACAACATATTAAAAAGCATAATTTAAATAAAGATAGAAATGTTTGCTATAACCATATTATAATACGGCAAGTTAATAAAATAATGAATAGTTTGAGTATTTTTTTTTATTAAATTTACAATTTCACTTCTAATTTTATAAAATTTTTACAAAATTTAATTGAGTATTTTTGTATACTTTTTATGAATGTGTCATATTTTTTGAAGTTCCGGCTGTACCTATATAGAAGCAATTGTTTAAATTAACGTATGAATGTGCCTAGTGGATGTCATATAGAGAGAGGACGTAACACATGGTTCAGTAGGTTTATATTTTCTTTACATACAAAAAGTCGCTAATACGATCATAATAACTATTGAAAAAACTGAAACCAGAAGATATGCACATTCCCTATGGGACTAACTAAGAAGTTTAACCTGAATTTAAACGAAAAGATTAGCTATAGTAATCGGAAGAAAGAAGTGCTCTATACGTTTCAAAGTTTAGGGAAGTGACTAGTTTTAAGTAAAAAAAATAGAAAAATGCACTTATTGCATTAAGGCTCAAATTACTAGGTAACAACATTTGATATTATTTTAAAACCAGCATATTATATTGTACAGTGTGTTCTGGCGTTAGTCTCTATCAGATCTTGTAATTACTACAAATTAATATCAGTTGAGCGTTAGCTTATTTTGGAAAAATATTAGCGAATTGCTTTTTTCCGTGCTTCAAATACCCCAAAATATAGTTTCATTAAACTGTCACATATAAGATGTTCAAAATATTATTTTCTTTTTTCGAGCATGAAACGATAAAAAACGTTAATTGCTCATCTTTGCAATGGATAACTGACTTCACTTTGTCTGCTAAGATGCCTAAGGTCCAATCTACATAGTCGATAGTCGGTTGTCAGATAGACGTACGCATGCGCATTGCAAGACATTTTTTAAATATATGAACATCAATGTCAAAAATAGGTTTCACGAAGATGCAGCAATTCCAAAATCGTTGCCTTCGAGTCATCTCGAAAAAACCCGTAAGATTTCCGTCCGAAGCTCTCCACCGCGAAACTGGACACCCAACTATTCCAAACTTTATCCTATCCACCTCAAAATCCTTTTTCCAATCTTCCCGCAACAATCCCTTCCCAGAAATCAGCAAACTGGGTCGATTTGAACCAAGGATGCTGCTTTTTAGGAAAAGATTTCCCATGCCACACGATGTCGATTGCACCTAGTTCCGGTGTAATCTTAATTGTATATAGTATCTTTTTTCTTTAATTTATAGGTTAAGCTAGTTATAGGGATGGCCTATCCATCCACATAGGTTAAGTATTTTCAAATGGTTTTTTTTTTAAATTTTCCATTTTTATTAAAACGATGTAATGAAAAATTGTAATCTCGATGTAACTAGTATATAAGATGATGTATTATAGATAAAGCTTAGGCTAGGTGCTATAGTTATAAGCCGATTTGTATTTTATATATTTTTTTGATGCAAATAAAGAATTATTAATTTGAATTTGAAATAGGTTTCACAATGCTTGTGTACGACAAGTTGACAAGTGACTACCGACATTGAAGAACGGCTGTTAACACTATTTAAGTAATATACAGGAAGTTTCCTGTTACTCATATACCACGAAGTAATTCTCCTGTTTGGTACTTGAATAATTATTTAACCATCTTATTGTTAGATAGTTAATTTGCTCTTGTAATATTCCATCCTAACTGTATAAGCAGCCGCATCAAGTTTTTGAATAAAGGATGAGACTAAATGATTATAATGACTGCTAGAGAGAGTTCATAATTTTTAACAGTGTTTAATAGTGATGTTTTGCTTAATTTTAAAAGTGAAATATAAGAGTTATTTTTATTGGTTACAATACTGTGATTAAGGGGATCCATACATTGGGAGAGCATGCTGAGCATGCAGTGAACTCTGCAGAGATTCTTATGTGAAAATACTGGTCGAAAACTTCGAGCGAGGTTTACGTATGAAGTACAGATGCGTTCTTTTCAACATTGTTTATGCTCAAAATAGTTTCCAAACTTTAATTTAGTTATTTTTATGTAGAATTCATTTAGTTGCATAATGGGGTGCTTGATCGAATTTTCAAGGAACCCACTTGATTAAGCACATCATAAAATCTTCCATAAAACTGATATCTTTGAAATGAATAACTTAGACAATGATATTAAACTACTCGTGAGCAAAGTTTCATCTAACTTAAAGCACACAAATGCTAATTTGGAACATCAGTTTAAGGTACAATGCAAACGCATAAGGAGCTCGAAATGTTTGTTAGAAAACTAAAACTCCTTAAAGTACAAAATTATCAGCACTCTTGGCTTTAATAAAAATGATTATTAGAGCCAAAAATTACTTAAACTACATTTATTATTCATAAATATAAAATGCATAAAAAAAATAGCATAATTTTTCTCAAATCTCTCTACACATGAATAAAAATTTATGACACTCAGTATATAAGGGTTTTTGAGTTCAATTAGAACCAAAAATTACTGTAACTACATTTATTAGGCATTTAAATATGAATTTTTGTATCCATTTTCCAAAAATCTGTAAAATAAAACTCTGTATTAAAAGATTCGAGGTCGCTGATGACCAGAAAAATGTAGTTTTTTTTTTTTTTCTGGCTTTAGCTATTTTTCAGCTATATAGCCATTATCCAAAGGGGTTTATTATTATTATTAAACAACAACAGTACACAGTAATGCTAGGTGGTCACCCATCCAAATACAACATATTGTGACTGCTGTTGCTTAACTTTATTAGTTGGTCTAAGCATGTCACTACGTTACGTCAGGCCGGGGTCAAAAATGTAGGTTAAAATTAGTAATTTATGCCTCTGATCAACATGTTTATTGTAATCAGCCACCTAAAAATCCTTAGTTATTAAGAAGATATTTTTATCTATTTTTATAGACTGTAGAAAAATTATGCACTTTTTGTATGTATTTTATATTTAAATAGAGTTAAAGTAATTTTTGACTTTAGTAAACATTTTTTCGCCATCAGCGGCCTAGAAAACCCTTATATTCTGAGAGTTTCATAAATTTGTATTCATTTTTAGAGATTTTAGAAAAATAATACACTTTTTGCATGTATTTTAAATGCAAAATAAAAATAGCAATGAATCACAATTAGTAGACTTATTCTAATGCATTTCCGAGCATAATGCAACCACCTGCATATCTCAATGGCCTGTATTTTAAAATCGAGATATTATTTTCTAAATAGCAGCGTCTAATAATTTGATAGTTTGATATTATTTCTCCCATTTAGAGATATGAGTTGACCTGGACCTAAGCCTACGTTTTTATACAAAACCCTAAAAAACTTAATTTATATTAAACACAAACTTATTTAAAAATTAATTTACTTCAATAAAACTGTTTTTTTTTTCAACTTTGTATAAATAGTGATGATTTCAATTTTCTGGTCTAATTATTATATTTGTTAATGTGTGTGTGTATATTAAAACTTTCCAAATTCATATGAAAAATTTATTAGAAATTATTATTATTTTTTTTAAATCACGACATAACCAACCGTTAATAATCGTTGTAGAAAAATTTAATAACAATATTATTTTTGCACATGCATTTACTTCACACAAAAAAAAAGACATTTTAATCTGAATTATATTTAAGTAAAATAAAAAGTTTTTATTTTTTAAGAATTTATTTTACACTTTGGAATTTTTTAATTACTTTATGATGTACATACGTATAAAAAAATTAGGGCAATAACTGTAATTTATTAGTTATTCTGTTTGAAATTAACAAAACGAAAAAATAAAAAGGAAGTTATGTTGGCTATTGAACCATAATAATAAATATCATCTTTTTATTGTCACAGGCAGTCTACAGTGTTAAAATGGACTTGTTCATGCTTTATGCTTTATTTTAATATGTTTACTAATCAACAGTAATATGAAATGAAAATGAGATAATATTATGTATACTCTCCTCATAATGGACAGTAACATAAGTAAACATAGAATAAACAACCACCTAAATACTTATAATGTCTCTATTACAATATATAAAAGTTGGAAGCAATCCTGGACTTATAATAGGGGCAGTCGGGGCTGGTGTCCAGGTCGGCAAATTTTTAGAGGCCGTAAAAATTCGTGAGAAAAGAAATTTTCAACGCGTTCAGGAAAATGCTTTGAAAAGTGTCATTGTGTTAAAAACATCTTCAAATTACAATAAATAAAATAATTTTTTTCATTATCAACAGTATAGTCAAAATTATAAATATTGCAGTTTCATTAACAAAATTGAGAAAAAGTTTCAGTGATAATGGTTATTTAAGAATTATTTCAATTCATAATTTTTAATTTCCCGCTATGAAAATTAAAATTTTCAAAAATTCCAATTTATTGATTTCTATCCAATTTGGGTTAAAAGGGTTGTCAGATATGAGCGTTTTAAGGTCCTAGAACCCATTTCTAACAAGCATATAAGTCCCACATAACTTTTGAACGACTAGATCGATCGACTTGGGGTTTGGAGGGTTCTATATTCTACATTCTTAAAGGTTTCGATTGCTGAAAGTTCTACTTAAAAATTGTATTATATAGAAAATTTATTCAATTTATGTAAAATTTCAGTAGTGGGACGATATTTTGCACAGTGCCCAGTGGCGGCACTTATGTTAAATCCGGTTTTGGCTGGAAGTGTAATTGCTATAAATCAGAAAACTGACAGATCGGTTCATATAAGTTCATTAAAAATATTTGTCTATTAAATACATCAATTTTCTTTTCCATGCGTCCCACGTTATACGATTGAACACCTATTGTGGTTATGGCTATTAAAATCATTAATGCCGTTTCACATTCGGAAAGTTTTTGAATGCAGTTGTTCAATTTTGAGACAGCCGGTATTTATTGTGAGCACTCGGTATTTGGTGTGGTACTAGGTACTCGGTGTAGGAAACCCGTGACACGAAATTTATATATATAATACCGGTATTTCATATGATACACCATGTATTCGGTGTTGGACAGCCGGTACGTCAGTCATTTACGTCAGCGATGTACATATAATCCAGTATTTGATGAAGGCACCCAGAACCCGGTATCGACCCCCTTGATCTCCGGAGCAATATCTTTATAAATTATGGTTTAAGTGTTATTCTGATATATAAGCTACATTATTGTAAAACTTCATTAAAATCCATTCAGTAGTTTTTGCGTGAAAAAGTAACAAACATACTTATGTGTTTATTTTGTTTGCCTGTCTCGTCAAGTTTCTAATTATGTCAATTGTAATTGAAGGTGTTTGGCATTTACATAAATATTCCACTTGCAAATAACAAGAAAATGCATGCCTATTAATGCCCCGCTACCATAGTCTGCAAAATTATCCAAAGTGTAAAATTAATGTATATATATCGAAGGATCTGAAATTGCACACTCCGATTTTAGAGTTTTCTCATTAGTTAATATCTACTCTAACAGCCATCTTTTCAGTAATATTAACACTATTTACTATGATATAATCGAGTATAGGCTGTTGAAAATTAATTTTTTTCTTTGAAGGAATAAATTACTGAATTTTCAAAAATGTAATGATGGCTCATTTTAAAATGAAAAAGGATCAATTTTTTTAAGCCTATTACATTACCGGAATAATGTCTGTTAATGGAAATATTGCCTTATAAGTATATAATGTGAAAATTTCTTTGAAGTTTCCAAAAAATTTAAGTTTAAAAACAGGTAAAAATCGAAGCATGCAACTAACTCCTGGTCTTTAGATGTGTATACATTTTTTAATTTTTTCATACTTAAAAGAAATAGCAATTGGAAGCAATGTGATTGTTATGTTGTGGACGATTACATCAATTAAAGTAAATAATGTTAAATTGAAGACATTATTTGTTGGTGAAGATCATGTAATGTAGTCAATCATTACATGCAAATATTACATTGCTAAAATCAACGAGCGTAGAAAAATTAATCAATCTGTAAAATACAAACAATCTACAGTGTTGGACTAAAGTCCAATTTCAGTATACTTATAACTAACGGCATAATCATTGTGTTTTCTGTCATACATCTTCTGTACTGCAGAATATGGAATTATTTAGTGAATGTTTCATGGCTATGCAATCTATTTGTTTTCACAGATAAAAGGATTTATTACTTTTAGAATATTTGTTGTATTCTAAAAAAAGTAAAAATTTTCCAAACTCCAAAACATTTCCTTCCAATTAAAGCAATTTCTCAAATAAATAGCATTATTTCTGAAACGTTTTCGATAATTGTAACAAAAAATTGCAACAAACAATTAGATACAGATAATTTACTAAATGATTATACAAGTCTTTTTAACAAAATCAAACAAGTGTGCCCCCCTCATTTTTAAACATGAAGATAAGATACCAACTAAAGACACAACAGAGATACACTAAACATCTGTAGGGTCGGCTATCAAGAAATTTGGACTAAATTTAATATATCAATTATAGGTGATAACATGAATTTGGTTATTTGAAGTTATTATAAAACGTAAGTTTGGAAAATCTCTCCGAATAATAGGTACTGGCCATTAAAGTAATTGAACTTTTTGATTTGTTTATATTCATCCCATAAATATTTTTTAGAGTATTAAGATGAGTAATGTCATTTACATTTAAGAAGAGTTAGTTTTCAATTAAAGAATATAAATAGTTGCTTATCAGCTTATATTCGAACAAGAATTAAAACGTATAGTCTTAATACTAAATTGTTTCTTAGCCTTTCCGAAAAATAAAATTAATTTTACTAATTCTTTTTTAGAGATTTATTTTATTCAAATTTTTGTTGTACTTATAAATGGCAGCCTAATTCCTAAATAAGTATTTTCTTATTCGACATGTATAATAGAGTATATAAGTTTTGGTCGAAAGTTTGTAACGCTAGAAAATATTGCCACTAAGCCACTAAGAAACTTTTGGTACAGGTGTTCAAAGCATAATTAGTCCATTTAGAGTTGCAATTTTGGTGATATATTTTAGACATAAAGCCTGTGTTAACTTCGTGAATGAGGAAAATTCGTCCATTGGGTCGAATAGACACAGCTTTTGAGTCATAAAATAAAAATTTGGACCATTACTATTTTTTTCATCTCTCTTTACAGTGATGTGGAAGTAGGTATCGTATTATTTTTTGTAAAAAAAAATTATTTGCCCCAATTTTCCCCGATTTTGAACCCATAAACAACTTTCATTTCGTGTCCGTTCATCTGCCTGACGGTCTACTGAAGGGATATTTATAAATTTTTGGTAAACATGAGTAAAGACGTTTGAGATGGCCCCATTTTTCAAACATCTCACTAATCAATTGCTTTTCCGGAGACCCAAAGTTTGATCGTGGTCTCATGAAAAATTTGTCCGATTAAAAATGAAAATCCGCGGATAGGGATACGAATACGGGTAGTTATTGTCAAGATCCGGGGATACGGATCTTAATTTTTCTACTGAATCAATCGATGTTAGTGCGTACGACTTAGTATTTAATGATAAGGTTGTAAGCTATGAGCTACCACTTAGCTCCAACAGTGACGGTTGAAATATTAAATTTTTACGGAATATGTAATTATTATTTTAGAAGTATATATGATTATTTTATTGCTACCTTTACTTATAAGCTCGTATACGTAATGAATCTTAATAAGACAAAATATCCGGTTTAGATCCGCCAAAAAAGGAACGGATACGGACACGGGTATAGATATTTTTTCCCTTGGATATCCGCAGATACGGTTACGAATACGGATTTCTGGCACATATGTAGTATAAAGTACATTATGCAATATGTTGAAATCAATTAGTCTGGATAATCAATATTTAGGAAAAGACAAAAATCTGAACAGAAAATCGGTAAATAATATAGTCACACGAACAAGACACACGACAAACATCTCAATGAGGAGAATGAATAAACATCAAGCTCAATATTTTCTAGCGTTGTATTCTTTAGACTAACATTAATAAATAGACTCTAACATATTATGTACTTGCCGAGTATAAAAATGCTTTAAAGTTTAAACTAAAGTTGAAATTTTATTTTCTAGAATTGAAATTTCTGTAAGCTTTACACTAAATTCAATAATAACCGGCTTAGTGGCCAAGTGAGTAAGGGCACTAACGCCTTTAACAATTTTACAAAAAAAAACCACTACGTTCACACATTCGGTTGGTATATAATCACAAAATAATATTATATAATGATGAAATAAAATAACTCTTGGGTTTGTGTCTTTATCAAGTATTCAAATCTTTTTCAATAGTAAATTTTTAACATAAGATTTAGCGGCCAGTGAAGTTTTTATACTCGACATATATAAAGAATGTGTCGCAGTATAATGATTTTAGTCTAAAGTATGTAACGCTAGTAAATATTGACCACACAATTAAAGTTTTGGTATAGGTATTCACCGAATTACCTAATTAGTCCATTTAGGTTTATCCGTCCGTCATGATAACTAAAAAAAAAAAGGACATAGCGAGCTGAAATTTTGGTGGCGCGTTCTAGACTTAAAAATTGAATTACAGTTTGTGAATGAGCTAAACCGGTCCATTGGGTCTGACGGATCTATTACTTAACTTTTGAAGCATAAATGATAGAAGAAAAATTTTAAAACAAAAAAAAAAATTATTGATTTGATGATTTTTGAAAACAAACAACTTTTGTAAAAAACATTTTTTTGTTAAATGTGTTGATTCGCCAAAATTTCAGCTCAAATTTAGCGAATTAACACATAGAATTATTACATTTATTAATTAACACATATCATAATTATTATTATATGTATTTATAATTGAATAGGCTGTATATTTAGAGTATTTTAAGAATGTTAATGATTAAAAATAGTTCAAACATTAATACTCCATCACATATCGAGTATCTAAACAATGAAGTCTGTTGGTTGTTATCCTCACTTGTTTAATAACACCTATTGTTATTTGCTATTATATAACACAATATCGATGCAATCGAGTGAAATTAATTTGGGTTACGTTGAGGTAAATACAAAATACAAAAATTTACAAATCGCGTAGCTCTAATCTTACTGCAATTTCAAAGCTTTTATTTACATTTACCAGTAATGATATCAAAATTTATCGGTTTATCGTTTGTTGTGCATGGAGCTGATATTTTCCAAACATTTTTTAAATCGATTGGCAATACAATATTCTGACATAAAACAAATATTAAACATTTATTAAATATTTTTCAACGGTTCCACCATATTGTGATTTTTTTATAGTTTTTTTGTCAACAAAAATATTATTTTTAATTGTTTAGCTCTTTTGAAAAATATAAATTTATTTTCTATATAAATTGTGTTATATTGTCATATTGTTTGCAGTTATTTAATTAATGAAGATATTATTATTCAATTTTAATTTGTGGTAATTATTTGCAACATAATTAAATATAAAATAAAACGGTTTATAAAAACCTTATGTTTTGAATAATTCCAAAAATTATTTTATTACCTTTCTTAATCAAAAAAACTATTTTAAACGTAGGTATATTTTCATTTAATTAACAAAATTATTTTAAAATGGTAATATCCTTACATGCAATCGTTTAGAGTTTATTTGTTATATATTGAATATCTCATTTGTTTTTGAATTTTTATATATTTTATATTTTATATTTTTTTATTTTTATATTTTTGTCAAATTGTCGTTAGCTTTTATGCTTTTAACAAATTATTTTCATCATTTTTACTTCCTTAAGTAAACGGCGGCTGTGTGTTCCGAAAAAATTGAATGTTAAGTATTTGAATAGAAATTTTAATTTCTTAAATTTAGAAAAAATAATTATTTTCTATGTACTTTTTAAAAAATGTTTTTCTTTACAAAAACTCATTGTCACTTTTTACTCCGCTTCCATGTTAAGATTGAGCATGCGAAATATAATATAATTTGGATTACTATATATATAGTATTACTTTTTTGTATTACTAGTAAAAGAATTGTTCGAATAAATTTCGATTTTTGCCCCAATTTCCTAGATCAAATTATTTTGTATTTTATAAATATGTATTTCGACTACAAAGTAGTCATCATCAGTATGAATTAGCTAGTTGTAATGATTCTCTGAAATACATATTTATAAAATACAAAATAATTTGATCTAGGAAATTGGGGCAAAAATCGAAATTTATTCGAAAAAATCCTAGAGTTCTCATTAATAATTATAAAAAAAAAGAATTGATATAATTGAATATTCACTCAAAATTTCGATCTCGAGTTTTGATCGGATTACATGTTTTAAGATCCCCTGAATATGTGTGTGTTTGTGTGTGTATCGGACTACCGGGTGCCCCACTATATTTCACGTTTTTTAAGTTTTTCTCGAAAACGGTTCAACTATAAGTTTCTTCAAACTTAGTATATACCTATATTCAACATTTTAAGCTCTATAAGTTTTATTTGAAATTTTTCTCTCGGAAAATTCAAATAAGTGAGAAAAATTCAACTAATAATATTTAGCTATATATAATATTGTACGTATTTTAATTCACATTAGTTTTGTTAAAAAATTTATTGAGTGGTAGTATGATGTTGTTAATTCTTTTTCTTAGCAATATGCAAAATCTGTTGTACGTTAGAATAAGAACAGGAGGAACTAGCATCCAGATTAATTGAGGAGCTTCATAATTTCCGTAAGACGAGGAAAATTGGCTTTGGGTTCACAAAAGAAGGTAAAACAACTGTTGAAGATCCCGCTAACAAATCTTTAGGTGGTGTAATTCCCTATGTAGGCGAGTTATTCGTTGAAGTATAAGTGCCAATGAACTGAAATTTCTGCCAATAACTTGGCACAAAGCCCTGAAACCGATATATATTTATGGAAGCCGATTATTTAGAATTAATTTCAGATATTGCTTCAAATTCTAGCAGTTTAAATATCGAATAAATTGAATCTCTGAGATGGCAATGGTGCAATGCCATTTACTTTTAACGTGTAATGTCTGTTCAGCTTCCTCCAACAACTTTCAGCGCCATAATTCCATATTCGGAAGTGTTTCGGTTTTGACGCTTATGTTTAATTGGTTGCTGATTAAACTTGCTATAATTTGACGTACTTATTTTACATTAACTTTAATAGTTTACTTTTTAGAGACGAAAAACAAAATTATACCCGTATTCCATTATACTCGTATTTCCTCCATTATTGTTTTAAATTTGATGGTATTCTAACAATTCTTTAAATTCTGTCAACAGCTTCTCCGACTTCAGGCGCGTGTAAAAATAATGGAACCAATCTATTGTCAATAATCATGAAGCTTAGTGTCGACTATTTGTTTCTGTCGTTTTTGTAAATTAACTATTAATCATAAGATCACTATTTGCCACGAAATTTGGTCGGACGGAGTAGTATGCAATTTGGCACGCTTATAGTTTAGGTCGAAAAAGTCAGTAGATGCTTATTATTTTTTTTTTTTTATTATGAATAAAAATTATTTTAATTAATAAAAAAACATTACATACACTATGACACACGCATATATAAAAGGTATAAATTATATTACACACACTACCATACACACGCATATATACTCCTTTGTTTAATATACTGTTTGGTTTAAAGGCACGCATATATACTGTTTTGTTTAAAGGCACTGAGATTCACTTTGAGTGGTTATAGTCAAATTTCGACCGCTGTGACGAGAGTTTATTATTGAACTACAACCATATAATTAATTCATGATGTGGCTGGAGGATAGGAAGTTGAGCGAAGAATAGGATTTGTTAGGTTCTACGTGTCTTTGAAAGGATTTATGCCGATATAGGTCTGACGTTGTTCGAGGGAAACTGCAGAAAACTTCCATAAGCATAGCAGGTTACCTTGTTCTTATCTATGAACTGACAGTCTATTCAATTTACCGTCCAAATTTTTTCCTATTAAATTTGTGAATAAAAAACTAATCCTGCGTTTTTGATTCACAACTAATCTGTAATTATAATATTCATTCGTAATTTCTGCTAAGTACTAATTAGCTAAGAGGTAAAATCTTAAAAATTAAATTATAATAATTTATAAATCCATTATCAACTTAAGTTAGTTTGAAAAATAGTATTTGTGAAGCCTTGAGAGAAAATGTATTTATTTAAACATATCATTTAGAGCTAAGCCAAGAGGTACTTGATTGTGCATAAATAACGCCTTCTATAAATTTCATTCATCATTATTAATATACACATATATTTATGTATATAAATATATTTTTCGATAGTCCATTGTTTGTTCAAAAGTTACATGTGAACATTTGTATTCTTCAATTTGATTGGTTGTTTGAATTATATTCATTTATATATAATAGTTCACTATTATTTATAGTGTAAAATACGACACAGTACATATTATATATTTATAATATAATATCTATTAACAAAAAATAGAATCGATAAAATAAGCTTTAATGTAATCACGCAGGGAATGCCTAATCAGTGGACAAACGAAGAGAATTCATCTTTAGGTGGATACAAAAAAAAAAAAGTTCAATTTTAATCAATAAAAAATATGATTTATTTTTTATTTACTGATTGCGCTGTTAAAATTGCTATGTAGAAGTACTACCCACTACACCACAGATGCCGGATAGTGAATTATTTTTCTCCTTATATGTATAATGTCTTAGTACGTCCGAATAAAAATTGAAAAATTTTGGATTCGATTCAAAAATACCGAAATAAACAAAAAAATTGTTTACATAAACAAACGGTTGCTTCTGAAATAACTCGGAATAAAACATAAGCTTTTATATTGATAAAAACAAACTAAATTTCTAAAAAGCATTCATGTAATGGAAATTTGTAAAATAAAAATTTTCGTATAAAGTATGGTGGAAGCGTTGCAAAAATAAAATTGAATTTTACAACCTACCATGATATTGGAACGAAAAATTGTTTCGTTCTGATTTGATTATCAAACCAATGAAGATAACAACTAACAGAGTTACTTCTTTCGATATTCTAGCTATTTTTAATTATTAGCATTTATAAAATATCCAGTCTATCAGTTTTAAATACACATAATAATAATATATGTATTATAATTATATATGTGTTTATTAACTAAATTTTAGCTTAGATAATGGCAAATCCATACATATTTGTGGATTAATGGTTCGGTCATGAACCTTTTCACCTAATAGAACGTTTTGCTCATTGACGAATTCACTAAAATTTCATCTTGCTATCATTTTTCATTTTTGAGTTATTTAGAAGTTTTTAGTGGATGGTCACATAAACGAAAATGAACTAATTGGATGAATCCATGAAAATAATGTAATTAGGTGATTCCTAATTTTCTTTTTGTGTGTCAATATTTTCTATTGACAAAAAGGCTAAACTGATATATTTTATATGTCGAGTATAAAGATTCGGATTCGGAAGTGTAGTGTCAAAGACTCTCTCTATTCAAGATATATAAAATTGTGTATAATTAAAAATGTATTTAAACAACCCAATAAAATTTGAAACAATATTAATGAAAAAAAAAAGACCATCACTAAATAATACGAATACGAATTGGTGGCGTAATGAATGCAAACGTTTGTTTATAAAAGCCAATGATAAGTTAACTAAATGAATTAGTAGAATACAAGTGTCCCTACCACTCACTCACTAATATAAAGTACATTTGATTACAAGAAGAATACCTATATACTGTATGTATATAAAATTCAACAATTATTATTTGTTTAACAAAAAGTAGGTCGGTGAAAGTAATATTATTTATAACCAAAAAGTAAACTGTTGGTTAGCTTCCAAATTTGTTCTTCTTTCACGTTGTGCGAACTGAACACATCGCAGAGTAACATCGCACAACGAATGTTTTTTTTTTTTTTTTTAATAATTTTTTATTATTTTTTATACTAACAATTCATATTATTACTTATCATAGATATAAAAAAACAGTGTTTCAAAAATAGTATTTTTTCGTGAAATAATTTAAAAAATTTTATTTTAAAAGTGTGTGTTTTTGTGATAACGTTGAAAAAACAAAGGTATATTAGCATTATTATCATTTAAAAAATTGAGATAAGCCAAAATAGTTTTATTTAAAACAAAACGCCTGTTTAAACGGTTTTTTTTTTAGTTTATAATAGAATTTTAATTTCCGCTCTTTAAAAATTTTAACAATAGGTTTTGTATAATGTGAGTTTGACCTGAATTAATGGATTATATGTGTACTGTATTATTCGAAATTTAATTGAAAATGTAATTATTTATCTCAAAATTGATTTATGTGTTATCGGTAAATCTATATGTTTTAATAAAATTATTTTAGTCAAGGTTAAATTCATATATTTTATTGTTATTATGTTATTGTTAATATTATTATTTTTTATTTTAATTGATGAATTCTATAAACTAATCAAAATTTCATTGCATGAACGAATTGGTTTTGCGATTTTTAAATTAATTTCCTGTTCGATGTCCACTTAACTTTTTAAAGAAAATAATTTTGTTTGTAGTAAACATTTTTTTGAAAATACACCAGGACCTGGATGTACTTGAGTGTGCAAAAATTGAGCACCGCATTCTTTTAATCGAATTGTGTTAAGAGTAGCTTAATTATTAAGTACCCGGATGTAGCGGGGACAATTTTTATTTAGGACCGTCCTTTTTAGATGGATTATAAGGTTTGGAAAAATGCTTTCTCTTTGTGCTATAAGAGATTAAAAATCGAAAAAAGCCACAACACGTTTTTCATTTAAATTATGGTTTGCTCGGATGCTACTGCAAATTTTTAATTTATTTTTTGGCAGTATTCGTAAAAAGATATAGCTTTATGCGATATAAGCTTTTTTCTCGCAAAGTTTTTCTTTTTCGTAGAATTTGGGTTTTTCGGACACGGTTTTTTTCGAATTTAAACCGCTTATAGCACGAAATCGAAGCACTTTTCAAAAGTGATATGTTTAAAAAACTATTTATTTTTTATCATTATACTTTTAAACAATTTGGAGAAATTTTCGTTTTCAGAAATTAGACAAAAATAAACACTTTTAAGCTCTAAAATACCGCTAAATAAACGGTAGGGGTGTCCTTATTAAAATTGGATCAAAAATTGGTTTGGCAACAAAGGAAAGAAAAAGCCATTATTAAAACAATACCATGTACAGAATGCGGTGCACAATATTTGCACATTCAAATTTACTCAGGTCCTGATTTAAAATACTTTTTAGTGTTTGTCGCTATACGAAACATTTTAATTGTATAATCTAAGGAAAAATATATAGGTAAGTACTTACTTACTAATATTAAAACATTAGTTTAAAAAATTACAGTTAGTGACTCGATTCTTGAATTAAAGTTGTTACAAATTATGTTTTTAGGTCGTTTTGGATCATTTACTAATTAAGAATAACATATGCGATATTAAATTTTATATATACGATTTTAATCATTAAAATTCAAGTATATTAAATGAATAATACGCTTTTCAGTTCAATAAAATAAAAAAATAGTACTTCTCCATTGACTTAAAAATAACCATTAACTGCGTATTATTTTCACTAGGATAATACAGAATAAAATTATAAAATATTATATATATTATTATAACGCTCAAAAAGACTTTAAATACTTTATTTTGAAAAACGATATACAATATTTAAAAAATAAATGGTGTTTAGACCATGGCTTTTGTCGGAATATTGGAGTTTTAATTGGCTTTTTGATTTGTCCAGATTATTATCTACCGTTTTAGTTCAGTTTACTGTGGTGGTAAATTACGGCTTGATTCAATTTTCGAATAGATCAGAATAGTTAACTTTTCTAGATAATCGGTCTTTCATACATTGAAATATAGTTCGTTTATAATATTATAATATATTTTTATAATTTGAAAAATTTCGGCTCCTGTGAGAGATTTTGAACTGTCAAAACCCTTTTCTTGTGTGTGACCCTGTTAAGACTGTTAAGTAAGAACTTATCTATTTGATAACTAAATCTTCAATGCATAAAATATTCAAAAGTCATATGCATAGAATAATATTTTCAATGATCATCACCTTAACAATAGAATTACATACAAATGATATTGATATGAAACAAGTTTTTCAAATTAAGATGTCTTATTTATTTATAAAATTTCATCTTTCAATGTTCTTGAACTAAATTTTTAACAAAAAATATTTTGAAAGTAGAATAAAATAAATATTTTTGTGGGTTATTTTGTTAAAACTTTTTGTCTTTAATCATTTCTTTTTTAATGAAAGAAAAGATAACTGCATCCATGTATAATAAATACATCTTCCACTTATTATTTATTAGAAAGTGTTTTTTTCTTTTTTTTTTTTTTAATATTTCTATTTCAAGTACCACATAACTATGTTTAGAGTTTTTATGTTATTAACACTCTCTCATATAAAGTTATTGTGTTCTGTCCGAAAATCGAAACTAATCATTACAACAGTAACATCTTAATTTAAAAAAATTTAAATGAACTAAATAATAACCTCATAGATAATAATAAACCAAAAAAAGGGTTTGAATGCAAGATAAATTATATAGGGTTGAGATTCAATTAGATTTGCTAATTTTTTTTAATTTGATCAAGGCGTTTTTGCAATTTAAATCATAATTTAATTTAAATTTATTTCAATGTTGTAAAATTGTATAATAATTTGGTATTATTACTAGTTAGAAAAGATATTTATAAGTACGATAAAAATTAAACACCGGAATCACAAAATGATTATTTGATAAATCGACCTAAATATTAACAAACAGAATAACATTTAATAACACTTAAATAAGTGAACAATAAACACTGGAATATAATTAAAAACAGAATTAATTTAAATAGAACGACAAATTTTACGTGTGACATTATATTTTACAATTTAAGAATAATTAAAAATGAAAATAATTATTCATTAATATAGTTATATTTAGAATATATTTTTAAAGTCTTTAAAAAAAATTATGATGGCATTAAGTGTTACTATCATGCACAGACATCTATGAGAGGTGTTTTTTCTAGAACTAAGAGAGTCCCTTATCTATCTCAGATATTTTAATCCTATAACAACGCACTTTTATGAAACACAACAAAATATTCTTATCGGAAATTAGATGAAGTGATATTTAGAGGGTGGCCGTGGTCACATGTCACTTATCACTTCCTATAATATGTATTGCTTAGTACAAACAAGTCTTTCGGAAACGTAGTATGCGACAACGGATATGCTCTGAACATCACTTCATTTAATTTCGGATGAGTCTATATAGTCTTTGTAACCTGGACCATAATAACGAATCGACAGACATCTCATCACAATCGGTATTGTAGTTTAACCGCTTTGGTTGAACATGCGTAACTATAAACATACATAACTCTTCCTATCCCGAAGTCGGGTAAAAACTAATGAACCTCGGTTAGAATGTATCTTGATTTGTGTGTATCTACACGTAATAGGGACTAACCCGTTCATTAAAATGATGGTTATGGGGATATACGCTTATATTTGTTCATTCAGCTTTGAAAATAATAAACCCATCGTTTATTACATCGAGTTTGATATGTCGCTACAACTCACCTGTTTCGAATTTTACTTCCTTCCAAAATAATGATCTATACAGTAAATGTAGGGAAATAAACTTGATCTTTTCATTCTAGGCTATAAATTGGTATAGACTCTCTTATTTGTCTAAATTAAAATTAATTGCTTAGATTTTAACAAGGAATCTTTGAGAATTTTTTGACATTTTTTGAATATAGTTATTAAACTTTCTTTATCTAAAATTAAAATTAAAAAAGGGCTTTGAAAAATTTTAAAAATTATCAGGTTCTTTAAAATTTAATCATATTTTGCTGAATTATTTCTCAATAAAAAAATATCAGTTGATGTTTGCTCAAAGTTTAAAAAACATGCTTTATTAAACTATTATTTTTTTCAGAATAATGTTTATTTTTATTTTTCTTTATATAATTTGAAGTTTTAACAAAATTCATAGAATTCTATTTAAAAAAAATGAAGTTACTCTCACTTGAAACACATCAATCTAAAAGAAGATTTTCATTTCAAATGATTAAACTTTGATTCAAAACAAATTTTTAGATTGATAATATTATTCGAGTTATTTTGCAAATATCAAGTTAAAAACACCAGTAGAGTATATGTTGCAAAATTAATTTCTAATTAATGCTATTTGCAACTAATAAAAATTCATTTCTCGAGTATAAAATTGAAACTTGATAAGTTTGATAGAAATTTTTGTATAACAAAAACTTCCAGAATAACTTTCACACTTTGGTGTTCCGAAATATAAAATTTGAAATTAGTTTAAATTCGGATGTAAGAGTTTAATGGAAATGTTTATGATAAGTTAAGTTGTATACCGAAAAAATAAATGTTATTAACTTAATCAGAAAGTTTTGGGTCGGATTTGAAAACATCGTATGCATCTTAAAATATTTTATACATAAAGAGAGGCACAATCAATACGCGGAACTTGACTTTTATTTTATAAGTAGAAAAACAAGTAAAAAAGAAAGTGAAATTTCTTTATATTAATTTTTCTCTTTTTCTTTCTCTTGTTATTATATTTATTATCATTATTGCTCAACCATATTTGTTATAATAAATAATTGCTTTTTATTATATATTTAAAAAAATAATAATTTTAATAAATATGTATTTTTTAAATTTCTTAAAAAGTAATTTTTAAATTTACACGTACTAACTTAATGACCTGATTTCGTATGGTTTTCTTATATTAAAAGCATCTTTGTAAAACAATTCTTCAAATTAACTCTCATACAGATCAATTTGACTTCTGGAAGACGAGAAACGAATTTTTATTAAAATATGGACGTCTGATTTATCATCTAAAAGAACCCTTTAAATTGCCGGATGCGCTATTTAACGAAGACCTTAATATTTAATAAATAAGAATGCTTCATTAATTATTTTCTCCGAGTTCAAAAATGATTTAATAAAACTGGTTCAAGAGCCGGCCACCAAATCAGTAGAAAAACTTTTTTTGGTTTGATTTTTTTGTTTTTCTTTTGATATCTTTAATGAAACTTCTGGTCGTAAAAGTCAGTATAAAAGTAAATGAAATGCTTTAAAGATAATCTTTGCAACTACTTTCATATGAATGGCAATCGAAGGTTTTATGATAAAGTAAAAAAATTATGGAAATCCAAATTCATAAATTTTGATTTTAGATTTTATCTAGGTTACTACTATTGCGGAAAAAAATTTAAAATAATTATTATGAAATAGTCATTAGTTATATTATTCCGGTATTATTGTTCAGGTGTACAGGAGTCTCAGTTTTAACCGAGACGCATTCTATCCTGAAAAAAGTAATTTTTCGGGTATTTTTTGCATTTATCCGAAATTTTTTCTGTTTAATTATTTTAACTACTTCTAGTGATAGTTAAGTATAAAAAAGCACCATTTTATTCTCGATGTTCAGCGAGCCTCGTGTAAAAATTTTACCGTAATTGTTTAATCGCCCATCCGTTCTTCGAAACGTCTGCCTGAGATATTCTTTACACAATTAACCAGAATGCAAATAACACGCAAAACTATAAATTAAATAAATAATTTTATACATATTGTGTTAGGTTTTTAATTGTATGAAAATAAAGTTGAGGTAACGAATAATTTTTCATATCTGCCCAAATTGATAAATGTGTCTATATATAATACTTGTTTTTATAAACAAAAATACCATGAAATCAATTCATGTAAAAATTACCTCAACTATGTTTTTACTGGCTGTAAATAAAGGACGGGACGTCAGAATAACGCGGAAATAATGATTTCAATACAACAAGTTTCATTCAAAAAACGAAGGGTTACAAAAGCTCTACAAAATTATAAGCGCATGTCAATTATTTTCAAGTTTGGAGTAAAATAACTTTGAAAATAGATTTCAAAATCAACTTCAAATTCACCACCTAGTACAACGTTCATTGTAATAAAGTAGAATGGAGACTCAGTTGGATTATTGTTACTTTTTTATAAAGAAACATCTAACCTGCCAAATTGTTAACGGGATGTAGTTAAAGGCTACAAAAATCAAATCATTGAATGCAACGGTTTTTGATTAACAATCAATTCAAAATTTTTGCGTGTGTTGAAATATTTTTGAAAAAGAATTTTATTGGATGTAAAAGTTAAAGTTCATTTTGAAAAATGTTCTCTAAATAATCAACTGAAATACTACATGTGTTGTAAAACGTTCAGTTCTTTGATAATATTAATCATTGGCCTTGTTAAGAAATACCTACCAATAAAGAAATATAGTTATTTTGAAAATCATCTTTAGTAAATTTTTTCGTTTTTTTATGCAGATTAATTTTTTTATGTAGTCACTACAAGTGGTTTCAACTAATTCTAACTAAGTTTTTATTGCTTAGAATTAGTTGAAACTCTACTTTAGATTTGACATAATAATGTTTCATGATTTTTTGAAATCAAAACTGCGATTGAAATTATTTATGTACCAAAATATACTACTTGAAGTTCTTTAGCAGATAATGCAAGAATTATGTTTGCATTAATTGAAAGACTTCCAGTGATATAAAGTACTCCAGGAAATTAGGATTCTATACCATGTACTAATTATTTTAAATGATAGATTCGGTTTGTTCAGAGTCTGAAATATATCACTACTGAGATTTCATCAACAATGGCAATTTAATAATGTTGTTCAACTCAAACCACACAAAACAGACAGTTATTTTAACGATTGAAAACTGATATTAAACTGTCTGAGTAGATAAAATACTATTCAAGTACTAAAAAGAGGACTTACTTTGAATTTGGAGCATAACAATAATTAGCACTTTTTGTATAATATTGAACACTTGAATACTCAAAACTCAATACTTGAATAGCGCTTAAGAATTATTGTAATTTAAGGACAGTTTGTCCACAATGAAAATAACAACTGAACTTTGGCTTCGTTCAAGTCTAGGTAAAAGTGTCTGTAGAAACGTAATATTTTAGCTAAACCAGTATTGGAGTATTTAAGAAATCAAAAAATTGAACACAAATTACCTATGATTTTTCGAAATTAATCAGTAGGCTATATTGATTATGTCATTTATAAAGAAATTGAGCTATTAACGAATTTTTATTGTAGAAATCGGTCAATAGGTTATTTGTTAAGTTAAAACTGCGGAATGCTATTAAACTAAAGGGTGGAAATGAGTGAAAGAGGTGGAAACGAAGCTTTTTAAGATTTTTCAATTTATCTCACAAACAAAGCAAGATTTCAACATTATTCATATAAACTGTTTTGTAGATAATTTAATTACCCAACAAAATGGCTTATTCAAAAAGTTAAAAAGTATTTTTTTAAGCTGAAATGATGAATAAAAGCCAAATTATCGAATTTGTTTGTTTTTTAACTTTTCCGCCTATAACATTTTTTTTGGTCAGAGATAGGTATAGGCATTAATTCATAGGAAAAATATAAGAAAAAATTTCCTTTAAAACGATAGTTGAATTACTTTTTTAAAACCCATAGACATCTCAGTTCATTATTGCCCTAATTTAATTCTGGCACCACCTGATAGACCTTTTTGAGAATAAGATTTATAGTATAAAAATTATTTGATTAGGTTTTCGATTCTAAAATATAAGTGTGGTACCACTTAGTGATATATACTCAACTTTGATGTCTTTTGTAAATCCCCAAAAAACTACGTACATTTTTGAAAGGTTAATTATTAATTGTAATATTTACTTTATTTCAGAATTAACAGAAAATGGTCTCAGCAAACGAATTATTTAATTCAAATGATGAATACGTATGTACACTCAGTCCTGAATTACAAAAATTAGCTCAGGAGGAGCTACGTGAAGATGAGAATACAAGAGCCCAAGCAATTCAACAATTACGCGAATGGATAAACAAACATCCCAATATTAAAAAATGTCGAACTGATTCAATATTTTTGTTACGTTTCTTGCGTACAAAAAAATTTAGTGTACCATTAGCATGCGAAATGATTGAGCGCTATTTAACAATACGTCAATTATTCCCTGATTGGTTCACAAAATTAGATATTGAAGATAAAGATATTGCGGACATTATTGATAATGGATATTTGGTTCCATTACCAAAGCGTGATGATGACGGTAGACAAGTTTTGTTATCATGTGCTGGGAAATTTGATCCATTTAAACATTCATCGTCGCATATGGTACGTGTACATAGTTTAGTTATGGAAGCGTTAATGGATGACGAAGTCAATCAAATCAAGGGCTACACTTATATAAATGATGAAAGTGGATTGCAAATGGGACATATTAGTTTATGGTCGTTAAAGGATGTTCGTAATATTATGAAATGTGTTCAGGTAAATCTTTTATTATTAGACTGCCAAATAGTTTTTATTTAATAATTCTTTCGCTTAAGCCTCTGAAACTACCAAAAATCAATTTTATAATTGTATCGGTGTTATTTATTTAGTGCACAACAATGAACTACGTCCCACTGGGAACCTTTAGTATTTAGCCTTAAACTTTCTATAAACCAATCTTTTAAACACTTGAAAAGCCAGTAATCAAAAAGTATGTATTTCAAAACAAACAATTTTTGTCATATACATCAAAAACGATACGAAAAACAATGTCGAAGTTATGTAATAAAAAACACTTTTTTTTTTAAATTTTTCGTTAACGATATCTCTCGAACGAATCAACCGATTTTAACCGGATTGTTGGTGATCGACGTGGTTTATCATGGTTTAGAGCTTATTAGTTTTTGGAGTTGATCGATAGAGCCGTTTTAAAAATATGCCAAAAAAAACAACATAAAAAAAACTTTGGCTATTTTTTGGCGTTTGTGCTTAAGAAATTTCTAGAATTCCAAAGTGTCATTCCAGGATAATATATCATTTTAAATCTTCAACTATGCATTTTTATTGTTCTTTTTGGCAATTTGAATTAGCTAGCCAGATCAACAAATTTGATGACGCCATATACGTTCCTTTGAGGCTGTTTGCTTTCATATATTGACAGTCAATATTGAAGAAGAAATCAACAATTTTGTGTCAGATATTTTGCAAACAACAATTCTAAAATCTACGAATTGTGCACCAAGAAGTGATTATTTGTCCGATATCATTTTCCCAACTAAATATAACATCGACATCCATCTACTTCTTATTGTCTATGTAATATTATCAATTTTACACCTTCATATATATTTTTAGTGAAAACAGAGCCCCATCATTTTTTAAGTCTAAAGAAATGGTAATCACTGATTGTAACATTACTTCTACTCTAGCTTATATTTTTGAAATGAAAGTATAATTTAAATTATCTAAATGATCGTCATGCTTTCAGTCATTTTAGGGATATAAATTGATTTCACAGTTTAATAACTAATTTTTTTTTTATACTAAATTTTTAATGTATATTCTTTTAGAAATCATCACCAATGCGACACAAGAATTCCCATTTTATTAATATTCCACAATATGCAGTTAAAATTTTTGAATTTGCAATTTCATTATTGAGTGATAAATTAAAGACCCGTATTCATGTAAGTATCTGTTTTGACGCAATAATATTAGTTTAAAAATTTTGGGTAAATAAAAAATTATAATTGTATAACAATTTTGGGCAATAGTAGAAATAACAAAATAAACGATTATTCAATTTTGTTTTCAGCTTGACAAATCTATTGATGAGTTAAAATCAAAAGTGAATCCAAAAATCTTACCAGAAGAATACGGCGGTGAAGGAGGCTCATTGAAAAGTATGATAGATGAATGTAAAAAATTATTGCGTGACAAACGTGAAGTAATTTTAGCATTAGATGAAATGCAAATTGATATTAATTTTAAGGATAATCCACTTGTTTCTGAAATGAATGAAGAACTTGGTATTGGTGTTGAAGGATCATTCCGTAAACTCTTAGTCGATTAAAAATTTTAATATATTAATTATTTCATTTATTATTTTTGTTATTAGTATTTTGAAACGAAAAATTATTTGTTTTAGAATAATTTGAACAAAAATAATATGAAATTTTAGAATAATTTTGTTAATTTAATATTTTTCGCACATTTTTATTTTGGTTTCATTTCTATGTTGACTGAGATACTTTATGGTTGAAAAGTTCCCCAATACCAGTGATTTAATTTAAATAATATGTTTGTTTTAATTTTTATTTAATTTTTTAATTAATTATATTGATTTTGTTAGTAAATTAGATTTTTAAAATTATTTAGTTGTTTATTGTCACATGCCTTTGGTGGTGCAATGTTACCATTCATTTTCAAAATGATAAAACATTTGTTTTTTAAATCATTTTTTAAATATTATGTTGTTATATATAAGTTATTTTAATTAAATTAAGCAATTGTACGGTTTTTTTTCCAGTTTTCAATAAATAAGTATTTTGTTATTTGGTTTATTAAAGTATTGAACCAATTATCCTTTATCCAGAGAGTTTCTCTCTTCCTTTTATCAATAAAATCCGAATATGACAAAAATGCTTTTTCTAATTAAATTTATTTTCTCCGAAATAATTAAGGCACCAGTACTTAAATATATGAGAATGCGTTGAAAATACGAATCGGATTTTCGTACCTAGGTACCTGATAAAAAAAACCCATTCAATCAAATTTCATTTAAAATTGAATAGGAAATTTTATTAAAAAAATGATTTCCTACTCAATCCTTTCGATTTCCTATTTATTCCTATTCAATTTCTATAGGATTGAATAAGACTTTTTTATCAGGGGCATATATTCATATAATATATCTATTTTCATCTGTAAATCTATCTGCCCATAAGAAAAAAATGAAAGAGATAGCAAGCTATAATTGTGGTGTAGTCTAGACTTAATATGCGAGAATAAATTCATGAATGACCAAAATCGATCAATCTGATGCCATGGATCCATGACCTTTTAAAACATAAGACATAGGCGCTACCATGCCTAAATGTTTGTTTATAAAGGCAAACAACTTCTACTTAAAGGGTTTATATTTTTAATAGAGACTTCTATAAAAAACATATTATTACATCCTAATGTAAGGAAATATGGTATACACAGTCTTCACATGAACAAGGATGGCATATTGAAGAGTTTTCCTCAAAAAATAATTTTTGAAGTCAAAAATAAAATTTTATCTTATATTAAGAAGTGTTTATTTTCTTTTTTTTGTAAAAAAATCTCCTACATTGAATGCATTCAAAAAATTGTGCATACAAAATTTCATTCCATTTGGATAAGTATTTTTTATTTAATCGCGAAAGTATTTGCATATTTTTTTAAATGTGTTTACGTTTGGGATGCTAAAATTTTTTTCCGCTAGTAGGGGCATAACTAGTATTTTAAATTCAGATATGTTTTATATTTTTGATTTGCTATTACTAGTATATTTTTATTTTCAAAGTTTGTGTATAGGCAGGCTAATGCTTTTAACTAGTAGTTCTGTGAACTGTAGAACCCACTCAGAAGTAAACAGTAAAATTACTTTTAAAAATATATAAGTAATACGTACCCAAAATTTAAAAGATTTTTAACATAATACAAAATATGATTATAATAGGACAAATTAAATATTAGGTATGCCATAAAATTAAATATTATATGGATTAAATAAAAACAAAAATGGTATGTAATTACATAGTACAGTAGTCTAGTGGTGAGAAACTATGCTTACAAAACATAAAGTCCCGTGTTCGAAACTCATTAATTTATAATTTTTAGAAAAAACTTATTTTTCCAGAAGAAAAATTTTCCAAAGGCACATACAGTAAATTTTTTGAGTGTGATCAATGGGTCAACCAAATTTCGTCAAAATCAAACAAGGCGTTCGCAAGTTCAATGGAACAAACATAAATAGATAGATACAGACAAACGGAAATGTGAAATCGTTGTTATACCATAGACCTGACTTCGTTCGGTCAATAATTAAAAAATACTATAAAAATCTTTGTGTATACCTTGAATAATTTTTTATTCGAGAATTTAAACAGTAAATAATAAATTTAAATACAGATGGCAACTCATATATGTATTTCATTGTTTTCATAAACTTTTTGGCCACAATTCTTCCTCATAATTTTGCTTATAAAAAATACATTATAGTTATAATATGTATAACTATATAAAATTCATATTTGTATGAACAACATTTACATCTTTACATCTTTAATATTTAATGTATTTTTTTAATGTCAATATTAATGAATGATTAGAAAATTGATACCCATTTAATTAAGTTGTTATTTTTACTTGTTTTATAACTCCCTTTCTTATAGGTCTATTTGGCTGGTTGTTTGTTGTGAAATTTTATACTTAATTCAAAATTGGATGACAAAGAAATATTAAATTAAATTGATTGGTTGAAATGATGTACAAATGTTTGTAGTAAACGTATGAAATATTCAATTAGTCGTATTCTTATAGGCAACTTGTATTACATACTTGTAAGAATTTTCTATAAAACTATCAGAAAAAATGTTTCATTTCAAAACCTGAGCAAGGTAACATTTAACAAAGATACAATATAAAACTAAATTCTATGATGTCACTAGATATCATCGCATCAAGAATATATACTCATAATACATAAAAAGCTTAATTATTTTGTGAAATTATATAAACCGTAAAAAAGAGAAATTATTTTCATATCCTAAGTTTTTATAGAGCATTAGAAATCCTTGAAAAATACATTGGATAGTTATTAGTTTCTTGAAGAAGGCCAACATTTGTGCCAATTTTCATTCAAATTGAACATATAACGGCAAAATTTGAAAATTTGTTATGGAACGAATCTCTTTATAATATTTTGGTACCAATTAGGATGAAATTAACTCCAATTTTCCTGGACGTCAGTTTTAAAATTTTCGAGACAATATACACCCTATATTACTGTTGAAACTTAGGCGAATGAAATAAAGCTTTGAATAAAAACGGTCAAACAAAAATTTTTTTTAATAAGATTCATGTTTGATATTCATAGAAAATTGGCTTATTTTTAGTGTTAAATATAGATATTTATATGCGTAACATGTAGAATAAGGTTTCGAGCAATTGTGAATATCATTCATGCACGAAATAACAATTCTTTGCAATTATTTAAAAAATTTCGGCTTAATCAATATCACATCGAGTTGTCATCATTTATATCATCAGTAAGACAATGAGATGAGAATCACGTAAGAAATTTGAGGCGGAAAAGTTGTTGATACTCATTTTAGAGAATTTGCAATTCTTCACATAATTTGTAAAATACTTTTATTTTTTATTTTTAGAAATTTGGTGGCGGTCTATTCTTGGTGATGCCTATACGCAGTGCCTCCTCAGCCTACCCTTAAAATGTCATATTATGATTTGCTTTGCTTTTTTGGAGTGAAATTACGTCTAAATAAACATTATTTCTGGTATTTTTTACTTTTCTAGAAAAACTTCCCTTCCAGTTTCAGCCGGATATTTACGGATATCAAATTATGAAATTAGACAATTGAAACATACAAAACAATTTAATCATTCAATCGTAATTAAATTGTGTATGTAATGATGTAAATATTTTTCAGAAATTTACAAAAATAGACGACAACCTAGCTTTTGTCATGTTACGGTTACTTAGTTGAGGAATTTGCAATCCCTCTTTGTGAAGCTGTGTGTATGTGTGTGTATAAATTAGGAATGTGCCGTTATCAACTTAGAATCAATCGGTCTTAGTCTTGGTGACTTTAAAATTAGTACCTTATGATAAGGTAGTAATCGCGAAGTAAGAGCTACTACTTAGCTCATTGCAAAAATGATTGAAATAATAAATTTTAACAAATATAAAGTTTTTTAAAACTTTTTTAATTGGAGTTCACTGTTTTTTATTATTACCTTTACTTATAAATTAATATAGTCAATGAAACTGACTAATGCAAAAGAATGAACCGCCAAATAAACTAAACAGATACGGATTCGAACCTGATCTTTTTTGGACAGGATATTCCTAATGTGTATGTATGTGTCCGTGTGTATGCAACAGCGATATCGTATTGTATCGAAAGCTTTACCCAACATTCACAAAACATGGTATTCTGACTTCATATTAACTGTAGTTGTGCCATTAAACATTTGATTAAAATCAGATTATCACGTTGCATTAAAAAAAAAAGTGGAAATAAGCTAAACATTTCATGTTATTATTTATTGTTGCTTTCCAAACAATTCAATTAATAAATATTAAATTCGTTAAAATCGAATAAACCTGTCCGATATTCAAGAGTGTTGCTAATTTACACACGAAATATCAACTTTATAAAAATTTCCTCTAATAGAAAGTCATGTGTGCATATAAATACACCATAGTGATCATTATATTGAATTTAGGTGTCGCCCACAATATGATCAAGAAAACTCTGTTTTCTATGATATGCACATGTACGTAAAAATACGAAAAAAATTCACAGACTTATATCTATGTAGACACTACCTCATTGTTGTACATAAAATAATACATAATAACTATGTACAATGTCCGAATGTAAGTTTTACATTAATCATATAGTGTATATAATAGTATTTATGTACATTTAATATATATATCAAAATTTAAAAACATTTTCAAGAATTTTGGATATAATACTTTAAAAAGGTGAAAATCTAAATGGCATTTTGAAGAAAATAGAATGTAGAATATTTAGAATCGAATTCCTTTTATTAAATAGCTCTGTTGATCACGAAAAAAGTATTAAAAACTATGCTGCCCCTCGGCGTCTAACTTTACCCGTGTAAAGTTATTGGGTTATTTTTGTTAGATTTATAATTGTAAACATAGCATTTAACCATTTTGTTAAAATTCATAGAATCATTTAATTAAAGAAAATTTGTATTACTTTGAAGTTTCCAACCACCTGTTATAACAACAAAAGTTAATCTTACGATGTGTGTGTTGTCGATAACATTATTTTATGATAGCTGTTTATAGACACAGGGTTGTTATAGGTCTGTGAATTAAATATTTGACACATGCGTTAGTGCCCGTATTGAGAACTCAAGCGAGATGGATATATACTTTCCATCTCTCCATGTGGGGTGACAATATTCCCATTTACTTTTAAATATATTATCACTATGGTGAAGCTATATGCTTGTGTGCGTCTATGAATGATACCTTGTTAAACCTCAACTTAAAAATCATATAAAAAGCATCTTCTTTTTTTATAATTTTGATTTTTAAATAACATTGAATGACCTTGAATTATTTGCAAGATATTATGTTGTTATGACGGTAATTTTATAAATAAGAAATTTATTCATTTGATTAGTTAATTTCCTGAAATATTAAAATAAAAAATCAATCAATCATAAAGATGACGGAGGAGAATTATAATGAAAAAAAAAAAACTACGGTTTTCATATTTATACACAATGGGAATGTTTTTTCATTTTATTTCAGTTTTGAAAAACAATATATGTATAATATATATTAAGTTTGGCATTTTATGAACAACGTTTTGATTTTCTCTATTTGATATGAATAGTAACGTTGGGAAATTATATAACATCTTAAACTAAAATTATCAAGTGTTTAAAATAGTTCTATGAATGATGATGTAATATTTTAATTACATAAATTTCATATAATTTTGTACTATATGCATTTTTATGTTACGTCTTATGATTCTCTATTACCATTTTTATGAACATGGATATTCTTCATGGTACCATAGAATATATATTATATTCTACGATGTTATACTATATTCTTCGATGGTACAATCACTTTTATTCATTCAAAGTCTATAGTTTTGATGATAGACTGTGATTTAGAAACACTCAAACTCAGCCATGCGAAATGTTGATAATTTAAACAAAAAAAGCAACATTTCGTAAAGCTATCTAGTTATAGTTCTATCATTGTAAGTAACCAATAATGTATTTGTCTCTGGTGGTATTAAAGACTGGTAAAATGAATGCTCCAAATACTTGAATGACTATATAATCTCTATAAAAATGCTTACTTGAAGCTTTAATACTTATTATTGACAATATACATAATACCTTAAGGTTTAGTTAAAATTTTTTCGAAATTGTAAATAATTTCCCATCGTTTTTAAACAGTTTTAATTATGTATTTGTGAATTGATTGTTTATTGATTACAATTTTTAATATTTACAAAATAGAATTATATATAAATATATACCCTGTGTTAAAAATGTCAAGCGAAAAACAGTGACAATTTTTCAATCAAAATTATTGTTTTAAATTAAAAACTAGTTTTGTGTTCTCAGTATAATTCAAACATTTGTAAATATTAAAAAAAAAAACAAAAACGGAAATTCTGTTACAAAATAAAATAAAAATTAATGTTATCAATAAATATTTTTAAAATTGAATCCATATTTCACATATCGTTTTAATGTTAAAAAATAAAGAATAAATTTTTCAAATAATAATAAAATATTTTCTTTCTTGTTGAAAATTATTGGCAAGATATGTATATATTTGAAAATTTGTATTTTCTTTTAAAATACTTATAAACTACTATTTACATTATAAATTTACACAATAAAAACAAATTACATTTTCTTTTTTTTTTTTTTTTTAAATCTATAAATTTTCTTGGCACAAAATTACAAAAAATGGCAAGAATTTATTTTTTTTAAATTTATTTTATAGACACTAAAAAACTTTTTTTTTTGAGTATTAAATCATGACTATACAGTTTTTATTACTTACAGATTGGTTAGAAATTTTAGGTTAGAACTTATTTGTGATAAATGACATTCGGATGTTTCACCAAGTTTCATTGTAAATACTTGCTTCAACAAGATTTATAAACTATCATGAAACCACTAAAAAACTTCCAGTAAAAAAAATTATTCATTACTGCGTGTTACCTAAAGTAGGTGTTTTATTAAGGTTCGTAAACATTGTGGGTTTGGAAACGAAAATTATCGGCTTACTATATTTTAAAGTAATAAGCACTAGATAATTTGAGATTAATTTTATAAAGATCTCAAGTCATTATTCATAAAGCTTTAAAGCGGCAGTAAAATAACTGCATGTATGTTTATTAAGCGATGTCCAATCAACTAATAACGAAGCGTGGCACGTAATTCACTTGTATTTAAAATAAACATTAATAGCGTGAGTAAATTCGTGTGACTTTTAAATAATATATCAGTTCGTGTGATATATTTTTTTCGAGAGAACTGCAATGATAAGTACTTCAAAGCTACTTCTAAAATTCAGAGCAGAGAACAGTAATTAGAACTACTTCAACGCAATGGTACACCTTAAATGAGAAAAGCGCTTGCACGTACACTTTAAAACTGCTAAAAAATTATCAGCCAATGCTTCCAAATTTTTTTATCGGCTAGTGTTTGGATTCGTTATTCTTAATTTCGTATATGAATTCCCTTACTTCTGTAATATAATAATATAAACAGCTTTCGTTTCAATGTATATTGTGACACATGAAAATCAAATTCATACCTAAATTTTAACCAAAATCTGTTACATGTCATTAAAGTCTTGTGTGAGGTATGATCCATGGTCAAGACCGTGGTATGATCACATATGTAAAAAATGTTACGTCATCACATTAGTACATATTTTTAACAATAGAGAGCATTTAAATTTCTACTATTTGTATTAGAGAAAAAGAGAGAGCAAAAGATATAATAAAATATGTACTAACGAAAGATGAAAAATATTTATGTGAATTGTATAGAGAGAAATATATTAAAACAAAAATAAAAAATATATATATATAATCTTGTATATGTTAATTAATAATAATCTATTTGTATATTAATTATTATTTAAAAAAAAAAAAAACTTTTTTTAAATACCCATCACTATTTTAAATTAATTTTTTTTTAAATTATTATTTAAAATGATAACAAATTTGTACGTTTTTGGCACACAAAAATGAAACCGTATTGTAATAACTATGTTTTTAACTACATTGAAATTGAATTTTTTTATCATTTTGAAGAAGAATGTAGTTAGTGTATAGTTGTTTTGAACACGTTATTTGTTTTGTTTGAAAAATAAAATAATTATAATAATTAATTGGCACAATATTTTTAAAATTTCATTTTTCTGTTTTATTTGTTTACTTATTTTTATCTTCTAATTTGGGATTTTTTGTATCTAATGGTGGATATAATTTATCCAAATGTTTTAAAGATTCATTTAAGAAATTTTGTATGGCGGTTAAAGCTGCCACTATTGCTGGACTACCAAAACCATGTGAAATTAATGAGAAATGTGTTAAATGTCGTTGAATTGAGGGATCCAACAGATGTTGTGGTCGTGTATTGCATAATGGAGATCTGTAACAAAATATTTGAATTAAAAAAAAAAAATTAATTCAAGGGTCGAAAAAATTATTTCTGCATTACAATATTTATTCATTCTTCATCCAGTAAAATTTGTTTGCATAATACTTTTAATTTCTAATTATTTCTAATTTACATTTATTCATATTCTTACTGACTCGAGATTTGGAATACCACTAAACCTCGGCCGTGAGTTTTTGGAATTCCACGTTATGAAGGTTGTCAAATCAAGAATAAACTATTTGACAACATTAAAAATATATTACAAATTGTGGCCAGCCTATGAGATTATGGCCTAAAAAAACATATTTCGTTTTATTGAATCTAAATTGTCGTTATTTGGTGCACATTACACGAAATTAATTGTAATAATTTATGAAATTTTATCTGTCAACTGAACGCATTGTTATTGGTGACAGCTCTGGAGTTTTCTCTAGCTAATAAACCATGTATATTACATGTATAACATGTATGTCATATCAGATGCTGTCTTGTTTTGTTGTAGTTATTTGAACTGGGTTACTAGCGTGTTACGTCACACGTACCACGTGACAAACGTCATTACAGAAATATTGTATTTCACACTGTTTTGACAATTTCAACTTTATCATTGATTTTCAATGGTAATACTGTAGATTTTCCGGAAATATCAATGCAGTGTGCTTATTATTTAATAAAGAATTATTTAAAATGATTTTCAAAAATTAGTAAAATAGTTTATTGTCCATAATCTACGATAATGCAAATTTTGAATCTAAATTGGTATTTCAAAAGTGTTTCCCAATATTTTATTAAAATTTAAAACTTTAATTTTATTGGCTTACGAAAAATTAATATTTAAAAATACCAACCTGTCTTGATTTAATAAATCCATTAATTCTTTTGTGATTAATCGTGTTGCATGTAATAAATCTCGTCGACGTAACGCTTCGTGTTCAGCTTGTGCACCCGACAAAGCTCCAGTGGCACCACGACATAAATATTCGGCAACTTGTCGTGCAGGGAACTCTGTTTCACATACATATCCAAAATCACGTGCTAAATGTATAGCTTCACCTTCCACTAATGATGTTAATAATGTGACATTTGCTGCTTTTCTCCGACCCGCTGGTAAATTTAAACCTATTTTTTCTAATTTTTCTCGTAATAATCTACCACCATTTTTACTCTTCGCTCTGTAAAAAAAATGATGAGTAAGTAATTATTGACTTAGTGAATGTGTTCGAAAATTCAAAATTAAATACAGATAAGAAACATATTTTCAATAATAACAAGTGAAGATAACAACTAACAGAGTTAATTGTTTAGATACTCGACATATGATTGAATTTGGATTATTTTTAATTAGCATTCATAAAATACTATAAATACGTCGTCTATACATATTATTATATGTATATAATAATAATATGAATTGTAACTCTATGTGTTTATTAGCCAAATTTGAGCTAAAATGAGGAGAACTCAAACAATTTTACGAAAAAATGTTTCAAACAATAGTTGTCTGTTAAGAAAATAAACATTTTTTAGTATTTGTACTTTTCGTCTATCTTTAATAGTTTAAGAGTTGGACCAAGGATCCATAAGTCTCGTTTTTGAGAACCCATGCTTTTAATGAGGAATTTTTATCAGTTATTATGAACTCTTCGACTTTTTAGATGGTTTTCATAAAATTTTGATCCATTTTTTCTTATTTATTTTACTCAATTTTTTTTATTTTTATATAATCTTCTTTAGTTAACTTTACTTGTAATATTAATATTTATATAAATTTAATCGATAGATAATTTGAAATTATCTCAAAAGACGTGCTGTGCAATTTACTCCATACGATTAATAAAAGACAAACAAAATTTGCTCTATCATCATAAATTATCGATAATAACTTATTCATTCAATACAAAATTACTCAATTTATTATAGTAATAATAATAATAATTTTTTTTAAAGGAAGATTTTTGAGATAAGTCAATGTAATATTTGTAATTTAGACATTTTTTTGTTGTTTAAAATTATAACCAAAACATGAAATACAAAATGATTACACTTTTAATTTTGACCTAAATAAATTATTAATATAAAGTACTTTATTTATTTTTTTTTTTTAATGCAAATCATGTGAGTTTTATATGTGAGTTGAAAAAATTGAAAATGTCATATACCTATTTATAATCAAGGGCGCAGATAATTAAACTTTATTCAATTAAATTATACAAATACAGTTTTTTTTTATTTCATAGAATGTTAGAAACACTCAAAAATACGAAATTTTCGAGAAAAACGTTAAAATCCTGAAAAGTACTATATATGTAAGGAATAAGCTGGGATACGGTAGTCCGATTTTAACCAAAAGCTTTGCGGCACAATTAGAGGTAACATGAAGACAGAATATCATGTTGGTGATTTCGAATAAAGAGTACCATTCGAAATCGGTTTCACACACACACAAACAACCACACTCGCACACACACTCAGGCATACACAGCTCAATTTCTGAAACTAAGTTTTTTGGAATCGGGGTGTCTCAAAACACGTATTTCCGGTGAAAACTCGAAATCGAAATTATGACAGGATTACAGTATTTCCTTTTACAAATTACAAAATCATCTGTATGTCTGATAGAGCTGTATGTGTTGTGACAGATATCGTAGCACCTTTTTTTCGTTTCAGTTAAAGTGACAAATTTTTATTAAAATTTAAACTTTTTTTCTAAAAAAAATACTTTTTTTCTAGTTACTAAAGGGTCTTTGTATTAAATTTAAAAAATTGCGAAAATTAGATTCCTAGTATGTTTTTAAGTTTAATTTTTTAAAATCATCTCTATTTTGTCCTTTATGTGATCCGTGCAAACCGTCACCAAATTAGCAACGAGTAACATCTTCTCAGAGAATCATTACAACTAGCTAATTCATACTGATCATGACACTATTTTGTAGTCGAAATACGTATTTATAAAAATACAAATGAATTTGATCTAGGAAATCGGAGCATAAAATCAAAATTTATTCGAAAAATCCTAGAGTTCTCATTAATAATTATAAAAAAAGGACATTTATGTGTTTTTTTATCTTAGTAACTAATAAATACTAGTCTGTGGACTGTGGACCTCACCCAGAAGTAAATAAAAATTTGTATAAATAATACGTGCACAAAATTTAGAAGATACCTTACACAATCCAAAACATGATTTTACTTAGACAAATCAATCAACAAATTAAATATGTACTAAATAAAAAGAAAAATATATAGTAGAGTATTCTAGCCGTGTTCGAAACCGGTATTGATTTTTTTAAATATTTTTAGAAAAACAGTTAATTTTTTTAGAAAAAAGTGATTTTTTGTGAAGGAGGAAGGATTATTTTCCCTTAAAAACTACAAAGTGAATTTCCTTTGAATGATCAATGTGTTTACCTCGATTTCATCAAAATTGAAAAAGATGTTCGAAAGTTACAGCGGAAATAGATAAATACAAACAAACGAAATGCAAAATCGTTAGTTACGGTATAACTATAACAGGGCAGCGTGAAACTTAGGAAATTTTTAAACTTAAGGCGTACTAAAAATAAATGAGAAGTAACTAACACACTATATTCCATTCTAAAGAGTTTCCCTCCATATATTAATACGATACTGATTATTATTGGCTACGTCCCTGTAGATTTTTAAAATAATCTGTTAAAATCTATAATAATTAAAAGTAAAGACACGATAAAGATACATTTAAAAAGCAGCATTAAATAATGATAACAAAATATACATACTATATGATTTTAATATATCGTTCGATTGTTCATATAGTTTTTGTCATCTATACAACAATAATAATAATCAACATCTTTGAATACCTATGATGACGATGTGTTTGTTCATTTGATGTTATAACGTTGTCGATGAAGAAATCGTGCTTAATGTGAATAAGCGTTAATATTAGAATAGGTACTATATACTTTTTTTTTAATTAGTAAAAGATAGCAACAATCACGATTCTTCATCGTATTATTACAATATATTTTCAAATGAATAAAAAACTTGGTTTATTTTTTAAATCAATTCATTCAATAAGAAATGATTTTATATAAAAAATAACATATTATTTATTTTAATCCCCTGGTTTAATATGGTTTTTTAATCGATTTAAGATAATCGAATATAACGGACTTGCAAGATTTTTCGTTTGTTTATTGATATTGGTAAAATAAATTTAAAGTTCCTAATCTTGATGGTTGTGTGTTCAATCTTAGTGTTATTAACTTAGTGCCACTATTCTCAATTAAAAAGTTAATATGTTTGATTTTATTTAATTGCTTAATAAATAGAAAATCATACTATCGAGTGACCAAATCTACAATCTCAGATAAAATCAATAATCTTATATATTTAAATGAGCAATTCTTGTATATATATATATGTATATATATATATATATATATATATACATATATATATATATATATATATATATATATATATATATATATATATATATATATATATATATATATATATATATATATATATATATATATATATATATATATATATATATATATATATAATTGGAATCTCGGAATCGGCTCCAACGATTTTCATGAAATTCAGTATATAGGGGGTTTCGGGGGCGATAAATCGATCTAGCTAGGAATCATTTTTAGAAAATAATGTCATTTTATTCGTGTTTTATCGATAATTTTTTATAATGTAATGATATATTTGTTTAATATTTATAGTCATATAGTCATTGGAGTTGCTAAGTGTTAGCGTGCGAGGCTCTTATATAGAGATCCCGCGTTCGAATCCTGGCTCGACCGACCAGTAAAATAAAATTTTTTTACATTTTAAACCCAACCCAACCCAACAAAACAACACAATAAAGTGAATAATATTTTTCAAATAAGATTTTGTTATTATAATTGTATAATTTTTTATAATGTAATGATATATTTGTTTAATATTTAAAGTCATTGGAGTGCTGGACTCGTCTTTCGCCTCGACGTAAATTAATTTCCAAAAAACACAATTTATAAAAAAAAAAAAAAAAAATACCGAGCAAAGCTCGGTCATCCAGGTACTTTAGATATTATAACAGCCAGGAGTTCCACTAGTTTTTATATATTCTTAAATTATTTCTCCAGAAGTATGAAATATTTGCTATTATTTGCATAAAGAGAACATATAGAAAAAATGGAACTTATTAAGAATTACAGCAAGAAAAATAGTAATATTTGTTTACCTTCGTAGTACACCGCCTAATAAACTAGCATTCAAACATTCAGGTGGTGATAATCGTCGTTGAACTTCGGCAACGGTAACTTTATATTTACTTGTGGATGATAATAGACTTAAGCGACCTGGTACTGAACAAAAAACATCGGCTGGTGATGCCATATGTCCACCGCCCAAACCACCACCTCCTCCAGAATGATCTTTACCGCCACTTGATTTCATACCTTTAAAAGAAAATTAAGTAAAATTAGACATTTATTACAACAAATAGTAAAATTTATTGATATTTCCACAATAAATCGTAAAGAAATTATTCATTAAATTGATTTGTTTAATTGTTCATTGTAAGTTTCTAATAATTGACCATAATGAAAATAACTTATTATTAAAATAAAGTAGGTATTTGTAATTAAATGTTTTTAATTTATTGTTTAAAAAATAAACGGCTACTATTAAACAACTGATTGATAAGTTATTAAATAACCTTTGTGTTTTTCGAAGCATATATTCCGATGTTCGCGATTTCACATCTTCAGGATATAAGTTTCTTAAAAATTATTTATTTAATTGTATTGCATTTTGTTTTAATGAAGGAAAACTGTAGATGATAGTAGAAGAAATATTTTATCGCGCTAAGAGAATTTGTCCTTATTTTTTTTTAAATTTCAATTTTATAATGGAATTCATTTTTATCTATTATTCTATATTTGACCAACCTTTAAACTCATAGCAAACTGAAGAATGAAGCATTGGGTAATCTGCCGGGGACGTGGTTTCTCCTGGTGGCAGAAAAAGGTACTTTTTAAAGATAATTTTGGAGTCATTTTTTGTTTCGTGTTTTAACACAATTTTAAAATAAAATTTTATTTCAATAATATTTTCTAGACAATAAATTTGTAAAATGGTTTCATCTTCTACATTCATTTTGTTATAGGTTAGATTCCTGTTTTTAAATCTAAAACTATCACATTTATCGTAATAATAAAAGTGTATCTACTACAAATAATTGAAGTAATTGTGTTTGCCTGTTAGACCAGTTTCGATAATTTTTGAAACTAAGAAAAATTATAGTAAGATGAAACCCATTTGAAATGGAAGAGAATATAGCAAAAATGATAGGAAAAATAATTTACGGAGGATCTGAAGTCGGCAAGTGGGAACAGGGAAGTTTTTAAGGGTAAATCACGGTTAATCTCGATTTCTGGCAAAACTACAAGTCCTATAAAAAAATGTAAATAGCAAAATTTCAGGTAATAAAAAAAATCTACAACTTTTGTATTTAAAATATTTATTTTTTCACCTTATTTTGAATAAATATCGAAAAAGCACCCTAATTTTCAATCGATTAAATTTTGAGTTTATGTGAAAAAAGTGTAAATACAAAAGTTGTAAATCTTTTTATTACCTACAACTATGACATGTAACTTTTTTTCGTAGGACTTGCAGTTTTGCCGGAAAGTCGAGATAAACCGTGTTTTACCCTTAAAAACTCACCCTTTTCCATTTCCCGACCTCAGATCTTCTGTAAATTATTTTGCCTTTCATTTTTGTTATATTTGCTTTCGTTTCTAATGCGTTTCATCCTACGATAATTTTTTTCACTTTTTACCATTTTTAAGGGCTTCTACCCTGGTCTATGTTGTCAAAAACCCATGATTTTTAGCTAAATAATTCGCTGTTAAAAATTTAAGCAATATCTCTTTTTATTTTGGAGTAATGGGATGTTAGTAGATTATTGAACTGGACTAATTCAATCATTTAATTAACTTATAAGACTAAATTTAATATACCCTCATATATTATACATAAAAAGCATACTAAATCACTGTTATGTGTTAAAGACCCTTCAATAAAACATATAATTAATTACCGATACTAAAAACTATATTTAACACTACAACTTTTGTTCACAATTGAACACCTCATACAAAAATAATGATTTTATATCACCCCCTTTGTATAAAATATACAAAATTATTAGTTTTTGAGATTTTTTTTTTACAATTGTTATTTAATAATAAAGCTAATTTGACACCACTCAAACCAAACAGTGAAAAAGAATAAAATAAGTACCCTAATGTTTTTTTGTTCAAAGAAGCATATTTTTTTACGTCTATTTTGTTTTGTAGTAGAGGGCCTGTTACATATTTATTAATATGCCTAATATAGGTATGTATATAAAAAGGACACGTATTTGAATGCGATATATTTTTATTTGTATTATTTAACTAGTGATTTTGGTCGCCTCAGGTTACAAACCGGCATCACTGTTTGAGGTCTTTATTAATATGTAAATAATAATATTATATACTTTTTCATAAAAAAGAATAATTTTTTTTAACAACTGTTATTATTTTTGAAATATATGATTCATCTAATATGGATCAAAAATGCAGCATGCTTTAGCAGAATGAAACTTTTAGAGTCGAGAACACTCGTTTTTTGATCAAATTATTTTATGAATTCATATTATATATAAAAATCAAAATATACATCTTTGTACGTATTTTATGCTTTAACATAACGTTCCGATTGGGATAAAATTTTGTATATTTATTCGAATTTATTTTTATAAAATTTGGTATAAGTTGAAAAATTGTTAACATACATTCGATCTATTTTATATATAACTAGCTGATACCCGGCGCTTTACTATCGTATCAACAGGTATATATGATAAAAATGTTCTCCGGTCACGAACTCGCAAGAGGAAGTACGAAAAAACTTCGCATAAAATCGTGTCGGCATCCGGCCTGACTTCGACTTTGAGTGCTCGCTTAGTTCGTTCTTAAACCTTTCTTTTTCTCGCAAGATAAGAAAGACCTTTGGCCTTGTTTTAGGTATAGGGAGAAATAATTTTTAAAATCGGTTTAGTACTTTTGATGGAGATACATAGCCTAGCTACACTAGGAAATATTCTTAATTTTGTGATTTCGTTTTTCTTTGTCATACGATGTCTATAACGATATTCCTCAAACGAGTTAAGCCTTTATATCTTTAACGAGTTTAGGCTAGGCGTTCATTTTAGCTAGGTAGATAAAAAAAGTAATTTTTTGTAATGAATACCAAACAACTCTTATCCAATAACAGTAATGATATCAATCTCAATCACCCACAACCATTGTTAGTTGCCCTATTGATGAGATTAATTAAAAACAAGATTTACACTATAATACTAAACTGTGACTAGTAAATGAAAGCTAAGAAGACTTTTGAAGATTTTTAAGTTTTTGGCTAACTGATCACTATGTTTTCTGTGAAAAGTTTTGGACAAGCAAATCTGTTGAAGAAGAATGGATGTTTCTCGCATTTTTGATGCCTATATGTTGACATATTAGAAATAATTGAAATTTTCTGAAATAAGTTTCAGACATTTGCTCTCGAGTGTCAAACAAAATTATTGCCTAGCCTATCCAATAATCTTTTTATTAGCATAATAAAGGTTTTCTGTAAGATTTAACGATTTAAAATCGAGAGTTTTCGTAGTGGGAAAAGTTAAGTTAAAAAATTAAGAATCCTACAGATTTAGCTATGATATACTGTTGGCCACCTAGCCAATTAATTAAGGTAAAAAAATATTTAAAATTTTTTGTGTTAAAAAAAAAACAAGAAATCAATTTTTCTACACTAAAAAATTAAAAATAAATTTTGAATTTCAAAATAGACAAAAAAAAAATTATGCAATATGAATATTTTTATAAACCAATCATAATTCAAAATGGGTATGCACATCAATTGTAATTGATTTCCTTTTAAACCAATGAAAATATACCCTTAAGCTATACTAATAGTAAGTACCTTTTACATTTCTAGATTTTATATTTACTATATACATATATAGAGAATAATCCCCAATTGCTTATGAAATATCAAAATTCCTGACGACCGGATATTACAAATATTACTTTAAATTATGTAAAATAAAATAATAAAAAAAAAAAATATATATATAATGAAAAACTATGCGTAAAACACACAGTTTATAATACTTACTTTTTAATAATGGTAAATCTGATATGAATCCGCTATTATCGTCTAAGCCAGTATTCTGTAATCAAATTGTATAATTAGTAATGAAAAGCTCTAAGAAAAGTTTGATGTGTACAATGTGCATTTATAAATTTAAATTAACTAAAATATATGAGAACATATCTATAAAATTTTGAGGAAAGTATAACCGAAATTTTGACAGTTAATAAAATAATAAAACTATTGTTTAATAGTGCAACGTTTCGTCTTCTTTTATTAAGACTTCTTCAAGCAATTGTAATTACATTAACAAAAAAAATTAAACATGCCAATGAAAAATTTATTTGATGACAAATTGAACCTTGTTTAGGTATTTATTGAATATATTTTTATCATATTTTTTGTTTTTTAATGTAATGGCCATTTTTTATATCTTAGAGTTGCTTAAGGAAGTCTTAATAAAAATAGGCGAAACATAGCACTATTAAACAATAGTTTGATTGTTTTATTAACTGTCCAAATTCCTGTTGTGCTTTTCTGAAAATTTCACATTGCAAACATAATGCCGAATATCTATAAAATGTTTACATGTAAAATACTTTCTGGCTAGTTTTTGCATTAGCAAATATTGATAGCCGGATAATATACAATTATCCTTTACGATATATATTACATATCCATAAAATGAATTAGGAAGACCTTTAATGAAACAAGTGAAACAGAGTTAATTGTTTAGATACTCGACATATGAATGACTATTAATTTTTGAACTATTTTTAATCATTAACTTTAATAAAATCCTCAGTATATACAGTTATAAATACATATATAAAAATATTATCGTATCTTAACATTTTACGAAAAACTTTTGCAAACAGAAGTAAAAACACTAAAATTTTTTGTGTTTAAATTGTTCTTCTATTTTTTATGGTTCAAAAGTTGGGTCATTTATTGATTGGACCCAATGAGCTGTTTTTGTTCATTCAGAATATTCTGATTAGCGGTGTAAAATTTCAGCTCGCTATTTATTTTGGTTTTGGGTAATTTTGATGACGGGTGGAATAACAGACGGAAATTTATAAATGATTTTCTTTCTGTGGTCAATATTGTCTAACGTTACAACTTTATAATAAAATTAATATACTCTGACATATTACGTATGTAGTATATAAAAATAGTGGATATTCATTATTAATTATAGATTTAGAGAGAAAGCGCCGAAATAAAAGCGCCGAAATAAATATTTTTTGGAAGCCTGATATAGACTTTGCTTAATTTTTTTTTGATATAGACCTTGCCTAATTTTGTTGCATTATTTAAGTCCTTTGCCTATACACATTTTTGATTTGTTGCAAATACAAATTTAGACACAATAAATTGTATAAAATGGCTTGTTGTCATTTAAAATTATCAATATGTCGATTCTAGTATAGTCATGAAACGCTGTTACATAATTTTAATATATATCAAAGTTAAAATGTAGCAAACTAATAATAATAAGGATTCGATTTAATTAATTTTTTAAATAAAAACTTTGATCATACAAATTTTTATAAATTGGCATTAATTTCATATTTTATTAAAAAACAAAAAATGTATTTATTTATTAATTTTTTTTCCATATAGGGTTAGAGGAAAAGAAACCACATATAAAAATAAAACTTCCTATGCATAAAAATTGCTTTGCATTAAAAACAATTCGTATGTTTTATTTTTATAAAAATAACAACCACAACAATTTCTGTATTAAAAAATATAATATGTAAAAAAAAAAATACATACTTGACCATCGTCAACTGCTTGTGACAATGCTTGATGCAATGCTAATGGATCATCGTGGAGTCCACGTGAACCAGCACCTGGTGGTAGACTATAGCCACCTCCTCCATATGCAAAACCTCCATGTGATAGTCCACTCTAGAATATAAAATTATATAATATATTAAAAATTGTGAACATCATAAATATTTTATAAGTAATAGTTTATTTTTTATAATCACAACATGCCAATTTGATACTTTCATGCAATTGGACGCAATGAATTACAATAATTTTTGGAGTTCGAATAATAAATATAATGACTCAGATGATATTGAATAAATATAATTTCTAATAATACTTTAACAAAAGTTATGGATAATATATATATATAATAATAATATAACGTAAATTCTGGAAATTTGAAGTTATTGACAATGGCACACAAAAAATGAAACAATTCGTTTGTGTTCAGATTAAAACGGAAAATAAATTGCTCTTACAAGAGTCTAAAATCCTTAAAAACAAATTTACTTTATATTATATTATAAGAGATAAAAATTGTTCTGTCCAAAAAAATTGGGTGCGTATACAAAAATTTGTTGAATTTAGTTAAGCGTCCAACAAGAAATAGAGCAAAAATGTTGCTCATATATTTTATAAAAGTAGTATCATTCGACTTTGCGTTTTAAGAGGGAAAGTATTGTAAACTTTAGGAATAATATGATTATAAATATTACACATTTTAGACACATTTATATGGATGTAGAAAAGTTAAAGAAAATGTGTAATGGAATATTTTCAATTCTATGGTGATCATAAACTTTTCATATAGATTAATTTTAATAATTACAAAAGTTTAATTTTATTATTCAAAAGATTATTAATTTTTCTATATCCTTTTTTAAACATGTTTGGAAGAAACCCTATCGTGTTTAAAATGAAGAAAATTGAACAAAATTTCTATGTAATTGTTTCGTTAAACAAAAAAAACTATTTAAAAATGAGTAAATGAGTAATTAATAAGTAATTAAAATTATAATAATTGGACATTTTATTTAAATACCTAATTATAAAAATAATGTATAAAATAAGTAATAAATTAACAAACACTTTAAAATATACATTCATTAAATAGATTTCTATTAGTCATACCTACAAACTAACTAATTATTATTAATTATAATTTATAATAGATATAACAAAATGGGTGTTTGGATTTGTGACTGTGTGACGTCACGTTACTGAATATATATCAGATATTATAGATCTATTTATTTGAATAAATGAAACTGTTGACTTTCTTTTTAGAAATTTTGGATGACTTAAAATTCGATTAGTTCAATAATTTTGCTAGGGTAAATTTATTGCAATACCATACATGCAATTATACGTCCAAGATGGTAATACAGAATAATTTTTGCGAATTATGCCATTTTTTCACTTTCCAAGCTGACTTCTGAACAAAATATCATTAACCACATTCATATAAATAGTGCGATCGATCAATGTAAAGAGGTTTTGAAATTTTTCAGTCTACCTTTTTACCTGCTATATTTTTTCAAGAATCTTTTAAATTTAATTTATAAAATGATGATACAATGTAAATCAATTTATTGAAATCAGCGCCTGTGGTTAAAAACTCTATCATTTGACTAATATGCATAAAAGATTCATTTTGAAAACTGTGCATAAAACAAATATATTCGGATTTTCTAGATAATTTGATATTTGGGTGGGAAAAACGTGTAAGCACTAAATAAACGAATGGTATCAGTTCAATGTATAATTAACTAATTATCCTTCGAAATAACAAGCATTTAGACAGTAATTATCCAGAATTCGTAATTCATGTATGAAAATAGATTGAATTATAGAAGCAAATAGAGTAATAAGCTTCAATTACTGAAATAAAATTATTAATGTAATTAATTAAAAATAACGAAAATTTCTCTCGTTAATAGTACTCATACTTGGTTCTAAAATTTTATTCATATTCAGCCGGGAAAACATTCAGCAACGCAATCCAGGGAAAAAATATCTCTCGCCTTAAAAATTTCTTCAAAATTATTATTTTGAATTTTTGTACTACTTCCAATTATAAATTTAAATAAAAACATTGGTATGTGGATATTAAAATATCTAGGCATTCTTTGCAGTGGCCGTAGCACGAATTTCCGAGCGTTTAGCTCCTAACACTACCCTTTAGAATTAACCATACCTGTTTATGAGGGTTTTATTTCTCTGTCATAAATTTTAAAAATGGTTTATTTCACATATGATTAAAATACCCAGCTGATATAAGGACTAAAGTCAGCAGGGGTCTGCGGGATTTTAGGCCCTCACGTTCACCATTTCATCACATACATTTGGGACATTTAGCGGATTGCGAAATCGTTTTTGTAGGTTTGCTTAATTCGGTTTGTACAGGTCTACAGATTTATTAGCCAACACTCTATGTCTTAATGTAGTTAAAAAATATTTAAAAAAAGAATTATAAAATAAAATAAAATCCAGATTTCTCTTGACTTAAAAATCAGCTTGTCAATATCTTTGTAGCGAATACATTCAAACTGACTATATAACATAATATGGATAAGACTGGGTAATATTTTGTAGTAACAGTATATATGGCATATAGTACTATGTATCCATGTATATAAAGTGATTAAGATATTTTGGTTTTGAAATATTTGAAATAATTTTCAAGTTACTTAGCAAATTCCATAAATATTCTTCCGAACAAAACTATACGACAAAGATTATTATACATCATAATAGGACATACAACAAAATATTATAATATAGATGAGGCAGGCGATGGAGGTACTTGAGTATTCAGTAAAAAACAAGAACCGCATTCTGCCAATAGATTTGTGTTAATAATTGATAGAATACGAACCACGATTTTTGAATCGTCGAACACTACCAGCTTCTTTTCTTAACTGTATTACTAAAGAATTTTTTTCGTTAGTCCACTGATCACACATTCCCAGTGCGATCACATTAAAGCTTGTTTGATCGATTGTATTTTTTTCTTAATATTATAAATAAATAATGTACTGTGCCGTAATGCATACTATAAATGAATATAATAACCTTCAAACAACCAATCAAATTGAAGAATACAAATGTTCACGTGAAACTTTTGTTTACAAACAATGGATTAACGAAAACGACATAGCATTTCAAATGTGTTCTTAACTTATTATTTGAATGATAGACAAGATAATATTCACAAGTTTGTTTGTGTACATTTCGAAAGGCCAGCAAGGAATAAAAATAAGCTAACGTCAACATTAAGAAACAATTGCTATTCAATTTTTTCCGCTGAAATTTTAGACTGCACATGGCCATCATCGAATTTTCGACGAATGATATTTCTTAATTGGGTGCCAACTAAGTCGAAAATAGAAAAGCAATACTTTACAGTAAAAAAGAGTCAAAGATGACAGCCAAAGATACGATCGAATCGTGACAGTATTGATTTCTACCGTTTCTATGCATCATTGTCACTTCGTATTAAATTTGTGTCACAAGTAAAGACAGATCTTCTATACTATTATTATATAAAGTATAACGTCTATCTATAAATATTTGATCTGTTGCGTTTATCTCGTACAATATTATTGCATCTTTGTCAAATGATCCCAACCCTTCTATTTGTGTGTACTTTATACATATTTATAGTATATTATATATAAACATAACCCCTCTATAACATTAATATAATAACATTCATGAGGGTGGATTTTCAATAAATTGTACACAATATACAAATATTACTAAAGTAAAAAAAAAAAAAATACAAATACAAATTCGACCTTAAACATTGATTTTCGTCAAGAGGCAAGACATAACTGTACTTGATGTTCTGCAATGCTATTGTTGTTATAAGGAAATGAAATTCCAAAGAGGGGACGATTCAGATGGAATGTTTTACTCCTCGCTTATCTTACATAGTCTTAATTAATTAAATAGCATGTGTGCGGTAAGTTTTTCGTTATACATTATGGTGGTCGTAATACGTATTTACATATCGATTCATTATAATTTTTTTTAATGAGACAACAAATGTAATTTTCGGCTAAAATCAAAGTGATACCAATTCTTAGTCAAAGTTTCTTCTCTTTCAATTGAAATGATCACATAAATATTAACATATGATCATATTATTATGTTTGTGTTCAGAACTTTCATTACAAAATCTCAGGCGATGCGAAAATCAGACGTAGGCTAGTTAACTATTTTGAATGAAGCACAAAATAATAACATACAAAAAGTCAACGTGGAATTTTATGTAAAATTATGTGACGCATAATTATAAAACTAAATACAATTTTTGGCAGTCCGTTATGTACGAATTCTTAATCCACTGACCGAGCATCAATAAATGAAATGTTAATTTGAAGTGTAAAACAGAAAAATCAAAACCTCTCAAAAAACAGTAAACATAATCTTACTGTCTTAGACTGAGGATTACGTTTAGGGGACTAATTAGAGAGACCAATTTAATGTGTTCATGATTCCAACACAACGGCAACTAGAATTTACTTTACGATGGTCTCTCATTTTGATATATTTATAATATTGAGATATTGAAAAATTAATAATATTGGTGGAAAATTTGAATCCTGTTGACAACTTAATTTCTAATCTGACACTAAAATGTGCCAACTTACGCCCGTTATCAAAAATCAATGGTTTTTAAAAAACAAACAATCTGAGAATATATTCAACTAATCACCTGAACTAGTGTTTAGGTAGCAAATAAATATGTCTAAACAAGTTAACGTGTTGTAATGTGAACAAGAATTTGTAAAATTGTTTTTAATAAATGTGCAAAAATTCATGCGATTCATTTATGCGATTTAGCTAATATGATTATGTGTAAAATATGACCACATCTATGATGATAGAATTATTTATGCAACGCAAAAATTGAAAGTCTAAATATCTTCGAATTTGTAAGGTAATCTTTATACTTTGAAGGAAAATTGATTAGTTGGCTAACTTCATGGCGTGTATTATACTGTCAAAATATTATCAATATTATCTTTTTCTTTATGGTAGTATTTTTTAAGTCTATTTAATCCTTTCTCTTTTAAATCTTTTTAATACGCCATCAACAAATAAAAGCATGTATGGAATTTGAATTATTTAAGTAAATATTTTCTTTATTTTTCATGAAAAAAAAAAAAAAAATTGTTAAAGCTGTTATAAACTACGTCGATTAGGAAAACTGGTATTATGTGTGTCTGTTGCTAATTATTATTCATCGTATAGTTTCAATAAAATTCACGTCAACTAGCTTTTGTGCCTTTTTAGTATAAATAATTAAGAATATATAAAATCAAAAATTTTTGAATAAACTGAGATAATATGTACTTACCACAACATGTGAATCTTGTTCTAAACCTAACGTAGTTCCTCCACTCCCAGATCGATGGTGACCACCACCTGATCCAGGTGTTCGTAATAATTGATTGTAATGTAAGGCTGTTACTGCTGCTGAATGACTAACACTAGCACTATGATGATGATGTGCGGCTAATGCTGCACCATATGGATCTCCTAAGTGTGGTGCATAATCACCTAAGCCACCTCCACCTCCTAGTAAAACGAAAAATTTGATTTCAGTATAACTTCTATTTTTTTGATTATTTCTGGTAGTAAATTTTTACTAGATTTTTGCAAGAAATGCTTAATGTGAAGTTTGAAGTATTGTCAAGAGATTTTATTGTTCTTTATAAAAATTTGGCCTGTTCTCAAAAGTAAAACTTTAAACTACGAATTTTAGAAGACTTAAAGTTTCATATTATTATGGAATATAATATCCGGTTCGTGGATTAGTATGACTTACCTCCTCCTCCAGAACCAATGTTACCACCAGGTGCACCTACTGAACCACCACCACCAATGACCGCTCCACCTGGTGGTGAACTCGTACCACCACCATTTCCTGCTAAATTTGTTTGTAAACCATGATGATTCAGCGTTGCTCCAGTTGCGTGTGGATGATGATGGAAAGGAGGTGGAAAATATGGTGGTTGGAAATCAGCCGCCGCAGCTGCAGCAGCTAGTTGTGCTTGTTGATGCATATGATGATGGGCTGCTAACTGTTGTGCACTTGAACTCGAATTATTATTTCCACCTCGTCCATTGTTGCCTCCACCCCCACCTCCTCCACCTCCGCCACCATTGTTGTTACCACTTTGATTGTTGCCATTGTTGTTATTGTAATGTGAGGATAAATTACCACCTCCACTTTGATGATGATGAGAGGATGTCAAACGCTCCTGTAATGGATAAAAAATAGATTTGTTAATTTTGTGAATATTGGCTCGAACAATGGAATCTGTTTTCTAATTTCTAATAAATTAAATAATTCTACTGAAATAAAAATAGCAGTGCCAAACAAACCAGGCTTATCCATACAGAAAAAGTGCTATAAGGATCTAAGGGTCTACGAGTACCAATCAATTAATTCATCAACAAATCTAATAATTATTAAATCTTTTTTAATTTGTAAAATGTATTGTAAAAATTATAGATCATTTGTAATTTTAAAAAATCTGTGAGATTTTAGCATGATGCATGCATGCATGGGTCTTTATTTTCATGATAAAGGATCTTATATCGATACTGTAAAAGGAACACAAATTACTAAATCTGTATGACTTTATATTTAAAGAAAGCATTCAAGAAAATATAAACCACGCTTCTTTAATATCATTGATTTATATATAAATTGCGAAACCCCGATGGCTCAATGAAGCTAAATTTCATTGAGGCAAAATTCATCAAAATCCAACAACGTGTTAGAATGTTACAGAGGAACAAACATACATAAAAAGACAAGCAAATGCAAAATCATCGAGTATTTAAACATTAAGGGCTCATTTTGTTCGCTAAAAAATGATTCAGTAATATTTTTTTGAAAATTCAGCAATATTATTTATAAAAATTTAGAAAATTATAATATAGTTTTCAGTGGTATGTGATAAAATTTTAGGTTATAATAGTTTTATTTACGAAACGGCTATGCTTTTTTGTAAATGAAATTTGCTGCGTACAAAATGATCAAAATTACGAAATCATATTAGTTTCTATTATGTACTGACGATGGATACTTTTTAATTGAAATACGTATAAAACGCGTAGTAATGCAAATTAATGAAACGTATAAAATCTTCAACAACTTTCGAAAAAATATATCACAGTAAATTTAAAACTATTAAACAATGATTTTTTTCGAGAGATGCGTGATTAGACCTATGAAAAAATATTTAAAAAATGTGTTTAAAAAAATTAATTAAAAAAACACATAAAAATAAATAAACCCGGTTAATGAATTTAATAAATGGTATGTGTTTTAATACTTTTATTAAAATGTTTAATAAAAAAAAATAATAAAACGACTACCATACTTTTTAAATATAGATTTTGTTTTCGTTACTGATCCGACAGTTTATGTAGATATTTATTAATATTAATAAGAAATCAAAAATTAATACTTTTTAAACATAATTATATAGTGTTATTTTATATTTTGAAACGCCCGGTAAAAAAAAATAATAATAATCAAAATACAAAAATAAAATTTCTTTTAATAATTATTGTAGTTTCTATATCATGATAATACGACTATATTAGTTCGTAGCCTGTTGAAATATATATGATACAATATATGTTAATTTGATTTTTACATTTTAATTTGAAAGATTAAAATTTATTACATGTAAAAATTTGAAGTCGTTAGACCAAATTTTCATGTCAAAAATTACATATTGGACAATGTCGTATTTTAAAATTTAACTAAATCCAATTTTCATACAAATTTTTTTAATAAAACCAATGATTTAAATATTTATAAGTGGGTTTAAATATTTTTTACTTTTCTTATATCTGTTATGATGTGTTAGTTGGGTCATGGAGCTTGACCAATTGACCAATTTTGTTCGTTCCCGAACTTAGACTGACTTTTTATATCTAGAATACGCCACCGAAATTTCAGCTCACCAACGTTTTTCTATTTTGAGCTATATTCATGGCGTGTAAATGGTCAGGTGGCCATGCGGTATAGTCCATTAATTAGGTGATTCAATGAGCACATATATCCAAATTTTGTTAATGTCTTCAATATTTGATATCGTTTACAAACTTTAAATTGAATATCCAGTGACATATTTCATATACCTATGTCGAAGAATAAAAAGAGGAATGGTTTGTTTGTGCTTTACTTCCATATTTGTGTTACATTTTTAAATTTTGATATATGAAATTCGGAATCTATGATGATGTGAAACCAAACTCTAATTCTTTTCCAAATTTTACTTTAAATTAGTGAGTTCTGTCATAAAAGTAACTTTTATCAATTCATAATTTAGTAAATATTGGCTTTTTTGTTTATGTCATTTCATTTTTACTCTTAGTTCCTCAATTGTTTACGTTCAGATCTACGCACATAAATAATAAGGAATATTTCGATTTTTAAAAAATTATAGAGGTATTTTGAATGTAGTATAATATATCGAACATGCAATATAATTATGTATATATATAATATAAAGATTCTGTTAAAAAGTTGAGTTTTAATTTAAGAAAATAAAAATAAAAAATGATATTAACGGAAGCTGACCAATTATAAAATATATGATTATTATTAAATTGTTATTATATTCATTATTATCTTGTATATTTATTTTTACGAACACATAGTTTTTGTGTAATACAGGATGATTTATATTAAATTATATATGAATTATTTTAATTAAATCCCTTTTTTTTTATTTGTATTTATTTATTATTTAAAAAATCTTTTAATTAAATTTAAATAAGTTATTTGAATATTCAAAAAAAAAATTAAATACAATTAGTATACATTTAAAAAATAATATTTGACCCGTTTGACATATAAGATTTGTTATATAAAGCGTTCAAAATTGCTGAGCGCTAATATGTTGGAGTAGACAATAATTAACATACATTAGTTTTGGCTAGTTTTGTTGTGTAAAGAAAAATTATAGTTTAAACAAACTAATTACTATAACAACTAACAGAGTTAATAGTTAAGATACTCAATGTATAGATGAAATGTTTGAAATATTTTTAATCATAAGCATTTATAAAATACTTTACATATGCAGTCTATACAGTTATAAATGCATATATAAAAATAATATGTATTGTAATTATATGCAAAAAAAATGTTTCCAACTAAAGGTGTTTATTTTCTAAAAACAATTTTTATTTTTGAATCTTTTATGGTTTAAAAGTTGTATCATGGATCCATTGGACCAATTTTTTTCAATCACGAACTTTTTTCATCTTGCTAAGTCTTTTCGTTTTAGAGTTATCTTGATTACGAACGGTCAAACATTAGACTAAAACTAATATACCCTGGCATATTTACTCGCAACGTTAACTGATTTCATTTACGTAAAATCGATATTGGGTGGCATGATCTTGATAATATCGCTGATGTTTAGGAAATTTCTCCTATTTAGAATATGATAATTAAATAAAAATAAATTCAAACATAAAAATTTATGAATCAAGAGAATTTAATTATAAGTTTAGATGTAAAACGCAATTTTTAATAATACCAGCATAATGTTATTTTGAATAATAATTTCATGACATTAACTACTGCTATATTCTACGATTATTATTGGGTTGAACCTATCATCGAAATATGATAAAACATGAACCAACATCTTAAATAAATCAAAAATAAATAAATTAATTTATTTGTTTTGAATTAAATTGAATCATTTGGTTTTATACATACGATTATACAAGCATATAACATAGAATGGATTTTCCTCAAGAGATTTTTTCTTATGATCTTATAAAAATGAGTGTGGCCTAAAATGATGGTTCAAGGCACACTGTTTTGAAAATGGTCATATAGACCGAAACATTAATAAATAAAGGTAATTGGTGGAACAAAAAACGCAAAGTAGTTTATATACTTTTTATACAACTTGATTGCTTAGTATTTTCGTAGACAAGAGAGATAGAAGGGGGGGGGGTAGAAATGATCGATCTTCGTATTTTTTGTTTAAATTTATTGTATCTTTTGAGGTATTTTAAGTCCGATTCCATGTTACATGTTAGTGGTAAGGCCACCTAGATCTATTCATGAGTAAAATTTTTAGTTGTTCAATTTATATTGTTCAATGAATATCAGGGGTTACGTTTTTTTGTACAATCCATAAAAGCGATTATTATTATCTTAAATTCTAAATATATCAATAAAAATAATAAAAATCATTAAATTGTGAAATAATGTTTTTCTGTAACAAAAAATCGTAGAAAAGAATATAAATGTTTAAACATAACGAATAGTTTTCATCGAGTCAAGTTGAGTATTACTTTTCGAAAAATTACTACTGTTTGTTCTAAATATTTTTATATAAACCCTCTATAAAAATTATCTATACAAACCATTAGTTATGTTTTGAAAAAAAATTGAATTAATGTTATTTATTGTTTTTCGCAATTTTCTACAATATGTTAAAATGATTTTTATATATCACGAATTAGAAACGTTATACTCAACTAATCGCACATTCAACAAATTTTCGACAATAATTTATTTTCAAACAAATATACATACGCATTATGTCAGAATTTATTAATTTTAGTTTAAAGCAAGTAATGCTAGAAGCCACAAATAAAATTTTTGTATAGATGTTTTGCATAGAATCACCTAATTAGTCCATTTTTGCATGTGCGTCCATCATCAAGATCAAACGAGATAGCAAACTGAAATTTTGGTGACTTATCCTAGATATAAAAAGTGAGAGAAAAATCGGTACATTGCAGGATTCCTATTTCAAGTTTTAAACCATAAAATATTAAATATTTTTATGAATTTTTAAAAGAGGCAACTTTTATTTGAAGCATTTTATCGTAAACTGCTTAGATTCGAAACAATTGATACTTAAATTTAGTTAATATTATTATATACATACAAATTATAATTATCAGAACTACATATTTCGAGTAGTTTATGAATGCTAATATTTAATATAAGTAATGTTGGATAAATGATAAGATCATTTCATAATTTCATTTGTTCAAGATTATATACAAGTACGTACGCAGCCTAATCAAAAATGTATGCTTGCAACATTAAAATCTGTTATTATTACTATGATAAACTATTGCTTTTCTTTCATGATTATTATCATAAAATATTTTGTTTAATGTTTAATTTTTTTTTTATTTTTTGTAATATTTATTAGAAAGTTATCACAGATCCAACAACATATAAAACATAAGTAATTTTTGATTATAGTCTAGTCCATATAATTTGAACTGTGATTAATAATCGAAGTTTGTTGTAATTAAAACATTGATAAATGTTGATAAAAAATTAGCTAAGGCAATTATTGCTTTTATTAAGAAAACACTGAATAGAATAAATGGTTTGTCAAATCTTATATCTGATTATGGTTTTTTAGAGAAGAATTGATGGACATAATTTTGGATTATTGTGATAGTTTTCTAAAGGTTCTAATTGGTAGCTTGGTATAATCAACGCCAAAATTATTGGGGTATGGAAATAAACATAAATGGAAAGGAGGAGGATAAAATAGTTGTACGTAGGGATCCTTTTAATTCGGAATTAAAGTTTCAATTCAATTCTAAAATTAGAAGTTCTAATCAAATTTATAATTTAAAAAAAAAATTAAAAAATGAGAATATCAAAAAAGTCTCACGCTTTTTTAGAAATGTGTTTGTTTATGATTTTTTTTTTAATAAAGACGCTCAATTAAATAATTATATTCGTTATGAAAATCAGTGGTTGAAATTTAATCATAAAACTAAATTTCTATCATTTCGACATTATAGATCACTTAAAAAATAAAAATTTGTTTTTACTTCTTCAATGACATGAAAATTAATATAATGGGACTTATAATCAAAAAGAGTTTACGATGAAATAGATTTATGATCAATAAATATAAAAATTAGTACTTGAATAATTTCCCTAAAAAACATTATCAAGTCAAGTAAAAAATAAAAACTATTAATTTTCATTGAAAAAACATTCGTACAGACACAGAATTTTATTATTGTAGTTTTAATTTATGACAGTTCAGATTATAACGACTGCACTTTATTTTTTAACTTGTATTTTTTTTATTAGATTTTTGATTAAGAAAATAAAACAAATATAGGTTTATAATCGTGATTTTATAAATTGATTTAGATATCAAATGAAGGTAACTATTTTTGAATATTATTGTTTATTTTTAATGGCTATTATTAAAAAAAAAAAAAAAACTTGTTTAACACGTGTTTTAACAAAAATATAAAAATTAATTATTTTGCTAATGAAATTTACTCGAAATTTGCAATATATTATATTATATATACTCCAGGCATGAGGTTCCTGTTTATAACTGCCCGACTACATTCCAGTGATGAGATTTAAGACAATATTCATTATATATTTTACTTGAAAAGTTAGGTATTAGTTTTTAAACAATGGCTTTCTAATTAAAAATTTCCTTAGTCAACTGTCGTTGATAAGAATGGTTTAATTTTAAAGAAAGTTTGAGGTCTTATTAAGGCGTTTTCCTCCAGAAATACAACTAAGATTTATAAATTAATCAGAGGATTCCTTTTAAGTATTCAAAGTGTAAGTTTTTTACTATTTGATTAAATTATTTTAAACAACGAACAATCGAGGTATCGAAGTAATTTTTGAAGAGATTTTGATTTTGTTGTGTAAACTTAAACCCACTTCTTTAAACAAAATGTAGCTATTTAAAGTTTATAAATAATTTAATAATACAAACAGTTTTATGATACCGCTGTATTCATCTTAGAAAAGACGATAACCCATTATAAAAACTTTACTATGGCTTATGCATCTAAGTAAACTATAAGATTTCAATCGACTATAAAATTGGACTTCATGGGACCTATATGTAGAATTATTTAATGTTAATGATAAGAAATACATCAAAATATTTAACCAGAAATAAAATAAATGTAGAAACAACTTTATTATACACATGTTTTAAAAATAATAATTTTAAAATTAATTATTTTTATTTTGAAATTTTTTGATTGATATAAATTCGTATCACCTAAATATAATAATCAGTTTGTATATCTGTTAACATACGTAGCTTCTTCATCGTATCTTGGTTGCTTAATAAATGGACGAATTTTTCAAGTATATCTACATTTATAACACGCATGAAATTAAATTGGTAGACATAGTATGAACACCCATCTAAAAATTACTGTTTCAGTAGTAGAGTATATTATTTTAGATTGATGTACCGTGTGATGGCTTTAAAAGATTAAGATGGAAATTAATTTAGTGTATGGACTCGTTTTATTTAGAACAGACATAAATTGGAGTATTGAAACGTCTTTAGATAAAATGATTGGTCGAACTGATAAACCTTTTAATGCTCAGTGATCAGACAAAATGCTGTTAAACAAAAAATAAAATTTGGTTGAAAATTGTGCGTTGAAAAGACATTTTCAAGGCACGCTATAAGAAAGCGTGTTGTTCTTGTGTTTATTTTGCACTTTTGAATAAGTTAATACATGTAAAAGAGAAATTTTATTTATTTAAAAGATCTGCCCGACGTTATATTTATGAACTGCTGCCAAATTTGGCATGGCAACTTCCTGATGGATGAATTTATATGATAGAATAAATCCCTGATGATAATTCGAAACGCAGTTTGATTTTCAGCAGTCATTCATACCTAGGTGTGGGATAAAAACGTGAAAGCACTCGAAAAAGAAAATTATTTTTAAACTGGTCCGGAATTTAAAATCAACAATTCCCAAAAATTCGGTAAAAAGGTTCCAATTAAACTGAAATTGCATGTGGTCAAAATCCACCTTTCGATTCCAACATTAGAAAAATTTATGTTTGAAACATTTAACAAAACTTTAAAAAGATGCATTGAATAAAAACATTTTTAAATTAAGAAACAAATTATTGTTAAACGTTTTTAATCTGTTTTTATAATTATTAATGAGAACTCTAGGATTTTTCGAATAAATTTCGATTATTTGCCCCAATTTCCAAGATCAAATTATTTTGTATTTTTATAAATACGTATTTCGACTACAAAGTAGTCATCATCAGTATGAATTAGCTAGTTGTAATGATTCTCTGAGGAGATGTTACTCGTTGCTAATTTTGTGATGGTCTACACATTTACGCATGTTGATGTATGCGCAATTTAAACTTCAGCATCGATCACGTGTTTAGTGTTTGGCCAATGATATTGAAGTATTGAACCACGTGGTTTTCTCAGTTAAAAAATCTCAAATTAAAAATTGAACGTACAAAACTAAAAATGAATTATGAAATTAAATAATTTTCATTTCAAATATCGTTTCAATTCTAATAGTTCAACTTCAATTTTGAAATTTTTATTAAATCAGAATATGGGATAGGTCCTTTATCTAACTTCATCGTGACTTTGCCATATTTTTGAATGTAGATGCTTTCATATGCATTTAGTTCGGTTGGGTTGGATATCGATTTTAAATGTTTTAGATTTGATTTGTCGATTTTATGATTGTTATCAATGACATAAGCAGCCACACATAATTTATCGGTTAAGTATCTTGAAATTAATTTTGTATTTTCTATCTGTGAATTGATTTTGGTCATTTTCAATATAAAACTTGTATCCGTATGGTAGAACCTTTACAACAACAATTTATTCACAAATAATATAATAATATATAGATTGCATACGAGTGAGTGAATATGCATGTGTATATGTAGTGTGTTAATGTTGAAATTTAAATTATTAGTTTTAAAGATATTCAACAAACAAGAAATTAAATGAATATACTTTAATAATAATCTCGGTTCGCTATAACTCCTTATTAAATGGTAGCAATCGTACACACACACATGAAATATATATAAATATGTATAGTAGAATTAACAACACTACCTAGTTCTTCTCGTTCAAAGACTGATGAGGTAAAATAATGGATGTATATAATATTCATTATCAACGTCAGCTAAACTTGAAGAAGACTTCTTAAATGTTACTTCTTAAAGTCTATTAAGTCGAATCAAACGTTAGCGTAATATAATATCAATTATTTTACATAAATTTATTATTAATAAATAAGGATAGCTAGAGCAATAGTGATAATTGTTAAAATACCCAACCCATGATTGAGTATTATTGTTTGTATTATAGTTATTAGTATTATGAAAATATACAAAATAGATAGTGTGAAGTTAGCATACCTTTCAATTGCGTATTCTATGTCGCAATATTACTTCCAACATATGTATAAGATTAAAATTACATTTATAGGCCATTTTACCTATATGTAAAAATTTAACTCAAGCTATTTTCATACATTTCGTTCTGCTCAAAACTCAGCTTCAATTTATTTGATGGAAATCTGATTAGCTATATAATGAGTTATGTTTAGTTATTGACGAAAACCTGATCAGCAGTTTATTTCGATAATAAATTACAGCAAGACTAGTAGAGGACAGAGCTTTATAATCTTAATTTCACAATAAGACTTGCTTATAGGTAATAATTTTAACATATTTTTGTGGCAAAATTTGATTTTTATACTTGAAATGTATATAATATGTCAGAGTATATTAATTTGACTCTAAAGTTTATAACACTAGAAAATATTGAAGCCACAAACAAAATTTTAGTATATATAAAGTTTGTATATATAATCACCTAATTAGTCCATATCCGCATCTCCGTCCGCTCGTCTCATCCATCTGTCTGTCCGTCATCAAAATAATTTCAAAACGTCAAGAATTGCGTTAAATTTTGGTGATGAATATTACATTTAAGTTCGTGAATTGACATAATTAGTCCTTTGGATTCAATGGATCCAAAACCCAACTTTAAAAAAAAATAAATGCTTGTTTGATACAATACATATTATTAATATATGTAGTTATAACGGCATGAAATTCATATTTAGGCTATTTTATGAATGCTTATGAATAAAAATAGTTCAAACATTGATCTATATGCCGAATAAATGAAAAATTTCTGTTAGTGAAAATTTATCTTTTTAAATCACAAAAATTAGTGTAAGAATGAAAGAATATCATGCTATCGTGTGAATAACATAACTACAGTGTATATAAAACTGAACAAAATATTGTGAATGATCTGGTTTTTGGTACTACTGTTTTTTTATTTTTTAAATTATTGGTATCATCAGATTGGATGTGATGTTAAAATAATAATTACATTTAATTTTAAAATACCAGTGGTTAGTATTATATTTTATATTTATTGGCTCCTGGTTTTGTTTTTAATAAATTGTTTTTTTTTTTTTCTGATTAGATATTAAACTTTTTATTTTTTATATTTTAGTTTAATTTTAAAACAATTATTATTATTATTATTAATATTAATATTTAGATTGACAACATAAACTTGTTTGACTAAAAAAATTGGATTGAAATAAATTGGTTTTTCAAAATATGAAACTTAATTTAAACATTTTGCTTCATGATTGTTATAAAATTTTGCTACCAATGTTTATAACGAAATATGAAAGGGTAAATCTAAACAAAATTTGAAAAATATAAATTTTTTGTCCATGAACATATCTGCTATCTTATTTGGTTTAAAAGTTACTATGGATTCATTGAGCCCAATGGACCGATTTTGCTTATTCACGAACTTATACAATATTTTAGAGTATATTAATTTAAGTCATCAAGTTTCTTACGCTAGAAAATATTGATCGCACAAACAAAACTTTAGTATAGATGTTTAAAGAGTCATCTATTTCGTCAATTTCCATGTTCGTCCGTCCGTCCGCGAACAAGATAACTCAAAAACGAAAAGAGATAGCGAGTTGAAATTTTGGTGATTATACATAAAAAGTAAGAACAATTTTTAAAATGAGCAAAATCGGTACATTGGATCTAAGGATCATTGGATTCATAGCGATCCATGATCCAACTTTTTAACCATTAAAGATAGAAGAAAAGATAAAATAAAAAAAAAATGTTTTTTTTTAAAACAAACAATTTTTGTTTGAAATATTTTTTCATAAGCTGCTTAGATTTGCCACCATTTCAGCTCAAATTTAGCTTACAAGCAGATATATAATTGCAATACATATTACCATTATATATACCTTGTTTATAACTGTATGAATTGTATATTTAGAGTATTTTATGAATGGTAATAATTGAAAATAGTTCGAATATTGACACTGACTCGTATATCGAATATATAAACAATAAACTCTGTTAGTTGGTATCTTCGCTATGTCTAAAAACCAGCTTGCTTTCTCTTTTCGTTTTTGAGTTATCTCGATGACGGATAAACTGACAGACGGTAGCATGGACATGCGGATATGGACTAAATACCTAATTCATTTTGAACATCTAAATCAAAATTTTGTTAAACTTTTTTATTGTCTAACTAACTGACATTCTATATATGTCGAGTATAAAAATATCTTTTGTGATATATTCTGCTCTTTGGTAAATAATTTTAAATCCATCTGGTAAATAATTCAAAACGCCCTTCTAAACACAGTGTACGTTATACATATTTAAGTACATAGGAAAATTATTTTAAAAATATATGCACTATCAGTTATAAGATATGTATTTTCATCTTGCATGTGAAAAATTCAATTTGTATTTGTGCAATTTTTTTTATGGTTTTTGCTTTTGTTCAAAACAGTACTGAAGAATATTAAAATTATTAAATAAAAGATAAAAAAAAAGTTGACATATTTTGAAAGCAATGTCAGTTTCTTTTTTTTGATATTGTAGGTATTGCAATAATAAAAAAAATCATTTTCAAAATAAATGGCACATGTTCATAAATTAACTGATATTTTTTTTACAGCACACTTCCTGGTATTAAAATTTTAGGAAGATGTTGGCCACCCATAGTGCGAACTTAAATATCATAAAATTTTTATTACTAATTGTTGAATTTATTATTAATATGCGAAAAAACTGACATTAAAATCATTGTGAATAAAAAATTATGTTAATTTTTGTTTCTTAACAAAATACCAAAGGTTTAATAATTTAATCTGAAGAATGTGGAAAAGTAGTGAAACAGTTCCGATTCTTAATTTCCAAAGTGAGACAACGATTACTGGTGATGAATATTTCTGAAGGACTAAGGAACACGTGCAAACAAGAATTTTCGGCTTTTATACAGTTGTAGCTAGTTCATTGCAAACTCTAATCGAAATGTTATTATAAATGTAGTTTTTACAGATTTATTATTTATTATTGCCTAATTTTACATACTATTTAAATATATCAACGATATTTTACTACTAAATTTTACGCCTTAAAAACATTTTTAGGCATACACATTTTTATAAATGGCATAATAGTATAAGGATTTAAATTTAGTAAAATTGAAAAAAATTGAAGGCGCTATCAAAACTTGGATTTTTGATGGCGTATTCTACAGCTAAAAAGTGAGTTTAAGTCTCTTTATCCATAAGAAATACAAAAAAGCGCAAATAAATAAAAGCGCATAAATTCAGTTATAATTTAATACATGAATAATTATAATAGTACATATTATTATGTAATAAACTCTTCATTACTGTATGAAGTATGTATATTTTGTGTATTTATCAAATGTTAATAATAATAAATTGATACACATAAGTCAATAATATAAATAATTAATACTGTTAGTTGTAATCTTCACTTGTTACATATTTGTTTTAACACTCTGCAGTTTATATATTTAGATATTTAACATATTTTTTTTGAAGACATTTCTAAAGATGTTGTCGAATTAAAATAAAATTGTAAAAAACATGTTAATATCGCAAATATTTTGATTTATTTCCATTGTATAAATTAAATACAAATCCAATTTGAGTTGATTTGTTATTCGTTGTGTTATAAAATATTTGTTATTTATTGATTGATTAATACATAAAATCAACTAAATAACAAATATATAATCATTTTTAATAATAATATATGCTAAATATTTATATATATATATGTATATATATATATATATATATATGTACATATATATATATATATATACTACATATTTATATAGCCTATATTCAAGTAATTATTAGAGTTGTTATTTATATGTTTAATTGTATATATACATTTATATATATATATATACAAGTTTTATTTCTTATTAATTTTAAATATATCTTCAAGGCTTTTATCAATTACTAACACAGCATCGAACGGTATTTGCTATTTTATTATTATTATTTTTTTAATTTATCAGTTTTAAAATTAATAAATACATTAAAAAAACCTTTTTTTTTTTGTAATGATTAAGAATGAATAAGAAAAAATTGCATTCTTTGATTAATTTGAATAAACTATAGATGTTAATAATAACTATTTCTACAATTCATATTATTTAATAACATGAATAATTTTCCATTTGTAGATTTAATTTGGAATAATAATATATATATTTTATTTTTGAATTTAATTGTTTTGAAAAAATTGAAAACATTCTATTTTTTCTACATTATTGCTTGTGGCAGAGAAAAGTTATATCATGTAGGTGCTGTTTTAAATTGTTTTGCTAATCTACATTAAAAAATCGCTTTGTATAAAAATTACTAAATTTTGTAAGTTTACTCAAATTTTGCATTTTTGTCAACGTTGCTCTGCTTAGAAGTGAACTAATTTTCTACTTAATTTAATCCTAATTATAATACTACTGTTGGCTGAAATTTATAATAAATATTATTTTTCCCTGGTAAAACATTAAATTTAAGTGATTATTGAAATTAATTGTTATAAAAATTAATATAAATTAACTCAACTTAGTCTTTTATATTGATATAGTATGATCTTCAACACCATATTTTTAACATTGAATTTTCAATTATGGCACTTAAACTATGTCATTTTATAATTTTACTTTAATGGATGTACTTCGGAAGCGTGCTACGATCTTTACGATGATTAATTTACATAGAGAATGGTAGAAATTCTCCAGAATACATACAGCAATTGTAAAATATTTTATTTAGAATTAATAAGTGTTGGATATTATTTATAATATGAAGAATAGGTATATGTAAAATAAAAATATTTTTAATTGACTTAGCTTAGAACGCTAGATTCTTAAGTTACAGCGAAATGCAGCTATGACTCTTACTACCTTCACTGTTATGTATGCAACGTTTATTGATTAACATACATATTTTATACAAAAATATATTTTATACGAACATCAGAGCTTTTTAAAATATTCGTAAAAGGAGGAAAACATGCTTAGATTTTAACTATAATTTGATATTTTTTTGCAGACAGAGTTTTCAAACTTTGTTTTTCTTTTCTTTTGTCTAATATGTCTAATAAATAAAAAACGTGTGCCTAAAATTCATATTAAGATCTAAGCAACTCTTAACTTGAATTTTTGTTCAGAATTTAAAATCTATGTATTATAAAAAATATATTTTTAATTAAAATTTAATTGTTTACTTTTTAAAATAAAATACGAAGAAGAAATATTAAAATGGTCCCTCATTGAACCTAGAATCCAGCCTTTTAAAGATAAAGATGCAGTTGAGACTAATCGAGACTTTCAAATGATAAAATCTTAGTTTGAAATAATTTGGTCGATGTGACTTATTATTCTTGCATATATTATGTTAAAACAAAACAGTTACATGTTATATCATTCTGAAACATTCTGTATGTATGTGGTTATAAGAATATTGAATATTATTTAAATTTTTGATTGTTAATATAAATAAAACACATTGTCTGTCAATAAGGAAGAGTACAGATTATAGGAACTATTTATTATAAACACACCATAAACATGTTAAGTAAAAGCCATCAATTTATTATTTAACTTGGTTGTTTGTTTATTTTTTGATAAATGATAATTGTACTTTAATTGTATACAGTTAGAAAATAATTTTTATTTCATGAAAAAAAAAAAATTATAAAAAGTCAACAAAATTATTTAATTTTACACAATGCGGAGGCTGAAATGTACGTATTTATTTTGTAGTCTTATTTTATTTGCATATACATCATCTTCATCAACAAACAACTGTGCATGCAGAGGCTATAGAGACGACAGGTATTTCTAATATGATGTTTGATAATCAATGAAGATAAATATACAAGTGAATCTTCTTTTAGATTTTTCTTTTTACATACAGTGAAATTCGTTTAATGCTACCGTTTATAATATTATCAAATTTTTATGACCGTATCAATCAACATTTATTTCTTTCAAACAATAAGATTTCATAAATATGGTGGGAGCGCAAGTAAATTTGTGAAACATATACAGAATTGATATATTGCATCTTTTAATTGCGCTCCCACCATTTAGTTATTATAAATGTATAAACAAAAATGTTAAATATCGAAACAGAAATGATGGTAAAGTCCACCATAATTATTACTGAGGTTTCTTTATATTTATTTTTGATGAAATAAACAGCTGTTATATAAAATTATATTATATGATTGAGACAGTATTGTAATGTATGTGCAAAAAACTTGTGTATATCGAAACATTGTCTTAAAAAATAACTTGTTACTTGACAAAAATTATCAAATTCTAAGTGTAAACAACTTTTGATCCATTGCTAAGTTTTAAGTTTCTGAACTACCTGTAACATGACTAAAATAATAGAAAAAGCCTCAGGCCACCAAAAGAGATTTAACACAACGGAAATTTTTCGGCTTTTGTGAATAACAACCATTTCCTTTCACAAGTTTATACTCATATAAGTTAGTTGGTGCAAATTGCATGAGTGTGTAAGCACACCATTACATATAACAAAATGTCATATAAATACCCAAAATTGATCCTTAAAATAACTAAAATATCTAGATGAAAAAGAATTTTCGTTGCTTTTATTTATTACTAGTACAAGGAAGTATAATAATTTCGTCAAAATTTTGATACGGATTTTTCACCGGAAATACATGTTTTGAAGTACCATGAATCCAAGAAACTAGTTTTTAGAAGTTGGCCTATACGTATGTGACAACGATATCGTATCGAATGCTCTATTCAAACTTCACCCAATTTGGTATTTTGTATTCATATTTCCGTTAATTATGCCGCGAAGCTTTGGTTAAAACCATATTACCGTGTGTCCCATTTTATTTGTTTGATTTTTCGGTTATTTATGTTTATATCGAAAATGGCTAAACGATTTTCTTCTTTTAGTATGTTTATAGAATATATTTAGTTCTACAACGTTTATTTGAAACATTTCTTTGGGAAAATTTAAATGAGGGAGACAAATTCAATGAATCATATCTGGCTACACACATAATATGTATATAATAGTAGGAGAAAGTCCTGTGACGCGTTCCACTTGCAGTTTTAATATTATCCGAAAGAATAAGAAAATGTAATGAAAAAAGTTATTACACATAATTTCATAATCTAAATTGGTATTAAAATTAATATAATTAATTTTAAGTATCTTCTAAAAATACTGTATTGGATTTTTGGATTGTTACTTATAATGTTGGAGGCGCCACTTATCGCCAGTGTGAAGCCCTCTTATTATTTTTGATACCCAATGTCATTTTACACTAATTTTACTGTATTCAGTAAAGGAAGCAAAATGGTGTTTAAACTGAGGAGTGAAGAAATATTTAATAAAATTGCAACTTAAATAAATGCATGTTTTCTGTAGAAAAGATTGATAGATCCATTCATGTTATTATAAGCGTTTATATTTATGGATATTTGTAGATATATGATGATGTGATGTCTTGATGATGAGTTTTGATTACTTAGGATGTTGTAGAGAAAATTGTTTAAAAAAATATAATTACATATATCTGGGTTTCAATCTCGAAGTGAATATCAGATTGTTGAGTGATGCATTTTTCATTCCAAACATTTTATCACTACCTAAAATTTTTTAATTTTCTATACTTTTGAAAGCATGAAATACTTGGATGGGTGATCATTGGAAATGATGAATACTGTTGTTGTATAGTAAATACTGCAGTCACTATATGAACTTAGTAGTTAAAAATTTATTTAAAATTTGTATTTTAGAACAGTCAATGTTGATTGTTTCTACATTAATTATATCTATAATTAATAAACTTTAAAATGCCCTATTAATAATTGTAATAAATCTCATTTTCGATTACAGATCAATAAATCCCAAGAAATAAAATCTCATTACAACAGTATTTGAAAAGAAAATTATCCTACACAAAAATAAACTTTACTCCAAATATATCACCCGAGTGGTTTATTCACAGGATGAACGAAAGAGCCAAAAAACCGATAAACCCGTACAAACGCGATCCACAATACAGAGACCTATACTCAACTACAACTACTAGCTGAGCCGTTTAATCACGTTAAGGTTAACGTTAAAGGGACACTTAAATTCATTCTATATCAAATAAACAGAACTATCTACTAACTCGACACTAAATATTGAATTAGAGTAAGAGTAAAAATTCCACAAATCCTTACTCACTCCTTACATTTACAGATCCGAATTAACTCAATCGCAAATATAACATTGGTAGCTTATTAACGCAGGTCCTTGATAACTATTTTAAGTTTTTCAAAAATAATATTTTATGAAAACGTAAAAATTCCTATAATCTGAAATGATTTTAAAAATTGATTAAATTAAGTAGCTTTATGTAGTTTAGAGCAGAAAGATTGAATTCAAAATTAATTTATGCATAGTTTTCGCACTTAACTGTTTATGTAGAATGTTTTTAAATTGAACATTTAGTTAGGAAGTTAATGTGCATTTTCAAACCTAGCTTGTAAATAGGATTATGTTTGATAGATAGATAAGAATGCTTCATCTATTCCCTATAAAGTTTAGATGAAGAACTCAAAAAAGACATAAAATTTCTAACAATGCATTATAATTTTATTACTACTGAAATTAACAAGTTTGTATTATCTGTTTCTTAGACATTTTTAATTTCTTGTTTATTAAAAAAAATATGATAGAAAATCATTTTTTAATCTATTATAAAAAATTTTGGTGAAAATTTCAAGCAGTCTAGCACAAATAAGCTTTTCTTTTAGTTTTTATAACGGTCGCCACATCTATATTAATTCATGAGAAATAAATTTAACAAATCCACTGTTGCTGCGCTGATTAATTTGTAAATATATTCAATAGATAAATGTTTCTTTTCTAAGGATCCCGGACATTAAAATTGATAAACATATGTTTTCTTAACACACTCGTTGAAGTTTGCAAATTTTAAAGTTTCGATATATTTTCAAATTTAAAAGCTGAAGTACAATCAAACACTTGCAGGATCTTTATGCCATCAGCTCTTAAATTATTGTCCCTGGTAAAATAGATTGCCAAAATTATTGGCCCTCGTTCAAGTATATATTTAGGTATGTAAGGTATGTACGATGTTAAAGCCATTAACTTTGTTAGTTGTTAATTTACATCTTGTGATAAAATAAATTTTAGTGTGAATTAACCACCGAACTAAAACGTGTAAGTAGTAGTTACTAAACTTCTTAATAATACAGTTACCATATCATTTATTATAAATGTAAAGTTTTTAAATATGATATAGTCATCGAATGTATATGCTTTGGTATATGGTATACGTACATGGATTCGGTCTTGTATATAAGTATTACTACATTTTCTTAGAAATCACTATTTAATGAATACTTAATTTATATGTGATTTCATATAATAATGTTTATAATATTCAACCGTAAAACGATTTATAATTAACATTATTCATATTAAACATCAAATTTACCTTTAAACATAGATATATTATTTAAAAGTAGTTAATAAAATTAACTAACTAACTAACCAATGTATAATCTAAGTATTATCATAATATTCAATGGTTTATTATACGCTATCACTCAAAAAACATTCAGCTAATATATGGAAAAAGAATTTCTGCTAATAGCAGTGAGTAAAAAGTTTAATCGGATTGAGTCCTAAGCTGTATTTCACATCAAAATGAGAAACTAGACCCAATATCATAACAAAACTTTAAATTCAAATTGATTGATTGATTCAAAGAAGTTATCAACAATGATTTCCTTTTCTCTTCATCTCTTTCTTCAAAACGATGTTTAACATGTAATTTTTATGGAGATACAAACTGTTGTCATCATACTTAAGTATTTTGTTTTTTGTTTGTTTTTAGTGATTTTGTTTTTTGCTTGGTTATCTGTTATATTAAATCGAGGTGTAATTTTGTCTATATATTGAAATCATTTGAGTATCTACAGCTGTTGGACTTCCTAGCGAAGATAACTTCTATACTCTAACGATTCAATAAGCAATTACAGTTACGTGGAAAATTTATATTTTTTGTTTAAATATCGTTTATTTCAAAAAAGTAATAAAAACTAACCTAGCCCCAAAGTCTATCCAATGCCTTTTATAATACGAAATAATTATATTAATAAGCATAGTTACATTAGACTTCTCAAACCTTGCGGCCTGGATCTACATTCAAAATAAATTTGGAGGGGCTAAAGATAAAAGATTGAAAATCTTCACGGGTCAAGAGGCGATAGAAACATTGAAGCAATTGGACGTTTATTTTTTAATTCTATGATCAATTACGATTGAGGCTGCAGTATATAAAAAAAAGAACAGAATGAATGAATAGGCGATGCCTTAACAAGTATTAGGAGTATAAAAATTAAAAAGTTAACCAGAATCTATCAGTTTTCGAACTGACGATTCTCAAATCACTACTGTTCAATAATTTTAGAATATAACTGTACATGATAAAAAGTATCCATTATAATATGAAGTATTAACGTTTGATTTTATGAATGAATTTCCATTAAAATCGTATAAGATATTACTTACATTAAGTTCCTATTGTAATAATTATTAAGTATTATAAACTGAAAAGAATGTCTATCTAAGAGTCTATCATTTAGTATTTATTATGGCCATATTTAGATACATAATCATAATAATAATATTACAGTTATTTATATATTTTACAAATTAGCAAAACCCTTTTGCTAACAAACTTTAATTATTAACTATTTAAGATTGTATTAAAACTTATTATTACTAATTAATTAGTGGAACAGTGTACTTGTCTCATAAGTGATGATAACATATTTTTATAAAAATTTAATGAAAAAATGTAAACAAAATATAGAAAATGTGATATTTGTGAATGAACTTATTTTATTATGGGTTAATTTCAGATTCATATTCAAATTTATTTATTAATTTTAATTTATTATCTGTATAATGAAATATATAACAAATTTATTAAACGTATGTTATTGTTTAGTTTGGCAGACAAAATGACGATCGTTAAGCAAATTGCCAATTATGAATAACTATTACTGTTCGCAAACGTGTCCTGATTGATAACTGTGTATAGTTCGATTCTCTGCGCTAGCAAGCGCTTTCTTCTGCCAAACACATCCATTGTTTTATGTAATGAATTGTGCCTTAAAACATGATAAATCCAGAAATGCTATTAAATCTGGTCTTAGGTTTCAGATAATGGAGCAAATATTTTCCCACTTTTAGTGTTGGAACTATTACTCAAAAACTACACATTTTGAGTATAGGTATACATATGATAGAATTTTTTGTGGGAAATTAAATTTTCTATACAATGGAATTACTTGATAATGACGATAATGGTCGATTTGTAAGACAGTGTACTTGCAATTTAAAAAATTTTAAAGTTAAAATAAGACAAAGTTAAAAATTTCCATTGTTTGATAAAAATGGATTTTCGCAAAATAAATAATACATCTATTAATTGGATCTAATTAAAAAATATTTAAAATGGGTGATTAATTATATATTCCATTTTCAAAAGAAAACCCTAATTGATAACTGAAAAATTTTCCGTATTTTGTTTAAGTTTGTATATTATTTATAATTTCATATTATCAATTAATTTGCAAACGCATAAAATAATAATTTTTTTATACAGTAAACAGGCAAAATAGAATAATAAATCTTTTATATTTTTAATGTATTAGTATTCTCTTTTTTAATAATAAACTTTTTGTAAGTATATGAATAAAAGATGTTTAATTTTATAATTGGAATTGTTGCCTTATCCAAGATATCTTAAATTAAAATTTTTGTTTAGTTATCAGTTAAAAACGCTGCCTACAAAAATATAATGAATATCAAACATAAAGACTTAGCTAAGTGCCTTTAAAAACATCCATCTACAAAAAAGGATGAACGAAAAATTTCTTATTTTTTTAGTAACAGATTAACACACAGACGAAAGGTCAAAATTGTGCTTTATCTTGAATTTTAAAGAATTTTTAAAATCTAATTTGAAAATCAAATGTGATATCAATTTAGATGAAATTTTAAATTGAAAAAATTAAAATTTTATTAGGTATTAAAGACAAATAGATATTTAATATGTATTTGACGTCTACACATTTTGATTGGTGGATACAAATTTTTTTTTTTTGTGTATGAATTTCTAAGAACTCAACATGCATGCAATATTTAAATTTAATATTAATTAAAAATGAAAAAAAAAAATACAGAAACAAATTACTAATTACAAATATTGAAATTATTATTATTATTTTAGTTGTTTTTTTTTCTTATGTTTGGATCTTTAAGTTATTATAATATTTAATTTATTAGTCGTATATGTATTGTGAAAAATCAAGTTCTGTTTATCTTTTTTTTTTTAATGTATACTTCTTTTTTTTTTTTTTGTAATTAACTTATATATGTTTATAAAATAATTGATATTAAAATATTATTTAAAAAAATAGATTTTTAATTTTTTAATTTAATTAAAAATAATTAGAAATTATATAGCAATCAATGTTTTGTATAGATGTAAATATGTAAAATATATATTTATATAGATAGGTATGTGTGATTGACAATTAATTATGAATTTGCGTGATACCGTGTCCCCGATTTACCTATCGAGAATGTGTAAATTATAATCTATGTATTTTATTAATAATAAGAATAATAAATATGCTTAGTGTAATCTTAAAAAAAATTAAATTCTTTATACCTATGTTGATCTATTTATCTATTAACACTTATTCTTTTAATCATTATAAATACGAAATATACCTTTTTTCACTTGCAAATAATTTACAGACAAAATATTCGAATTTTTAAAAGCAACATTAATATCAAATTTTGTGAAATTTATATGGAAGAAAACTTGAAAGATAGAATTGATTTTCTCATATGTCGATCACAGAAATAGTTGATGCAGTTATTATTACCAAAATTCGACACATTTGTCAAACATAAAGAAATTTTTATGTTTAAACTGCCTATTTTCTGTGCGAGACGTCTCAAAGAATACGCATGTATCTCGGAAAATACTTATCGAATTGGTTTGAAATTTTCAGAGAAAGCAATATATAAATCAGTTAAATATAAAGTCCAGAATAAAAATAGATTTTTTTCAAAATTCGAAAGCTATACGCACTTTCTAGAAAAAAAGAAGAAATATAATTCGGTTGCCAAGCAGAGGAGAAAAAGAGACTGAATTTTTTTCACTTTGCTCATATATATATATATATATATATATATATATATATATATATATATATATATATATATATATATATATATATATATATATATATATATATATATATATAGGTAGAGATTTGATCAAATGTATTTGATGATTGTTATCAAAATTTTGTACACCAAAATGTAAACACACGCATGTCGATCTCTATAGTTTTCATTTACAAAAATACTAAATTGTATAAAGAAACCTATGTGATATGTCACAAATAATTTTCTTAATGCTTCTAATACTAAGAGATGTCTTTTTTCATTTCAATATGAAATAAATAGTCATAAATCTAAATACTCAAAATTGTGCAGTAAAATTCGGATTATGATAATAAATATTTTATTTTGTCTATTATATAGCAACTTATTTACCACAAACAGCGTTTTAAGTGAAATAAAATAGTTTTCAGTAGCAATATTTTTTTAATAATGAATTCATAATACAAATCAATAAAAAATAAACCAAATCATTAAATAAAATCAAAACTGCACTTGCAAAATTAAATGTTTCATTTGAGGGAAAGGCAAAATCCAAGCTTTTCAACTTCCCAGTACATTTGTGCGGAGATCTATCTATGTTGATAAAAAATATACAATACTGCTACAGAACCACATGGCAATTGTTTATAAATATTATACTTTAAGTCTGTAATTATTAAAATCCTTTGAGTTACATTCATATAATTAAAGAATTGTGTCCTATTTTGTATTTATATTCAATACAATACAGTTAGTCATGTTTGAAGCTTCACTTTTGATTTTTGAAATCGATAATTTTACCAAAATCACGGATAATTTAAAAACTACTATTTTAATAGCGATTTCTTTAGGAATCAATCTAATTTATAAACAAATATTTTTTTAAATTTATTTATTGAAAAAATTGACAAAAAAAATTTACCTCCAGCATAATATTTGACATTTCCACATAATATGAAAATGACGACGCAATTTTTGCAAAATTTCTTATAACCAACGTAATATTAACACCCATAAACTAAACACCACACAGAACACAAATCTTCGAATAGCCAAAATTATTTACACATGTATATGATGAACACCAGCGAATTCTGATCATATTTTTCGAATAAAAAAAAAAAAAAGAGAACAAAATCACTAATTTACAAAATAAATCAAATCAAAACTGTCGTCCACTCAAAACTGTAATCACACATGAAACCAATAAAAAGAATCAAAACATAAAAATTTAGCAAAATGTTAACGGTAAAATCATAATACTGAGATTTTTCATTGAAGAGAAAGATTATTACACGTGAAGTTTACTGAATACACTAAATCTATAATACTCTGACAGTTATTATATCAAACATACACACATACATATGATCGGCGTCGCCTAAAGCACTGCCCCTTCTAAGCACACATGTAGATGGCATACAGACAGACAGACATACAGTGGCCAAACCTCCTTAAAAATAAATATACACACTTCATTTATGTAGAGAAGAATAACAACAACTTCCGTGCCTAATTTATTAAGACGCGTCTCTCCAATCGAGTCGTCGGTCGCTCGTCAGTCCACACACCATTCATCGTATGTTTTACAACTAAACTCCTTGCAGAAGGTGAGATAAGGTGTTTCAAATATACAAATAACACTTTGCTTACGTAAATAGATACCTTCGTTGTAACACGAACTAGTCTATTAAAAGTATTGTTTTTTTTATTATTTTGTCTTATTATAAAATGCGAGTTAGATAAAACTTTCGTATGAATTTGTTTATTGAATTATTTATTTAAATGCCCCACTTATTTATGCCGGAGGAAAAATTTTGTGTTTTTATATGTATTCCATTTTAATCAATTATTTTATTAGAAAACTACAATAGATTGGTTTAAATGCACGTTTTAATACACATTTTTCACTCTTTTTATACTCAACATACATAATATATCAGAGTACATTACGCACAAACAGAATTTTTTTATAGGTGTTCATAGAAACACTTAATTAGTCCATTTCTGGTTGTCCGCCCGTCCATCATCACGCTAACTCAAAAACTAAAATAAAGCTGAAATTTGGGTGACGTATATACATAAAAAATGATTTTAAATTCGTGAATTCGGCGAAATCGGTCCATATGAACAAAAATCAAAAATAAATATAACAGCGAAAATTGTTAAAGACACAATTTTAATCATTTGAAGGGCACGATTTATCTCAAGTGCTTAGTTACTTTTAGAAGAAAGATACGAGGGAAGCAAAATATGGATCAATTTCTTTTTTTAATAGAACCGTATAATTTTTATTGCAAATTCGTATTTTATTTCGGATTTAACAGAAGAAATGTATATTAGATTAAAGTATAAATTTTAAGATGTGTGCAAAAATTAAAAGACAGTTATGTACAATACAAAATTTAAATTATATATTTTTTTTCTAATATTTGTCCAAAATAAAAAGCAAAAATTCTTAAGGATTTATTGTTAAAAACTCAGCATTTTTATAAGGATCTGCTTTTCATAAAATAATTATTGTATAAGAAATGTCTGTTAATGTTACGAATGCTAGATAACTACCTTAAAGACATTTAAGGTAGTTTCTTTTTGTTCCCGATTTAATACTGCTAATTTTTTTGTATTGAAACAAATCCTGCTGTCTCATTCTTTATTTGCGAGGTATACAAAATTTTGCAATAAAAATGAAAAACTAATATTATAAAAGGTTATAACTATTTTCTAATAATAACCGCTTTTTTGGATCTATTTTCAAATAAAACAGTATCTACCTAATCTCAGTGAAATCTTGTGCTGACATAAATAAAATCTTATTGGTTATAAAAAGGATCATATATTGAATTAAAATTCCATATTGTAAAATAAGATTAATAAATCACTCGAATTACAAAAGAACTTTGTTTTAAATGCCTGTTATGTAATAAACGTTCACATATTTAACTACTGGAAAATTTTTTAATTATTCTTTATATTTATTATTCTCTTGCCATAATATATAAATTAAAAATACAATGTAAAATAAATTAAAAATATAATTTTTAATGTGGAAAATGAATATATTATATTTTCAATGGATTAAGGTCTTAGATCGATTAACAATATAAAAAAAATCGCATTTCTTCCAATCTATGGCAATCAATGGTTAAAAATATTCGCTTTAAAAATTTTTAAAAACTGTAATGGTAAACATTTTTTTTTTAACTTTTCACCAAATTTTACTTTTTATTATATTTTAGTGAAAATTTCAATATTATAATTTCGGTTTCCAATTATTATTACTATCAATTTTTAAATTATGTAAATAATAAAAAAAATATCTAAAAAATTATTAAAAATGAAATTTTCATAACCATTTAATTAAACTTACAATTAAATAATTAAAATAAATTATATAGGTATAGAAAAAAACATTGAGATATTTTAGATATGTATTTATAAGTAGTGTAAAATGTAATTATTTATTGAATACTTCATGCGACGTTCGTATTATTGTGTCAATTATCCGTTCTATATAATCAATCGCAATCTTCAAAAATCTAAGAAAAATTTTCTCATTATTATTACGGAAATCTTAGAAAACAGACTATAGCAGTACACAAATCTAGCGCAATTATATTCAAATTAACGTTTGTTTCGATGAAGGAAAAAGAGCCCACAGCCTAGGTAAACAACGGGCATTAATCGATTTCTTAACCAATTTAAATCATACTTGCATATTTTTCCGACTTGCTGGAATAACGGTGTTCTCGATAGGTAAATGATAAATGTGCAAACCGTCACCAAATTAGCAACGAGTAACATCTCCTCAGAGAATCATTACAACTAGCTAATTCATACTGATGATGACTACTTTGTAGTCGAAATACGTATTTATAAAATACAAAATAATTTGATCTAGGAAATTGGGGAAAAATCGAAATTTTTATTCGAAAAATCCTAGAGTTCTCATTAATAATTGATAGGTAAAAACTTTTGTGTTGAAAAAACTTCACACATGCTTCAAATACACACGGCAGTGCTGGAACATTAAAATTAAAGACATCATAAAATGCAACACATACAAAAAAACGCTTTCACGCTTAATGAATTTTTGTTAACCTATTTTGTGCACACTTATTTGATACAATCTACACTAAATATATTAACATTTTTTCTTTTTAATTCATAAAATATTTAAATTATTGTTTGTTTTAATATATGTATACATGTGTGGTTCGAGCAACCATAATACAATAGTGATAAATTTGGAAAAAACGTATAATTATAGGTAAATCTAATTAATCATTTTATATTTTATGTACAAACCACAAAATGTTTTACCATGATTTTAATTAATTATAATGTATATATTCTAAGTAGTAGGTAAGGTGTTTATGTTGTAAGACTTTTTTTTTTGCTTTTAATAAATTTAATTAAACCAATCTAACGGATTTCATTAAGAAGTTTATTATGATTTTTTTCTGATTAATATATTTTTTGTTTTTTATTTAGAAAAGGTGGGTTTATGTGTGTGCATTTTTTTTTTTTTAGAAAAATTTTGATTTGTTATCCAGAAAAGCTTAAAAAATAAATGTATTAAAGTATACTCATTTTTGTTTTCTTTAAGCGCGAGATAAAAAAGTCATAGCATGACAGTATTTCCCTGGTAGTACTTTACAAATAATTAGTTTCAAATTCCACAAATTAAAAATATAAAATTTCTAATAATATTTTTTTTTTTTAAATAATATTGTTTGTCCTTCACGATGTATCTATCGATCACCATTAAGTATGAATCAATCAAATTACTTTTACAAGAATGCATTAATTTATGATTTATTTCTCAGTGGCGTCACTTATTAATAAAATAAAAATAAACCTTAAAGGAAACCTTGATAATGGACTTGTTGAATATGTGTATAAAAGTGAATAAAAAAAACTTGTATGACATTCATATTGACATATTATATAATAATATACATTTTTTTTTATAAATCTTACTTACTACATTCAATTAAAATATGAAAGGAAAAAATATAAATTATTTAAAAAAATTGTTTAATCATAAATCTATTTAAAAACAAAATCTTTCAAATTTAAAATTCCAAGAGTTTTTGAAACTTTTCGTATGCGATTGAGTGAGCATGAACAGATAGTGCTCCAAATTAAAATCTAAAATAATAGATAAAATTATTAACTAAATTTAAATAGTTTATTATAAATATTTGTTCCTTAGTGTAACTAAGGTAAATTATGTTGACATGACAGATTTACACTTATTTACTAACACATTTTTTTAAATATTTTTTTTTAATTTCTGGCTTTAGCTACTTTTTAGCTATATAGCCATTAACCAAAGGGGATTATTATTTTATACAACAACAGTACACAGTACTGCTAGGTGGTCACCCATTCAATTACAGATTGTGACTGCTTAACTTTATAGATTTATCAAAGCCTGTCATTACGTTACGTCAGTCCGGGGTCTACTAACACATTAAATCAATATTTTGGAAGAAACGCGGCTAAGACTTATCGGGCAACAAATTTCAAAAATATAATTAATTAAAGTCTGCCAAGCCGGTAAAATTTATTAATTCTATTTGTATTAAACTGTTGCAAAAAATACGATTTTCTCGAAAAATTTTTTTATCGTTTACTACTGGTGCTACATAACAAATAAATGGCCTCTAGTTGTTAATGTATTAAAATAATATTTATAAATGTAGTTTTACATGTAATATGTAAAGGTATATTGAATTAAGTCCATAGTTTGAAACGCTAGAAAGTATTGAATGTACTTACAAAATATTGATAAGTATCCACGTACATTCAGTAATTTAACTAGTCTATTTTTTTGTTTTGTTTGTCTATCCGTTTGTCAGTTTCATTTTAAATAACAAAAGAGATGCCAAAATTATTTTTAAAATTGAGTCTAAGTAAGGGAAACAGTAAGTTCGTCCAATGGGTCTTATGTATTTTGACGGATTTTTTAAACCAGAAGAGAAGTTCAAATTAACACATAAATACATAATTATAATTCATATAATAAACTAAATTATGCGTGTATTTATGGACTATTTAATTAATATTTTAATATACATTTTAATAAACTTCATAAGTATAAATAGTCCAAACCTTTGTACTTAACCATATGCTAAATATATGCATAATAAGGAAGATGACCAAATCACTTTCATTGAAGCGTCGTTACTTCACGAACATGATTTTGATGATTTTTATTTTTTATTTTAATCTTAAAAAATAGCCAAAATAATTTTTAAACGTATTAATTTTGAAATGACGTTCAAAATTCTTAATTAAACCAGGAGATTTGCAAAAATTAATTTATATTATAAGAGGAGATATCATTGTCTATGGCTCTCATAAATACTTATATACACTTTCCTGCACAAATGACTTAATTGTGAATAAAAATGTTATGTAAATTACATTACTATTTAAAAATTTTGTCGGGTGATTTTTCGTAAACACTTTGCAAGACAGACATGGAAAATAATCAGGAGCTTATTTGTTTGGTCTTATTTTCAAATTTTGTTTGGTGTAGACCTTAGTTTTATATTTTGATGGGTAAAATAGCAAATTCTTTTTATTGCATCTTCCCTATTAACGCTTTCAATTATTATTATCACTTTTAAAAAATAAATTGGATCATAAAAAGGTTTAGGAGTTCAAAAACAATAATTCATTATAATAATATGAGCATTTGATAAATTTGAATGGGCAGCTAGAGTGAACCGTATGCCTCAATTATGACTAAATTATAGTTACATATAAACAAGAATCGTGTCATCGACTAGATGATTGTAAATTTTGTACACAGGTTTGGATTGAATCTCTAAAAACTACAAAATCGTACTAATTAATAATTTGTGTATTTATATATTAAAATTGATGTAATAAATAAATAATTACGCTCCTGGAATTAATTTCATTATATAAACTTGTATACTTAATGAATCAAGGTTTCATAAAAAGTAAACTTATTTGCTATCAAATATCAAAACAAGGTGAAGATATTGATATAGATATAGATCTCTATATATACGAGTGCAAGTAAATAAACTACAATATGATTTATTATCGTGTCAATTTATCTTAATATTAATTAAGAAATACTATAACTTATATTTTAATTTATAGATATTTATTTAGCATGCAAACAAACGGTTTTATATCAATTAATAAAATTTTATGTTCTTGTCGAGTCAAACTTCACTTACTTACTAAATTTGCCATTTTAGTTTCAAAATTTATAATAAATTTTCAATAAGAGAGCCGTCAGATTTAATTATTTGAAAGAATCTATTGTTGATTTAATTTGAGTAATAAATTAGTAAAAAAACAATTTCATACATTATTAATAACTTAAATGACTTGACATTTAATTCAGAATAAATATTTGAAATAATTTAAATACACAAAATATGTAATATTTAACATTGTGAAGAATTTGTTATATAATTATATGATTTATAAATGTGTATTAATTAACAGACTCGGAAATTTAATACAGACGAATCCATGGTTGTTACAAGCTTTTATTTAGTTCTATCTGCTCTGGTACTTGCATGTATGTAACCAAATCTTACTAGTAAAAATTTTCCCTTTACTCAGAGTTCGATTGTTCTGAAAATGAGTTGGTCATATCTTCAATCCTTCCCATCTTCATTCCAAAAACAGATTAGTGACGTAGTAATATTAGATTAGTTCAAGAGTATTAAACGGTTTAATAATTGATATTAGTGTTACGTGAAATACTTAATTTTGTAAATCGTATTGGTAAATTAATTAAAATTAATAATTTTAATAAAAGTAAATTTTTTAAATTAAAAGTCAATTGTTAATATTATCAAAAACAAACTAATCTCATTTAACTTAATTAAATAATTAACTTAGCTCATAACTGGATTAATTTAACTCAATGGACAGATTGTTGGATTGCAATTGAAAAGAGTATTTGCTGCACATTGATTTCATTTTCAATATTGTGACAGTGGAATCCTATGGACGTAATTCATATTATTCCAAAAGTACTTTGATTGAAATCAAAGGGTTTACGAATTTGGACCTAATAGAAAAGAAAAGCTCTGGTGACAGCGCTCCTGGTAAACTTTAACCTGATTAATTTTCCGTGCCCACAACTGAATGCAATAATATACAAAATTATTACATAATATAATACAAAAATAATATCGTGGCGTTGTAAACCTTAACTCTTAAACTTCTTGCACTTCCACCATATTTTTATAAAATAAAATTTTTTATAATAAAAATTTAATAAAATATCCTTTTTAATGGTTATTTAATCATTTAATATCATAAAAGCTTTTCCAGACTTAGGCATAGTTTCATTCAAAAAGGCTGCATGCGCATTACCTTCCAAATCTTAGTCTTCACTCAATATCCTATCCTCTACCTACACCATGAATTCCATATGGATGTAGTTAACTAAATAAAGATTAAAAATAATGAAATTTATAAAATGTACAATTAATTGTTCTTTTCGCACCCAGGACATTTGCTCCCGTATTTCCCTATACATATAGAGATATTTTAGGGTTGCCATTTTTTTTCACTTTTTTTTCTTAGAAACACAAGTAATTCCTCAGCTTTTTGTTCAATTAGCCAAATAACATTTGATAAATGAGCGTTGTATTTTTCTTTACTTTGCGTCAGAATTTACGAATTAGTATTACTGATCATTATTCATATTTATGTTAATAACAATTTCATAAAATTAATAAGTATATAAAATTAATAAATTCAAATTGTGTAAGAAATAAAACAATATTATTAAAAAAAAAAAATTGATTGTAAAAATATTGTATTTAATAAAATAATAATGGAAAAAAAATATATACACATACCATATACAAACAAGGAAAAAATATTATTAATAATAAAAGATAGATATATGATAAAGTAGCCTGACGGCATTCCATTGTTGCCCAGGGCCAGCCCGATAGCTATATAATATTGTAAAAGAGAGAGAGAACCCACCTAGAGGGCCCCCTTACCATTATGTATGTATGTGCAGCATATATGTATATTGTAATCATAATAAGACTCAACAAATATTTTAGACTGGACCTTTAAAAAGTATCGACTCCTGGAATTTAACTAAAGTAACAGATCAACATGACACATTAGAATGTTAATTATAAGTGTTTAATATTTTGAAAAAATAAAAATTATTTTACTAATATGATAAATGTGAAAGTTTGTATGTTTAGATCTTTGGATGTTAGTCAGTTACACAAAAGCGACTTATTGAATTTGGTTCAAATTTGGCTTAGTTTTTTAATCACCTACATTAACACATAGGAGTCAGTAACATTAAAACAAACTACAGAACGTACCAATTTCAAGTGGTGAGATTGGATATAGATATGTTCTGTAGAACACTATTATAGAATAAAAGATATCATTTATCTAAATCTAGGTAATAAACCTCGAGATATATTTCAATGAGTAAAAATTAATAATAAAATCCTAAATTTGGCACTGCCGAGCCATTTTCATTAAACTATCTTAAAACTTTTCGTATGTGTTGTAATTCCTAGAGATTCAGATTCAGGATTCAAGAATACCTTACACTATGTCAAAAGCTTTTTATGCTCGACATGCATAATATGTCAGAGTATATTAATTTTAGTCTAAAGTTTGTAACGCTGCCTAATATTGACCACACAAACAAAATTTTGGTATAGGTGTTGAAATACCTTATTACTCCATTTCCGTCTCTTCGTCCGTCCGTCCGTCCGTCTGTCGGTCATCACAATAACTCAAAAACAAAAAAAGATAACGAGCTGAACTTTTAATAACGTATTCCAAACATAATTTAAGTTCGCAATAGGGCAAAATCGGTTTATGGGGTCCAATGGAACCTTGACCCAACTTTTAAAATATCAGAAATATTTATTTTTTTAAAACAAACAACTTTTGTACGAAACATTTTTTCGTAAAATGTTAGGATTCGGCACAATTTTAGCTGAAATTTAGCCAGTTATCACATATTGGTAATTACAATACATATTATTATTATAATAGTGTATATAACTGTATAGACTGAATATTTATAGTATTTTATGAATACTAATGAAAAATAGTCCCAAACAATGAAATTCAATCTAAACAATTAACTCTGTTAGTACAAAATTTGTGTAACTTATTTTTGGAAAGCCCTGTATGTTCTAAAATGCAAGAGTCGTATAAGATACACAGAGGAGATGCTGGATAGAGGTATTTGTGAGTGTGTTGTGTCTCCAACAGCACTCCACATAAAAATGTTACCTATAAAAATATATAGGTAGATATAATAAGAGTAGCATATAGGTAGAGGTACTTGTTGTGATTCATTTGACCGCATATGTGTAATACATCATACCGATAATTATACATTAATGTCGAATACAGTTTAAACTTGATTTACAAAATTTTTATTCACTCAAACAATTAATTTTTAAAAATATAATATACATTCGAACGGAAGAAATTAGTACTCTATTTAGTTGAAAAAATTACAATTACTTTATACAAAATGACTTTCGAATGTAAAATCTAATCTCAAATACAAATGCTACTCGACTAGTAAAGATAATAGCGATTGGTTCAAAGTTTTAAGCATATTGAATCGAGTTAGGATACAATTATTCTATAAAAAATATTTCTTGTATCTTCAATTCATGAATTTAGATTTCGAAATTAATTCTTAGACAATTACCAATGTTTAAATAAGTGAGAACTAGAATGTTTAAAGCTCAAATCCGGAAATATATTACTTTTAGTTCAGGGGTAGTCAAATTTTTACTTGCTTATTTACAAAAAAAAAGACAATGATCTATTAAACAATAATTCGCTACACAACTTCTGGAATGGGGTCTTAAAAAAGCTATTTTTTTAAATTAATTAAAAAACTTTTTTAAAAATTAATTTTTTTCTTCAGATTTTGATAAAATCAAGTTTAAAAATAAACACCCTGTTCTCAGGAACAGAATCAAAATTTTAGGTATTTAATATCACCCAAATTATAAATATGACCATATTTGATACGACAGTCAAATAATCGCTCTAGGCATCTGCCTAGAACCGCGTCAAAAAAATGAACGAAACAAGAAAAACAATTTTTTTGGAGAAATTCTTCTATAATTTGTGACCAATTACCTTACGAAGTTAAAGTCAATTATATTTTTATTTCTCGAAGTTGACGAGAACATCGAAAATTAATTAATCACAAGGAAATTATTTATAGAAGCATTTTAATTCAAATTTGTTAACTTTTCAGTTAAATTTCTTGATGTCACTTCTTTTATATGCTAAATTACATGTTCAAATCATCCATGAATCATCCAATAGCCTTCGTAATAACATTTTTAAGTAAAATCTTTGTTTTTTTTCATTATGTCTTGTCTATTAAATCATTTTCTGATTAACTTAATATTAATAGCTTAAGACTTATTTACTAATAAAGTAAAATTAGATTTAATTATTACAATAAAAGTGCAAATCTTAGCAACAAGACACTTTATTACATTACTCTTTTATTTTGATAAACGAAACCTTTCAAAAAGCCTTGATATTACATTAAACAATTGAAATATATATTTAAAAAGCCATTCTTATATTCAAATATCGCTTACAAATATGAACTTTAAGAGCTCTTTAATCACTTTCATTATCTAGTTTAGAAATGTAATAAAAATTAAATTATATTTAAATCTTAATCAATTCGATAAAGTATTTGTAATCATATTGTCTGCATGATATAATTACCATAATTTTAAATTGATCGCAGATTTAGAGGATATTATATATAAATTTTGGCGTTAAACTGAATTTAAAATAATCGAAAAATTAATTTAACATAAATATACCTATTATCAACAACAGGATATTCTTGCTCAATTAAATAGACTGCAAAATAATAATTATCTATTTATTATAAAACAGGTTCAGGGTAACAATGCACTCAATCTATTATACCCTGTGTAAATTTACAATTAAATATTATTTTGGTAGGGGATTTTTGGATCAACTCGAGCGTGTCAGAGTAAGAAATGAGAGATATCTTAACCCTTCTTGAGTCTATGAGTTGATAGTTAGGTTTAATCGGCCGCACCAGATTAAGATATGATTGGTATATTTCGCGCTGAAATCGATATTCAGTATTTGATAAGTTTATGTCACAAATCAATATAACTATTTATTATGGAGTATACCATATGGTTTCTGTTAATAGAGAAAATAAAATAAAATAGATTATATTTTACTGGAAAATTTTAATAGGAATTTAAGTAATAAAATTATTTATATATTTGTTTGATGAATAATTATACCATCTTCCATTAGATGTCATCAAAAAACCTGCCAATGTTTAACTATACCTAAATAATAACTTAAAAACTATATAAACTAATTTGTATTTTTGGTTCACCAATTAATTTTATTTATTGATATTGAATGTCAGTCAATGTTTGGGTCTAAATGATCATTTTCAATACAGTGACACTATAGACCGAAATATATGTCAACATTAATTAAAAAAATTAACTGGTGGAACAAAAAAACGCAAAGTAGTTTATATATTTTTTATAAATAATGTTTCATATAGTAAATAAATATCTAAACCATTAAAATAACATACTTTTTAGAAGCAATAAATTATACAAAATTATTTAAGAAAAATGCAGAAAAAAATCGCATTATTAATTAAATTCTCATAATTTATTTCTCGTTTCATCAGTACATTTAACTTCTTGAACAAAATATGAACTATTTGCTTATGTAATCGATTATTTTAAAATTAATCGAATTTATAGACTAAAAATTATTTCACAAATTTCAACGAAACAAGTCAAATGAAAATTATTATTATGAAAACAAATGATCATTTTAATACAATATGTTGACAACTGGTATATAAAAGTGTAGGTAACTCCCGCAACAGTTAGGATATTTACTTTAAAAACCGTGATAGTATTATTAAAACACAGACCAGTAGTTATATAGTAACTTTACAGCAACAAAAAATAATACGTTCTATGTTATACTTGATATAAATATAAAATAATTTATATGTATTTGTATTGAGAACTTGGGGCAAGTCACGAGTAGCTCCAGGATATAAACACGTGGATCCCTCTAACGCATAGATGCCAGTAGCTTTTCAAATAATAATTTTATTATAAAAAAAAAATAAATTATATTTTTCTATTCAATGATTTATAAATATTTTTGAAAAAAAAAAATTAAAACGATTTTAGAACAAACAATTAAAGATGACTAATTGAAGGAAAAAACCGCCTAAAAAGAAACTTTTCAACATATAAAATAAACAAGAAATACTAAAAAATAATTTGGTAATGGGAATTTTTCACATATAAGAGGAAGTAATCTTTTATGGATTCCAAAAATAAAGCACTAATTTGGATTTAACTAGTCTAATTGTGATAGCACACCTAAACGTAGTAGTAAAGATATTTTAGTATATTGAAGGTATATTTTCAAATTTATTCGATATGAATTAAATTTAATTTAACTTTGCTTCTGTGGATGTAGTGGAAATTTTAGTAATGATATTTTGCAAACAATATAAAAAATATTTAAAACAAAAAAACAGTTTTAATTTGACAGTATGTATCATCGATAGAAAATATAACAAAAGTGTGCGTTCATTACTTTTATGACGTAAAATGTGCTTCCGTTACGTACGTCTTGAAAAACAAGTCTATTTGGGATTATTTATTTTAATAATATAAATTAGTTTGGTATTTTAAAATGAAATTAAAATTCCAAAAATTCATTAACAAAATCATAATTAGGGTATTGTTTTTGTAATTAACAGTGAGATTGTAATCAATATTTGAAAATCAATATAATTTTTATTGATAATTTTTTTTTTTTTTTTTTAATATGTTTTTAATATCACTTGTATTAATCTTTAGTATTGGTCAAGCTGATGCATATAACTTCATTGAAATTCATTATCATTTTATGCAATATTTTTGTGTAAGTTGAATTTTATAATTTGAAAGTTGTAATATTAATCATGAAATCATTTATTTTATATATCATTAACTTTAAATTTATAATAAATAGCTAAGTAATAGGTATTGTAATTAATGGTAATATAATTATTATTATATTCAATTCAAAGATGCAAATGATAAAAGTTTAGTATAGAAATTTTAAAAGCCTTTAAGATACAAACCAAAAATATTAGCAATAATTATTATCCAATGTTTACTAATCATATAATTGTATTATTGTTGCACAAATTAGGCTAAAATTTTATTTCGTTTTTTTATAAACTACACACAATCAACCAGGTTTTCGTAGTCAATTTTATATTCTTTATTTTATCTTATGTAATACAAGAGCTTACATAACAAATTTTTTCAATATTTGTTTTATTAATTTAAATAAATAGAATCAATCCCCGTAATACCCACACGACAAACTCACCAATGAGGAGAATAATAAAAGAATAATTCGTTTATTATTACGTTTGTATCATTATAAGTATTCTTTGTATATTTTTTTTTTTACCTTTAAGGTAAAAAATGGTCTGTTTTAAGACGAATACAAACACACAGACATCTCTCTAAAAACGTTTTGGATTTGGGTTCTGAAGAAAACCTTGCAACGTTAAAGTATATCAAAATTCGGGATTCATAAAATCGTCCCAATTACAAGAGTTTCCCCCTTGGAAAAAGTTGAAATATTTTTTTTTCTGTTAATAATTTTTAAAATAAAACAGGTAAATATTAACAGTTTTGGCTTAAAAATAACTTTTTTAGAAATTATTTCATATTATTTTGTATTATTAAGTATTTTCTATAGTTAATCGTTAACAGTACCTATAGAAGAAAAGTACCAGAGTATCTTCACTGTAACAGCAGCCGACATTCCTACATCCCCTGTCTAGAAAGGATATTCACAAATTTTAAGCTTTGAATAAAATAAAATATTTTTTTGGACGTTTTAAACCACTTTGATAGTTTTCTTACAGGCAAAAGTTGTTAGATGTGACCTTAACAACAGCCTGTCAAATTTGTGCCTCTGTTAGGAATATACAAACTTGAAGCCTTAGAATATAAGAAATCATGCTTTGCGTTGTAGTGACCCATTATGTAGATTATACAGATAATGATATGTAAATTATAAATTTGATCTATAAAATTGAATAATAAAATTTCTGCTCTGTATTATTATTACATAAATTGACGTAATCAAATTCATTGGTTGGCTAAGAACACATTTTATAACGAATATATTGTCAATATAATAACTTTTTTTTTAAAACATAAAGCCAGTAGAAAAACCTGAAATTCATTTAATTAAAATCTAAAAAACTGTTTAGGTATACAATTTTTACATACTAGGTATATGCTAAGTTTAACCTCCATGTATACAGTGTAAAAATAGACTATAACCAATATTCTATTAAATGCATATATTTAGAAGGAAGTAAAAGCATGATGAAACGAATAAGATGTTTTCGATTATTAGATTGTTTTATCTGTTTAAATAAAAGGGCGTTAACAATTAATTATTTTTAACGCTGTGGTTTGGAAATTAGATCCGAAACTTTTGACACAAATGATGATTCACCATTCAGTTTTTCGCTTTAATAGATAATTGTCAATATGTATTTAACGTTGTTACAGCGTTCATGTTTCGATCGAAAGATTTTCTTCATAAAACGGAAAATAGTTACGTGGGAAGAAAATTTTAGATGATTTAAGTGAAAGATGAATCTGAAAATTGTTCTAATCAAGAACAGATAGTGGGAAATTCTTACAATAAATCCAATATTACAACTAGAACCTAAATCTAACATTTTGGAGAGATTCTTGTATGTATGTGCGTTCGGAATTTTATTACGATTATCTGGTTAAAGATTATTAAATTATCTATCTATTAATATACAATGATTATCACAAGAGCAAATAATTATTTCGACGTGGAATCACTTTAATGATAACGCATAATTACGGAACGCTTAAAACGGAATAACTTTTCAGCAAAATTGATTCAGAAATAAATTAGGAACACAAAATCCATTTGTAGCTACATATCTGCTTCCATGAATATTACATTTCTACGTATCAGATAATAAACATTGACTAAATATGCAGACAATAACTTTTAATATAGCATTAAATTCCAGAGTCTTGACAATTAATATAGCAAAGGGAAGCCAACACAAGGAATATGTTCATTTGTATTTTTGTATGTAACGACTAAACTACAGCACCAATTTGAAAAATTCTTACAAATGAGGAAGTTACACAATCCTCGGTGACATAGACTACTTTTTATCAGTATTCCCACGGGAACGGGAACTATGCGGGTGAAACTCTAGTGTAGTATAAAAATGGATATTTGTTCTCTTATCTTAGATATTTTTTTCAAGCTAATACAGTGAAATAGAGTCCGTTATAGTGTCATTTCACATTAGACGACAAGTGTTATTACTTAAGTCTCTTGCTGAATGCCTTTAACTCATATCGTAAAAATTAGTATGTTAACGCTTCAAAAGAAGTGTATAAATAAATTAATGAAACCAATTAACTTTGTCTAATTGTCACTTTAAAATTTTTTCGCACTTTCGACTTACAAAGTCATTATCAAGTAATGAATAATTATTATTTTATTTTGGATATATATAGGGAAAGCAGGTAAGATTATTATGAATAAAGAAACTGTGAGTGGAGTTAATAAATAATTTTTTTGTAACTTTAATGGTGTAAATCAGCCACATCACTTCCACATACATATTTTCGCATATATACAGAAGTTATGTGGCTATTTACTATCAGTTTTTTTTTTTTTTTAATATACCAATACACTAAAGTAACTTAATATGATTATATCTGCATACACACATATGAAAATAACTGTTATTTTAAATGGCATCATATATATTTATTTTACCTAGGCTAGGCACTTGTAAAGGTATACCCTACCATAACTAAATAACTTGGTTTATGTCAGATCATCAAAATGATGAGGTGTATTCTTAAACATTATTCATCTGTGATGATCATTAAATACAAAATTACGAGAAGAAGAAAACTTAATTTTAGTCTGCGTTTTTTGTGTTGTTTGTTTGTTTGTTTGTTTGTTTTTTTTTTTTTTTGTTAAAATAATTGAAACAAACAAGCAAGATATTTATAAATAGAATTTCTGATTATGATATTATTTGTGTTAATAACTTATTTATGTATGTCTTATACTTTATAAGTTTATAAAGCAGTTAATAAACTGCTTATATATAAAGATTTTTAAATTTTGGAGCAACTGAATTTATTATACTTGAAATTATAGTTTTATACAAAAGTTTGTAACGCTAGAAAATATTGAAGACAGGAAAAAAAATCAATCCATCCGCTAAGGTAACTCAAAAACTAAAAGAGATAACGGGTAAAAATTTGGACTAAAATGTGAACCATAAAATATAGAAAGAAAAATTAAAATATTAAAAGTATTTTTTTTTTCAAAACAAACAACTTTTATTTGAAACATTTTTTGAATATTTACCATAATTTTAGTTTATATTTACCACAATTTTAGTTCAAATTTTATAGCTTTACAATACTATTGTGTATGTACCTATTTATAACTGTAATGACCGATATTTATAGAATTTTAATAAAAATAGTTCAAACATTCATACACTATATATCGAGTACCAAAACAATTAACTCTGTTAGTTGTTATATTCACTTGTTTGGTTTCTCAATAATATTCGAATGAATGGTTACAAATATACTTTGGAAGTATAAGACGCTCCTGTGTATACAAAAAATTGATTGGTATGGTCTTCATGTGTGCAATTCTATTTGCAATCAACGGTGGTGCTAACCGCCGCACTTAGTTTGGACATTACAAATCAATACGAGGCTATGTTAAAACGAACTACTAAGACAAAAATGAATTGGAAATACATTTTTGGGAAATGAACAATTCATTAACTTGTAAACCTCTCATGTCCGATATGAGGTCTTACAGTTTTTTTCTATTAAAATGCGATAAGTCATTGATCTATAGAACCAACAATTGAACGCTAAATGATCGTAGAAATTCGAAAAAGTTGGTGCAACGAATCAAACACAACAATATTATGCGTACTGTTATTTTTGTGTATTTTCATCAAGTTGTGTAGTCCATGAAAATTCTCGTAACTGCCGTTTCCATCGGCATGTTTATCCTTTATTGATCCAGATTTGCGATTATCTGACTTGCTAAACTTTAAATTGTGTATTAAATGCATAGCTGTAGATCATTATATTTTGTTAATTCTTTAATTGTAATTAAATAATTCTTTGAAGTGTATTTAATCTTCTATAGAGTAAAGATAGTATACAGAACCAAATGTAATTATATTTCTAAGGACTTAATAACAGGTACACAAATTAACATACCTGGAATATCACATAAACTAAAAAGGTGTTGTTGGTGTTAAGGCCATGGATAATGATAATCCATCCATCTCTTATGATCAGAGTACGATCTTTAAAGTATATTAGTTAGAGAGCTGGTGGTCGAAATTTTTTAACTGATATTTCAAAGTAAAAACCAATTTATATTTTCAGTCTACTCGACGCACAAAACACAAAAATTTTTAATGAAGTTTTATCTTGAACAGTGATTTTAACTTTTTTAAATGGTCGGTTTTAAATTCAAAATTGCAGAAAATCATAAAATTAAAATAAACTTTTGAACAAATAGAATATACCAGAGTATATTAATTTTAGTCTAAACTTTGTAACGCTAGCAAATATTGACCGCACAAACATAATTTTGCTATCGGTGTTCATAAAATCACCTAATTAGTTCATTTCCCTTTTTCCAACCTGTCCGTCATCAAGAAAACGAATGAAAACTTTAGCAGCGTATTCTAGGCCAAAAAAGAGAAATAAAGTTCGTAAATAAGCACAATTCGGTCTATTGGATCCAAATAAAAGAAGGAAGAAATCACAACTTTTGTTGACACATTTATTCGTTAACTGTTTGATTCTTCACAGTTTTATCTAGATATAAACTAGATATTGAGAAAATTTTATGAGCCTAATGATTAAAAATAGTTCAACCATTAATAACTTAACCAAGTATTGTGTTTCTAATCAATTAACTCTGTAAGTTAGCTTAGATACCTTCACTTATTTAAATATAACCAGCTCCCTAATCCATAGCACTAAAAAAGCATATCTTTAAAGTCAGTTCAATGTGTATTCATATTATATATGTGGATACACATAATGTGATTTTATGTTTTTGTTTTGTAGTTTCTAAGAATACAAAAATCTTTATGGCATCATATGCGTAGGTTACAAAAACAAACTAACAGGTACACAACACAACACTTTTATTATATTTATTATTTCAACAAAACATATGGATAGGCAGACAGACAAACAGACAGACAGACAGATGAATAGACAGGCAAATCATGTGGATTGTGTGAACGAATCGTCATCATAATATAAGATTTACACAATAAATCGTCATGAATTTTTATTTTTATATCATCTTAGAGGTCGGTTGTTGAAAATATCCCATAAGTACAAGATGTTGCAGTCGATTGTAGAGTGAATTTTTTTTAAGGGAACCGTCTGCCTTTATATTACATTCTCTAAACTGAAATAAACGTAAACAAATATTTAAAAAAACAAAGCTTTTTGAAGTAATTAAAATGTATATATTAGTGCAACGTCGATAAAACAAATCGGAAGGGAACAAGTAAATATTCGTTATATCAAGTAATTCGGTAAACTGAAGTTTGTTATATTAAGGTTAGCTTGGTCTACCATGTATTATAACGAAATAAAAAAATTGTTTTATTCACCTCAACATTACGTACTCAACTTCTACTAATAAATGATAACTCATTTTTATCAAATTACTGTATGTATTTTCTATTTAAAAACAATTAGGTAGGTAACAATGTTTTTACCTTAGATTAATAATCGAAATTAAATGTCTGTAAAAGTAGGTATCTGTGCAACTGCTGAGGAACACCTTTTCCGATTATGAGCCATTGCAACTAGAATCTCTAACAATAATGACGAACAGCACTGTTTACATTACGTCCCATCAAACAAAACACTGATTGTTTTACAAATAAAACGTGCTGAAACCTGTCGAGACTGAATCACATACTATTGGATTAAGGGTCATATTGATAGGAACGTAATATAAAGGTTCTGAGTTGACAAAATTCGTTAATTAGAGGTATATTCACTTTTTTTTGATAGTTAAAAAATCGTTTTAAAGAGATTGTTGGTAAGAAATCTTCGTAATGTAAAGGTATATTTTTCATTGACTCTTATGGACAATTCAAAGCGATTACGAAGAATTTGTTAAGTCAAGCACGTCGTTATATTGAGGTTGCCCTGTATAAAATCCAATCCAATAGTAATATTTGTATTGTGTTATCATAATATTTTTTCATTACCCGAATAAATTTCATCGAAAACCGATGAAAACGATGTATCAAAAGTTTAAGAATCGAATACATAATATATTTGCTTGTAAACCTAATTACACATTTTTACAAGCTCAAGATTAATATCTAGTAAATATAAAGAGATAAAAAATAATTTTTATTTGTTTTATTGGAATTGAAACACAATAAAAATAATCAATATATCAATTTTATGTAATGATATTATATTTTGTAAAATATAATAAATTTCTAAGAATTAACCACAAAAGTAATTTTGTCTTATTCATCTATACTTAGCGAAATCGAATAACTTTCTAGGAATTTATTTAATTGCATATGAAATATAAAAGCATTTTTATATCCTGTATAGATTTAAGGTAGTTTGGTAGCCAGATGACTTAAAGTTAATCAAATATTTTTTTGTGTTTATTCGAAAGATTATAATTAAATGCACCTATAGAAAAAAAATCAGATTTTTTTACCACACCGTTTAAGAGATATAATTAATTAAAGTTTAACAAAAATTCATAAGCTCTTATGAGTATCCTTATTATTAATAATACCGGAAATGGAAGGTTTGTAAAAAATTGGCAAAGTTGACCCCGCAAAAAAAAAACTTTTAAATTGATAGAACTATATTCCAAATATAGAAAATTTCAGAATAATTTACCGCGTACTTTCCATGTAATTAATTTTTCAATATTGACATGTGGCTTCTATCTCTCTCCTCCATATTTACTAGGGAAAAAATGGTGGTTCCGTTAAGCGCGCCAATTTCAAATAGTAACTAGCGTTTTTAATACACTTATAAATAATGTATAACAACCAAAGGATATTGGACATAAATATAAAAATTATTTTTTATAATATTAAATTTATTTTCTAACGAAATAATCTATTTATTTATATTAAAATTAAAAAAAAATAAATAAAGAATTCACGATATAAAAAATAAAGTTGACAGTTCTGGGTTATGTGTTGAAAATCGTTTAAAGTTGGTATTATCTAGTGAGAGTTGAGTACTAATCAAATAATATTTTATTTATTAAATTATTTTAATTATTTAATTATAATCCTTGCTAAATTATATCAATTACATTCTTATTTTATCAATTATTATATCATGCATCGTATATTTATTAGTAAAAATAAAAATAAAAAATAGTCTTTTATTTGATTTCGGATTGCGGATACCAAGCTACCTTAATATACATAAAAATTTTATTTTTCATTTTTAAAAGTTTAAAATTTTTGCGAAAATTTTTAGATTTTTAACTGTTATAGCTTGGAGAAAATTTTTACTAAAATATTGTAGGTACCCTCAAGCAATATCATAAAGCTTAAAAAAAATAAGTCTTTATTATTTTATTAAAAGCATGTATTGAATTGTCTCGGTAATAAATAATATTACAAGTTAAATTTTTCAAAAAATTGTTTCAAAAATTATAAAACTAAAAAAAAAAACCTTAATATAATATAAAACAAAACCTGCAGTTTTGTTTTATATTACAATAGGTATTCTGTATAAAATGTTTTCAATAAAAAATATTTGTTCAAAATCGATCTATTGGGTCCAACAGATCCTTGGCCCAACTTTTAAACCATAATAAAAGAACAAAAGTTCAAATTCAAAAAATATTTATTTTTTTTTTTGTAACAAACAAATTTTGTTTGAAACATTTTTTCCAAAAATGTTTCAATTCTCCACAATTTTAGCTCAAATTTGGCTAATAATGGATAATAAACACATATAGATAATACATAATCTTATTATACATGTATACATATAAAACTGCATAGACTGTATATTTATAGTATTTTATGAATGCTAATTAAAAATAGACCAAACAATGAAATTCAATCATATATCGAGTATCTAAACAATTAACTTTGCTAGTTTTTATCTTACTACTAGCACATAATAAAACAAGTTAAATAAGATCTGTTAAAATGTATGATTTCAATTAGTTATAAAAAAAAGGATAAAATAAATTTTATATATCACCCTGTACATTTAAGGATTTCTCCTGTAAAAACACACTCTGTATATGATACACTTGAAGGAGGCTGTTTGTTCCATGGTGTATATACCTACATAAAGTTGCATTATTATTAGTATTGTATATAAGTGTAGTAAGTCTATCGCCGTACCCACAAACAACGGTTGGCTCAGGTGTATTAAATGTATATAAATACAGTGAGGCGAGCAGCCGAGAGATAGCCGCCTTAGGTAAACTAGGGAATACCTCTATAGTATTTATACCTATATAATAATAATACACATACCACAAATCTCATGTCAAAAGAGGTATAGTTTTTACAAAAGAATCAAAAAAAAAAAATGAAGATACAATACAACACTTACATCATCTAATTCGTCATCATTTTGATTCTCCTCATTGCCACCTGTATCATTCCCATTCGTATTCCCTGTTGTATCCGTCCCGGTTGTATCCGATTGATTATGAATTTCATTAAAGACAAATGCATCCACATCACTACATTGTACATCATCTGTACCCTGAGAATCCGTATTATCCGTATTATCTGTATTATTCACCGATTTTAAATCATCAATTGTTGTAGCGGATTCATTGTTATTATTATTCGCATTTGTTGTATTATTATTATCACTATCAGTAAACTCATGATTATGTAACGCATTATGTAATAAACGACGTCGATGTTCATTATCTGCAACAGCAGCCGCTAATAAATCGGCTGCTGTATGGTGATGATTTGAATTTAACGGGGATGATACGGCAGCTAATTGATGTAATAGACGACGACGTTTTTGTGATGTTGGGGAACCACCAGATGTTAACATATCAACAACACTTAAATGATCACTGCCTAAACTATCCGGTGAACTTGGGCATTCATCCATCTTGGAGGGTTGTATTTTCACTGTTTTTTTTTAATCTGAGTCACACACTTACACACATGGTACCGGATGATACAGAGTGTATATCTCACAGTTATATGAAGGTTTGTAACTTATACTAGAATTGATATTTCTATAGAATTCACATATAAAATTTATCTGGTGTTTCTTTTTAAGCACTTTTTTAACCGTTTTAACCTATAAATGTTTCGTTTTGTTTGTTGTAAATATTGTATATTTCTCTTGATATGTTGTGTATAGGTTAGAATCAACATACAACATACCGCGATTTCTTTGACAACAAACTGGAGACTGTAATGGTGCTGCAGGCTACAAACCCGCCTTGCTGCTGTCCGTTCTTTGTACGTCTCATATACACATATAATATCTTATATATGTATATTATACATATCTATACTCTCTTAAATTATAAAACCATGTATAGATGAACTTGTTTTTCATTCTTTTATGGTTTCTTAAAACTTATCTTTTGTTTTTTCAAACCTTAACATACAAATTTCTGATAATTATTTGCAAGGTTCTTGGACATTGATTATAAGCACTCAATGATCATTTGAAACTGAACATTTTTGTATGGATTTATCATAACTTCATTTTTTTGTGACTTAACGAATTTTTAAAGTCCATGAACTTAAATTTTCTGGGAATCTGTTAACTATTAAGACAAATACCTTCCAGATAGTAAATTATTATTTTATAGACTCATTCATACGAGGAGTAACAAAATTAAATTCAAGAGATGTAATATCAACCATTCTAAGGCTTGTGCAACCACTGTTATAGCATTCTAAGATGTTTTTTTATGGTGTCACTGGTAAAAATTTACTTTGTTTTCCTCATAAATGCGTTACCAATTATTTAAGGCTAAAATATATTGATGATTCTTTGGAGACATTTGTTGATTAATATTTGTATATTTCTTGAAATTCCTTCTAGTACTGTCTATGCCTCACCAAAACACAGAAATTTAAATATACATCAGTTTGATGAATAGTTTATAAAAAAAATGAAATTTGCCTACGAAAAAATTATTAAAATTAATGATTGATAAGTTTGCTCTTAATGATTTGTATCTAAAGAAAGTTTGTTCATCACAACTGAGATTTAAATTTACCAATCACATTATAATCATTTACATCAATTTTTTATAAGTATAAAAATTTTTTTTAATAAAAAGAAACAAATATATCCATCTTTATAGTGTTATCTCACTTTTATAAGTAACAAAATAAAGATTGTATAAAATGAGAAAAATAAAAAACTTCAATATTACTAAGTTTAATGATTATCTCTTAAGAATAAATACAATCATCTTAGTTAGAACAGTAATGACTATTATATATATCTATTTCACTCATTTTCTTGCTATTGAATATATATATTGTTTTAACGATATTATTATTAAATAAAGATAGAATGATAAATATTTATTATTCAAACTATTTCATTCTGAATGCGTTGGTGGATTGTATAAAGGATAGAAATATTTAATTTATATTTGATTTTTATATGACCAATAGATATGTGTCTTTGTTTATTGATGATAGCCATTTTTTTTTAATTGTATTGTTTAGTTGAATGATAAAGGTAATGAAAAATATTATATTAATATTTTATGTTGTTCATTTTGTTGATTAACATAATCAATATGTATATATGAATTATACCGAGTGTTTATCAAATTTCATTAAGTAGTGCTGGTAATTGTTAACCACGTATTTATTGTTTTTTAATGGGCGATTCAATAGTATGCTTAAAAAAATTAAATATGGTTAACAATGCATTTTTGTATATAATTTAACAATTGTTTTAGTATTTTTATGCACAAAAATCGATTGACCGATTTGTTGAAACAAAAGTTTAACTCAGTTTTAAGTTACGTAATTACGTGTCGAATGAAAGTGGTTCTACATCAATAATCTAACTGGTTCACGAAATAATCGAGACGATATATTGCGAACGCACATACATTCCAAAAAACGTTAAATTTGGATTCTAGTGAGCTTAAAGCGTAAAGATATGTCAAAATTCCATTTCACAAATGAAATTTCGGCCCCATTATAGAGAAACCAAAAAGACACAAAATGTCCATATTTTTTAAATCCTTATTTAGAAGTTCAACGAGTGGAACTTGTGAGTCCTTCCTTAACCACTTCTTTTTAGAACTTTTCTGCGTTTTAAGGACCCTTAAGTAAATGACATATTTTGTCATGAAATAAAAAATAATTCGTCATCAAATGCATAAAAAGCAGTTGATTGGTGATTATATTGATTATTAACGTTGTTGCATGCGTGATTTTACATTTTCAATAATTTGATGACTTGTATAAGACACGCGTTTAGTACCGATGGGCCGTAAATTATTAATTATCATTCTATATATTTGTATAAATTTTGTGTAACATAAAACTGAATGTACAAATATTATATCAGAATACTAAAAAAAAAAAAATCAAACTTATATTAACGGTGCATGATCGCTTGATATTAAAGTTTTATATTAAACAGAGATAACATATATGGATTTTATAATATAGTTATTTCACAATATTATTATTAAAATATATCGGAAAGCCCGTTGAAAAAATTAATCAGTTTTTTATCGCAATTAATATTGTTTAAATTATTCAAATCAGATGTAGACAATTTACTTGAAATTGACGTATTCCGGTATATTTTGTAACATATTGAGAGTTTCGATTGCAAGCAATTTAAAATCTGAATACAGAAAATACTAATAAAGACTATACCTATGAAATATATATTTTGTAGTCTTTTAAAAGCATTATATACCAAAAATGAGACTGCTATAAAAAATTTACATATATCATGGTATTCACTGCGAAAATTTTTAATGTTAGATTTTCTTTTATTTGACAAATTTAAATTACACATAAAAGTTTGGATCTATAAAATTGGATAGTAAACTATTATTTTAATAATAAAAATATTATATTTAAATTATTATTTAATTGATATAAAAACATTTATTATAAAAATAAATAAACTATATTCGACGATCAAAAGATATTCAAGAGTATTATATATAATTATATACATAGCCGAATATTATTATATACACAGTTTAATTTACATACGTGTTGAGAAAACCCAAATACATGCTCTATCTCTATCTTTATTTAACTGTATATTAATTTCCTAAAAAAATTTATTAATTAAAATTGAATGAATATAATAAAAAAAAAAACAATCTATAATATGAACTTGTATATATTTTTATTATAATCAGAACGAAGTTGTAAGTAGTTTAACCACATCAACGTTGTGATTCAAAACTGTCACTATTTAATCAATATTATTTTGATATGGGCGTAATTTAAATCAAACGTATTGGATATATTTGATCCAAAACTTGTTCAAACAAAATATTTTGTTTCCATGAAAAATGAACAATTTTTTTTTCAAAGTACAATTTTTGTTTAGGTATTCAGTAAAATCCATTGATCAGCCATAAAACCGTATTAAACGTATCCTTAAATAACAAATTAAATAATTACAAATCCTTAATATTTTATCTGCAAGTAAAATAATTCGTTTTGTTTAATTTGAATGGCAATCATTGGGTAAAAAATAGTTTAAGTATCATTTCGCAGTCAAAATTTTGTTTCATGAAGAAATATTAGACTTAAGGACGTATTCATCAACATACAAAACGAATAAATTAGACTGTAATAGGTGAAAATGACGTTAATAACGATAAAAGTTAATCTGAAATAAGATCGTTTAAATCTTTTATTCTGCACTTTAGATGGATGTATCATTCTAGAATTAATTATAACCAAGTATCAAGTATAGTTTTTAAATTTGGTCAAATGTACTGTATATTAATGGATACGAATAGGAAAAAGTCAGAATTTTTGATACCAATTGATCCATTTGGGTCCTATGTTACCACAAACATATTTTCCAAATTGCATACTTTAAGCACCCCTACTTTCTGTCCATAGTTTGATACTACATTTCAGTAACATCAAGCTAAGTGTCTTCGTTTTCAACATTCAAACAAGTGGCATAAAAGCGATCCATAAGGTACACACGGCTAACATTCAAGTGAAGAGAAAAAAACACAATAATTTTTTTATTATTACTAATATGGGTACTTTAGTTATTTTTTTTAAGCATGTTCACTTCAAAAGAAATACGGTTGGATCTATTTTGCTGAAACGTCATTTAGTTTTAAGTTACCCAATTACGCGTCGAATGAAAACGATTCCATGTCGACATCATGCTTGTCTCTGAGATAATTGAAACGAAACATTATTACGAACGGTCACACTTATAAACAAACACGCAAAAATATCTCTAACGTGGAATTTGTGTTCTACTGATTAAGAAACTGTCAAAATTTGATCTACGATATGTCAGTTTCACCTCCATGACTTCCTGTATATCCACAAACCATTTATATATTGATTACTGTAATAATTATCGATGACATATATTTTTATATAGCTAACTGCGTCGCGTAATTATACAAATTCCGAGTAATGAAAATACAGACACACGGTTCTTTTGTGTGTGCAATGAATTGTCATCACTCACATCAGATGTTTTACCATTGCTGATAATTAGACATTTAACCAAGTTTCACCAAGTGTGTGTATGTGGTATACCTACACAGAAGTGACGGTGGCCACACAGTAAATTATATCGTTAAGTTAATTTCAAGTTGTGGTAAGTGGTCAATTAAGATAAACCTGTAATCATCATAAGAGTTGGTCAAAAATTTCTGTACTACTATAGTCTTTTATTTTTATTTTTTTCTTAATAAATATTTATACTATATGAACTTGAATACAACTGTGTAATTAATAAATAAGTTACGGACATGAAAAGATGAAGGAACTAATTTAGGTCATTATAAAAATTATATTTGAAAAAAAACAAAAATATATTTTGGTAAGTTTTTGGTACAAGTTGTTGGTTTTAACCTGAAAATTGATTGGTACCAATTGATCGGATGGCTTTTAGAAAACTTCACTTAGCTTCTTTCAATTGGATACAATAAAGGCTATCCGATATCTTGATTTAATGAAAAGAATTCAATTGTTTTCATTAAATGATTATTAATGACCAAAGAGACTGATTATTACAGAAATAGCTGACAAAATTACATGATGAAGGTAAATTCCTTCGAAATATATTACAAATTTATTAGGTTGCTATTAATAATAAAAATTAGAAAATTTTGTTTTAATCAAAAAATCCAAACCAAAAATAAATATTTACCAAAATTGACACCAAAAAAATAATAATAATAATAATGCAAATAATTATAATATTTTTTCTGAAATTTTAAGTGAAAATTCGTAATTGGAAATAAATTTGTTTATAATTATTTATAAGTGAATCCAAAAATAATGTAGTAAGTTTTTGTTTATGGAGTGGGCTAGCCGACAAAAAACGTCCGTAACGAAAATGCGAGGAGTAAAATTTTTTTGTTTTCATCGAAACGTAATTCTAAATTTGAAATTGAAAATAAAATTCATTTATCTTCTCTCCCTATAAGAATGTCGATCTGTTAATTATATAAAGTGTGCACATCGCTTCATTCAAGTATGACCGAAATCATTCGTGCTTCTGGAGGTTCATATAGTTTTTATCAAGTATATGAGTGCCATGAGCATGAAGTGATATATGTGCAAAACTGTAACGAGGAGCAAAAGCCGAAGGCCGCCTTCGACTAGAACTTCGTTTCTATCCTGTCCTCGGATAAGCAACTTCGTTCCTATCTGGTGTCTCACTACACCACACGTTTTGTTTTTGTGATTTATTAATTTTTTATTATATTTATGTAATATATTCAGAAAACTTTAACACATCAAAAGTTTTTTGAAAGTAGCACAAAGAAATGAATAAAAAATCTTATAAAATTTTATAAAATATTACAAATCAGGTAAATTTTGATATCTGTTAACCCGAGTTTGTCTTACGACAGTTACCAAAAACTGAAAGAAATTTAAAATAATATTAATAATTTGTAATTTTTATTTCATTTATTTCTATTATGTCACTATAATCAGTAGATTATTGGTCTGATATTCAAAGTTGTTATCCACTATTTAATTGGTAGATATTTTTGTTGTTGTTCTATGATTGTATATTATAGAAAATGGCGTGGTTATATTATAATTTACATATTTGTATATCTAATATAAAATTGAACAGGAAATCACGATAAATGTAGTACCTATAAGATATATATTTACAAATGGAAATTATGTAATTTACAAAAATTGGATCTAAGCGCATGTGTATGCGCGTTAATTATAATCAAAGGAAATTAAAAACTATAGGTCATGTATATTATGTGTAATAAGCCATAATATAAGAGAATTTATGTATGTCAATTTAGCGATGCAACTTTTCTCAATTAAATTTGAAATCAACTGATATGATGGAAGTGACGGGAAAACTTCAAATGGCAATTTAGTAAAATATGACATGTCTACATTATGGTATCCATTTAGAACTTATCTGACGAAAGTTATTCAACTAACAATGAACAAGGTTCACCGCTCTGACAGGAACTGAAAAATTCAAGTGCTTCATTAAGCCTTTAGCGATACTTAAGTAAATACAAATATTCCATATTGAATTTATGGGCTTATCTCGAGTTTGTTTGATAAAAGTTGACATATATCGAGAATTCTGAGTTTATTATGGGATTCAAAATTTATTATTGTAAATCATAAAATGATTAATAATACTTGAATAATCAAAAATAATGTTAATTAATTATTTAATAATATTATTTTATTTTCTGAACAAGGAGATTTCATTAATAATCTATTTATTTTGAATTCCAATCTCTTTTAATTATTGCCATAGCCAAAACTAAAATGCTCAATAATAATGTAAGAATCCTGAATAGTAATGTAATAATTTAAATAGAAAACTATACATAAATTGGAACATATTGATGTCTTCTATATCTCCTCTTCATATATAGAAATTACAAAATAAATTAATAAAAAAAATGATGAAATAATTATAAATTTATCATGGACAAAGCAGCGCAGTACGTAAAAATATGAAATCGTTTTGTATACCGGTGGTCATTCAGTCTTCACTCAAAAGAGAGCATGTGGCAAAGCAAAGAGTGAATGGATAAATATCTCATGTCCATCAGAAATTGACCAAACAAAGACAGAAGACGACGGTCAGACCAGAATCATAAATAATAATATTTATTTAAATTGAAATTTTTAATTCATGCATGTAAATGAATTTATGTCGTGATATTATATTATAGAGATATGCATTAGAAATACAGGATTTACAAGTACCTGTAGTTTAAATTGAAATGAACTCAGGAACTTTGTCAATCAATTACACAAAAATTAATACACAATTGGTGTTAATTAATAGACTGATTGACATACGTAAAGTATTTTAACAATAATAACTCAAAAATTGCATGTAATCTTTTGTCGTACGGTTACAGAATTCCTAAAAATTTTAAATTAATAAAAAAATTGAATAGACTGAAAGAATTTCAAATTTATAAAATCCTCAACCTTAACCAAGATAGCCGACCATATTTAGGTTAATAGAAAACTTAATTATTCGAGAAACAATGAACTACAATTTGTCCGTCAAAGGAATGTCCTTTCCTGCAATTAAAAACAAGAACAATGAAAAAAGTTCTCAAATTTGAAATTACAATACAAACTACAAACAAGTGAAAATAACAACTAACCGAGTTAATGGTTAAGATACTCGATATATGTTATAGTATCAATGTTTGAACTATTTTTAGTCATTAGCATTCATAAAATACATTAAATATCCAGTCTATATAAATAAACACATAATAATAATATGTATTGTAATCATACATGTCTTTATTATCTAAATTTGAGCTAAAATTGTGGCGAATCCAAACATTTTACGAAATTTTCTTTTATAAATATATAGAACGATCATTTACGAACTCAAACTCAGGTTTGAATTCCGAAATATGTCATAAAATTTCAGCTCTCTATCTCGTTTTGTTTTTCAGTTCGCAAAATTATCATTCATCATCTCTATTATAATGAAGGACAGACGTATGGACAGACGGACAAATGAAAATAGACTAATTACGTGATTCTATGAACACCTATACCAAAATTTTACTTTTACGGACAAAATTTTCCAGCGTTACAAACTTTAGACTAAAATTAATATTTTATTTCGTAAAAACGATGAGAAAAAATTATGAATCTTTAAAGTATACGAAAATAATGTAAATTTTAATTAAATAAAAAATGTTCTGGATTTTAAATGTTATTTTGTGTAATCAAAATTATTTTTTATTTTTAGTTTACTTTTCAAATTTTGCATGTACTATTTTGGTTTTTTTTTATAAAGTCATTATTCTGAATTTACTGAATGCATTTAATTATAAAAAGTTGGCTTGCATATTAAACATATTTCGACCATATTGTAACACTCTGTAGTAGTGCATCATTAATGGAGAAATTTTAAATACATATTTGAAAACATAAATAAAAAAATTAGAACTATTTGTAATTAATCACTATTTTATTGCTAAATATTAACTACAAATTAATTTGATGTTAAAAAAAAAAGAGTACACTTAATTGCAATATATCATAAGTTTTAAAGTCAATACAAAAGAAACCGTTTTATTTAAGCTTTCAAATAGAAAGTTAATTGTATTCATATCGAAAATTTAAATAAAATTTATATGTTAAGATGGTTAAAGTGTTTTATTATAGAAGTTTTTGTTAATATTCTTTTTTGCTAGTTCCGCATCGTTGGATTTCAGGGACGGAGCCTTGCAGACTTCATGACCACAAATTTAAATAATAATACTATTAATAAAAGAAGAAATGAAGCCGTGCCAGTTACACTTAGACCTATTGGTCCCCTGTATCTTTCTATAGAACACTCCAGCATCTAGAGGCTATCTATATCTAGATACCTTCTAGCTCAAGGTGTACATAGAGATCAGGTGTACATCAGATACAGATGAAGGTACAAAGCTTTATCGAGACCAGTAGCCTCGCAAAAAGTTTCTTCCCATGGTGGATAGATGAAAAGTTTCCAATCCAAATATTCTATACCTAAAAACCTTGAAATTTCTATAAGTGGCGTGAATAGAGGTTTTATCGTCCACCAGACACGACTTATAAATACAATCCTCTGAGATTTACAAGTTTTGAAGATGACAGTTCAACAATACCCTGGTATCAGCCCAGGGAACACACCAACATTTAACCGGGAACCGCTTTAGTTGTGTTTCTACGTAACTAAGCCCGTTGCACGCCTTTCTCGAAGTTCCATTAATCAAGAAGCGCTTGTCGAAGTCACTCTTTAATGCAAGATATCATAAATCATTTGACTTTAGAAATAAAAGGCTCAGGTGAGCTAGCTGAATCCGCTGCCATGCATCAATGGATAGCGTTTTAGCAATCAACGACATATTATTGTTATTCTAATCGATTTAATTAGAAAGTAATTGGTCAGCTGTTTAAAAATAATATGCATCACTGTTGAAATGTGATGTAGGTAGGAACATCGTGAAATTTATCACATATTATACTAAATAATAAATTCTTATACTGTTCTGGTAAATTGATTGCGGTTTATACATGTACAATGATATAATTAGAAAGAGTACATTATATATTCATATTTTATATTTATTACTGTATTTTATCTTTTTTTATTGCAGTAAATTAAGTTTATATATCATAATTTTATTGAATCATTTGATTTAGATAATATTGTTATACCTACAACACCTGTAATATCTATAAAATAGATACATATACTCTCTGATTCGTATACCTAAATGTGTATAATCAGTATATTTTTTTGATAATTATTATGTTTGAGAGATAATCAAAAAATTATTACTCATTTTATATAGTAAATATATAAAAATTATTGTTTATTTCATATCAAATGAATATAAGATATAGGAATGTATATCAGTTATGATCCGGGGCAGGTATTTCTAAATATTTTGAAATTTTTTATGCACAATATTTACATGAAAACGGGGAGCTTGTTAATAATTTCATTCTCGAAAAAAAATTTCTAAGGCAAAATTCAAAATTAGAATTTATAATAAAAAATATTTTTTTGGAGAAAGCTGTATAATTTCATGGGCGCAATAATTGAAAGTTCCTTCCGTTTCTTATGTTTCAATCCCCCTTAAGTAACGACAGTAATAATTCTTCAATTCATAATTATTGATGTGAAACAATAAGTTTATATTTTTATATTAAAAACTGAAAACCATAGATATCGAAAAACAGTTTTTCAATATTTAGATCATTTTATTTGAAATCAACTATTAAAATAAACAAGTCTTGTTGTATTTCTCTACCACTATGTAAGAGAAGAAGAGAATCTACTTGTGGTTTTTGGTACTTGTAACATATTTTTAATTGAACTTAACTGTAATTTTACAGAAACAAAAAAAAAAATATCAAATTCTTCTCCCATATATATAATATATATATATATATATATATATAATATTTTACTTACTATACGAGTACTATATAATACTCACATGTAGTAAGATCGTAACGTTATGTACAACACAAAACAGCGAACGCGTATATTTAAAATAACATTGACATTTCAATACGTACAATGTATCTTTGTTCACACCATTACATATAAATATATAGTTATTTCACTTTATCATGATAATAACAAACAACAAAAAAATCGAATTCAATTGACATTTGATTTATTTCTATACGCGCCAGATTCTTATTACAATCAAAATAATTTAAAAAAAAAGATACTCACATGACCTCCATAAAGACCACACAAAAATAAGTGCGTGCTCACACTTATATATACACGTTAGTCGATATAGTTCTTTGATGTGCTATGATGTTTTAAAAATCTGTCTTTTTGTACTACGGTGGTTTAATAAGACCCATCTGTAATTTTTCTTAAATTATCTTCAAAAGGGCTCCTTAAAATTGTCCTTAAAAAGTACTGTCTATTCTAAAATAAACCAGGTAAATTAAACTAATTTAATGACAATATCTCTGTCAATACCAAAAGAAAATATTTTATTTATTAAAAAACATATTTAATAAGGTAATAGAAATGATATTATTTTAACGACGTTAAGGCATATAGCTATGGCCACGTTTTATGTATGATTTTCATCGACATTGTAATATTATTCTGGAATATTTAAATTGCAAAAATTAACGTACAGTTTTTTTCAATTCTTGGAATTATTAAACAGACTTTCAATTCCTATTTTATTCCCTTCACTGAAGAATTTTAATAAATGCTAGAAGTTTAATAATTGCAGATGTAATTTCTACTAAAATTTGGTATAAAGTGTGAATGCAACAAAGGTTGTTAAAAATATCTAAGCAGTCGAATCTGACATGCGCAACACAAATAAAAACAAATCGCTTGTATTCATAGTAATAATCGTACACAATCATTGATTCTATATCTGAATTGAATATATTTATTAACCATAATTTGTATTTACTCCATAAGAGCTTACCTATAGACGTCAAAACAGAATAACAATCAGCACACGTGTTTTATTATATGGTTACTACACGTACATGTTTTATAAACAATAATAATAATAAGAAAATACGGAAGAGTTTATTTCCAAAAATACTTCTTACACATATTTTTGTATTACTTGGTGAGTATATGTGATAAATATGATTTGGTCGTTGATTGACGATTCCGTTTCAAAATGCCAAACTGGTTTTTAGAAATCAATTTCTTTGGATGGATAATTGTTATTATTTATTTATGTTCAATGTTTACTAAAAGAAATATTTTAAATAATTCTTTTTTTAACAGTCATTTGTTTAAGTGACTCTTAGGTCCTTTTTTTGAAAAGCCAATAGTATGCTTCATTATTTTATTTTTCTCGTAATGTTATTCGGAAAAACTGTTTGAAAAGCAAACCGTTTTTTATTTAAGTGACATATCAAAAATGATTTAATATAAAGCATTGGATTATGTATTTAAGTGTCTGGCTGCAACCCGAATTAAAAGAAATTTGGCTGCAATTAATTTTTTGTTTGTTTTCGAGTTAATTGAGACGAATAATAATTCAGGATGCACCTACATACACAAAATCTGCAGCATTGAACCCTTCGGAGGACATAATGAAACGTAGATATATGACTATATTTTTGATTCTACACACCGGATCCATAACAAGAACTTTCCATAAATTTAAGAATCTTAAGAGACATCATTTTTCCCTTTATGTAAGGAACGTGCTTTTAACAAGCTTTTGATTTGAATGACATGTATTATACATTGTATTTCCTTGAATTTGGTAACATGAAAACGACGAGGGCATTTCGCAGGTTTTCTCGAAAAAAATACTATGTTACAAATTCGAACTGTTCGACAAGCCCTTCGTTTTTGGCCCAAATTTGATAAGTATTTTTTGAGTTATTTGTCAGCGAAAATGGAAAGATTTTATATAATATTATATAAAATCTTTCCATTTTCTCTTTTTTTCGATAATTTGAATACTACATGGCCCATTAATCGGCCAATGATCGACTGCCATTAATGGGCCGGGGTTATCATTTGTATATTCAGCCGTCCATGGGCCATTAGAAGACGCCAATGACTGGCCGTTAATTATCATCCTTCGCCCAGCGACGGTCCATCCAAGGGCCGGTTTTTAAACTTTGTATGGGGGGATGGAGAGTGATTCAGTATTATGCAATCCCCCTTAATTCTTAATGTTTGTGGAAAACATTATTGGGTTGTACTATCAAACTTCATCGATTTTTCATGAATGTCATTGATATAAAGTAATATTTTCATGAATTTAAAATGGTAAATTTGATGAAAATTGGTTTACATACTAAGCTTTAAAAAAGCAAAAAACTATGATGGTGAATTTAGAAAATTTTATAAAATATACAGTCTGATGTTTTCATAAGAAAATTAGCCATTTTTTTTCTACATATATATACGCAAAATTAATTAAATGAAGATTCGAAAAAAATCTTTTTAATAGTTATAAAAAATATTTAATTAATATTTTTAATTAAAATTTTCTATTTGGTACTGGTGTAGGTTTTTTTTTTTAAAATTAAAAATCGATTTTTTGTTTAGTATCTTGTTGAAATAGGAACCTTGATTTCAAATGGAATTATGATTATTAAAACAATAAGATATACTGTTTATGTCGATATTGTATAAAAAATTGATTAATACGAGTACTCAATTTATACCAAAATGATTTTTCTTCTTGGTAACTCTATTTATTTCATAGGTATTATTTCATTTCATGTGGTCATTTGATTTTCTACACCCAATCGATGCCTCTTATATGTGTATTTGTATTTTAAAATTTTTTTGCTCAATTTTTAAGTGCTGTTGGCAAAAATGTAAATAAATGTCTTCATAAAGAGAAACCCTACATTATTTATCTACATAAATTCGGTGTACAATTCTAGAAAAATATTTAAAAACCTAATTGAAGATAGATATTTCTTGTCAAACAGAAAAAACTAAACAATTTAATAAATTATAAATGTTTATAGAATTAGCCGTGATTACAAGTTTTTCTCTTTTTGCTTTTCTTGGTGTTTAAAAAAAAATTATATTTAATGATGGTTTTTCAGAAAAATAATGACAAAAAAATTACGATAAATTGCAAAAAAGACATGGAAATTGTTTTAAACGTTCAAACGATTTTTTTTCTTTTATGTAATTGCAACGATATATAAAATAAAAAAGTTTATATAGGTAGCAGAATTTAATTAATTACTATAATTTGTCAAAAATATCTTTATTATTCGGAATTTGTAAATTATTAGATTTAGTCATCGAGTTTTAATGATTATGTAAAAATAATTTGTCACACGTGTCAAAATTTTCCTTTACTTCTGCGGATCAACCGTAGCGCGCTGAGCTGTTATGTCAAAGGTTCAATTCGCAGTCCTGCGGAGTTCTCTCTTTACTATGTTAATGATCAAGTCATGCTAGTATTTGATTACGGAAAATACTAGGTGGCTGGGTGAAGTGAAAACCACACTTCTTCTCTATATGCCGTGATTACGAAACGATGCATCGCAACAGTGCATCGATTCCTTGGACCAAAATAGCAAAATGCAACTCCGTTTTTTTTTGTACATATATTTTCACAAGGAAGTTTGAATTTATCTTATATTTTTCTGTAAACAAACAATACGAGAAGCAAAACTAATAATTTCAAAACTTATAAAAAAGTGTATTAAAATTAATTATTTATTATGGCTAGTTAAATATGATTAATTAAATTTTTCCCTGTTACTTGAATTATCTCAGAGAAAATTTGCAAATAAAAGTTGTAGAAGTTAAAATATTTTGTAAATAGACTCAACTTAAAGAAAATCGTTGGAACCATTTTCGAGAAAAACCTTAAACCTGAAAAACACTAAAATACGCACCATCTGTATGTAGATTTTGACAAATGAAATTTGGTGATTGTGACTTTTTGGGTTCGAAAGATATTTTAGCGCTTCGAGGGACCTCAAAACGTATATTTCTAATATAAAATCGAAAATATTACTTGTATTTATTATTGTATAATAAAAAAAAAAAAGTAAATATGATGAATTTCATTTTTGGTTCCTTTTGCTGAAAATACAAATCACGAAACTATGTATGGTATGCCATAATTATCCTACAATTTTCCAATTACTTACCTTAGCAAATACAAGAAAGTATACCTAATATAAATAAAATACCATAAAAAATTATTAAAACCAAAATTACAATCTTTGAAATTATTATAACAAAAAAACTAATCAAATCAAACAGAAAAATAAATACAAAAAAAAAAAAAAAACCAATATCTAATCGAATTATATCTTTAAACAAAACCAATAATATAATTAAATTTATATAATCAATAATATATTAGAAATTTTTTTTTTTAATTTAAATTTATTACTATAAATATAATGAGGTAGAATTTGTTTTTTATATAAAAAATTTATAAAATTTTTTGAATGAATTTTGCTGATAGAAAAATATATTTATTTATGTGTATAATCAACAAATTTGGTAGTTTTTGATGGAAATATGAATATTTTTTTTTTTTAATATTGGTTATAGTAACTCTTATCTTATTAAGTATTTGACTACTTATTTAAAAATAAATAAATAAATAAAAATAAACAGTGATGCAAAATGAGTAAGTGAGTGACACTGAAAACTGGCTACAGACTTACAAAATACTTCGGTTCTAACTGATTGAACTATAAAGTGTCTTTTCACTTTTTATTAGTTGCAAAGAACTTGAAACCAGGGTACTTAATTAACATTTAATATTTTTTTGGTTTGTGACCGTGAATATTGTGGGGTTTCTATATTTATCATATGTAAAATTAAAAAAATAATACTTGCAAGCTTATAAAACAAAAGAATATAAAAGTAAGCTATAATATAGTTTATCAAAAAAATTAATAACCTATAAATTGTAATACATATTTATGCAAAGAACGCTATTAAAATAAGATTGATTAACATGTGGTCGAAAATTTAGAATTATACGAAATCAATGCAAAAGAGAATTGATTTTAAATCAAATTCACCAAATCAAAATCAATAAATACATAGAATGAAATAAATTAATTACAGTGTTATTATTGTTGAAGTTTATCCAAAAAATTAGCCGTTAATTAATTAATCTTCAATCTCGGATAATAAATTATCAAATGGTTTGAAATTTGACAAACGGATATTTTCAAAATTGGCGAACTTAATCTAACACGGTAGTATCGAATATCAAAAACTAAGAAGGGTAACCATACCAGCGTAACATATAGCACTTTAGTTTCACAAGCTTTGAGGTATACAGTCGTTGTTCACAGCTTTAAAAAATTCATGACTTTTGGGTTCCTAATATATTATATTTTAAATATATATACTTTAAATAAATGAAACTTTAAATTTATCATATTATTTTTATCCATTTTCAAATTTATCGTACCTTGATTAAATCAATAGGTCTCAAGTATTAGTAATACAGTTATTAATAGCTCCAACTGCTGAATTTTCGACAATCTCAATGGTACTAACTCATTACGGCCTCCGAAGACATTCTATTATACATTTAAATCAATATTTTAAAAAACTGTTGGAGGAAATCAATCACAAACAAGATAAAATCAAAACACATCGATAGCAAACTAAATCTGGACGGTTGTAAATTAGTTTCTTTGGGGTAACAGAATATAATACCAAAGAGTCAGACATTTAAATGATAGTCAGAATATTCGTTATATGATGCATAAGCGAATTCATACAATATTCTGTAAGTCTATGAAAGCACACAATCTTATAAGATAAAGACAAAAAAAGAAAAAGTTTTGGAGTTAAATATACACACATATTTGCTACGTCTTCAGTACTATTCACATATCCTACCTATGTTGAATTAATAATACCTCGACAACACCAATGTGCACATATAACCAACAGATATAAAACACTAAAGAGATGTGATTTTGGACCAGTATTCATGCCCGGTTATTGAACCCAGGAAATTCATTTGATTTCATACACACATACATACTACATATGTACGTATTGCTAGTGCATACGTTAACTTTGGCATTAAACATTTCTTGAAGGTTTCGATTGCGTTATGTTGTGTATATAGGATGTGTATTTGGTACTACCCAGCACTAACTAATAAGGACCATGTAGGAAAATGGTTCTTCAACAAAATATTCATTTTATGGCAATCAATATATACCGATGAACAAAATAAAAATAAACATTCACTCCAATTGTTTTGGCGGTATTAAAAAAGCGGGAAAGAAATTAAAATCTAAATTTCACGCTAATGCTTAAATCAACTTTTATATAATTAATACGAACTCAAACTATTACCGTAATTATCTTTATTCTTACTACCGGTTTCCAGAGACTGAGGGGTATTTTTGGTTTTTTTTTTTTGCATGTGTGAATACATATTTTGACTACAAGGTAGTCATTATCAGTATGATTTAGCTAATGGTATTAATTCTCCGAAGATTTGTTTCTCGTTGATACTTTGATACGGACCTTCATCAAATTAACATCTCCTCTAATTATTAGCTAATTCATACTGATGGGGACTATTTTATAATCGAAATAGCTTATATATTTATAAAATACAAAAATTTTGATTAACGAATTTTTGGCTGAAAAAAATAGCCAAAGAAATCAAAATATCTCTTCTTATTTCTGACTGGATTAAAAAAACAATAGACTTTTGGTTTAAATTGTTGGGCAAACTCAATAAAATTCATTATTCACTAATTAGACCTTAGACCATGCAAATATAAAAAACTTATGAGGTCAGTTTAGAACTAGAGCAATATAGGACTCAATTCTCGATATGCTCTAGTTTGAAGTGAAATTTTGTTTAAGTACCCGTAAACCAAATATTTTAATGACTTTTTAATACTTAATTGTTTCCATTTCCCATTGCTTCCCCATCATATTTTGAGTTTTTTATTTATTAATAAATAATAGTAAAAATTTGTATATAAAAAAGTATTTTTTTTTATCTAAAAGCATAATTTCAACTAAAAATGTTTCATGTTTGAGACGTGTGTATATTTTTAAAATAATGCCATACAACTAATTCCAAAACAACCTGTATATCATATTGATTGGATCTCATCTATATATGGAATCCACAAATTCACACACTACGCCGTACATATATGGACCTAAAAAAATTTATGTCCGTAAATCAAACAGCAAAATACAATAGGTAGTAGGTAAGTAAATATACGTACGTATAGTACCTATCCACTTAGGTGTATCATTTCAATTGAAAATTTCAAGTATTCAACAATTGTAATGTTTGTATTGTAGGTATACAATAATAATAATAATACGTACAATTCAATTGTTTATTTTATATAAACGCCATCAGCGCCTCATATGGTATAATTTGAAACTAGATTGTCTATAATATGGTGTCTAATAACATTGTTTGGATTAAAATTGTTCAGATACCAACCAAACTATTTGATCCATTATTTATGATTTATTGATTTATTCAATACAAATGTAGGAGAAATTGTTGCGCTCATGTGACAAACAATTGAACTAGTTTTACTTAGTTTGGATAAATCATATATATAGTTTTTCTTTTCCCAAAATGGTAGTTAAATTTTTCGAAAAGTTTGAATGCGTACAGGCCACGCATAAAATATAAATTTAAATATACGATAGTATTTAGTATACATTTCTAGATCATGGATTAATAATTGAAATATTTCATTTGGATTGGGAAATAACAAATATAGTTTAGAATTTAGCTATTTATCAGATCAAAAAGCAATTTATTTTCTTTTAAATTTTAGAATTAATCAGAGAAACAGTAATTATTTCGTTTGGTAGACTAAAATTTCTTTTTTAGCTAAAAACAAGAATTATCTAGAATTAGAAAGAATTAGCATAAATTGGTATTTTCATAGAGATATCGTACTTCTCACTGTTAAAAATCAATTACGAACAATTTTAGAATACAAAAAGTGAAGATAACAACTAACAGTGTTACTTGTTTAAATACTTGACCAATGGTTAAGTATCAATGTTTGAACTACTTTTAATCATTAGCATTCATAAAATACTCTAATATGCAGTCCATATAGTATACGTATACAAATAATATTTTTTTTCTCTAGTTTTAAGAAAACACTTAATTGAATCAATTCAAAAATATAATATATTTCAAAAATACGGGAGACTGAAAATCAAATTTATTAATTTATTAGATTTTCAATTTTTGGTAGATTGATATTAATTTTTAACTAACAAAATCTATTTCAAACTATTTGGGGAAGTAAATTTAAGCGACTTTAAAAATCTAGAATTTTTATTTCGAAATCGAAAATGTATATAAATTACAATTTATAATATTTATTCAAATACAAAAAATATAAAATAATTATAAACTAATTGTACAAACAATAAATGAAGTTTTTATTGTCCAGGTACCTTGCGAGTGCATCGAATCTTCGAATTTTTACGCTGGATATATTTGTGTTCTTTCTATGGATTGAATTAGATAGAGAATTTCATTCAATATAAACGTATTTTTGATTTATAGATGAATGACTCGTTTAAGGTTTGACAACTTAATACAAAAAAAAAAATATATATATATATATATATTTTTTTTTAAATAGATAACACAGATTTCGATTTAACAGTGTCCGCCATAAAAAAATCAGTATGTAAATACAATATAATTATAATTATATATAAAAATAATAATAAAAATTAAGTATCTTCATGTAACAAAAATGATGTTGGAACCACCAATAAGAAATGTATCGTTAGTTTCGTGGCCTGCGTAGGTAAATACGATTGTGAGATTGCTTTTTTTCAATTATATTTTTATTTACTGATGAAATAAATAAAATAGCACGAGAGTTGCTGCTAGCTATATTTAACTTAAAATTAAGAAGGGCTAAAGCTTCTTCATGTTGCTATTTTTCTTAGTATGAATGCATTAAAATGAAACATATACTGTATCAAGACCATATTTATTTCTCCATTGGTTTAACAGTGATACACAAACATACGATAAGCTAGCTTTGATCTATAACGTTATGAGATATGTACAATAACGATACAGGTACCAAAATTCAAGTTGATTCTCCCTGTAGTTCGTTATTTGATAATCCCACTGTAACCAAACATTTTCCCAGAAATTCGTTACAGTGTGATTGGGTAACAAACATCTTAAAGAAGGTTGTACTTTGTTATATAATATTTATAATAAAGTATAAAAATTATGTAATTAATTTTTTTTAATCATGTGGGCTTCTTTTTTCCTGCACTGGTACGAAATTTCAATCTTCAACTTGAAACTTCTTAATTAATATAATATATATGGTCGAAATTCAAAAGTACGTAAAAAGAAGTTTGGCGTTTCGTTTGAAGAAGTCGAAAAGTTTTATATCTTTAACATATTTTAAATAGAAATATTACTCAATAAGTTTCCAGGAGTATGCTAAGAATTCTTAGAATTAAAGTTTAGAGCTTCATGTATCTTAAGATACATGAAGCTCTAACTTTTTATACTCGACATACAAAATATGTCAGAGTATATTAATTTTAGTCCAAAGTTTGTAACGCTCAAACAATTTTGGTATAGGTGTACATAGAAGCACCTAATTAGTCCATTTCAAACTGCACGTCATCACGTTTCCTCAAAAACAAAAAGAGATAATGAGCTGAAATTTTGATGACGTATTTTAAACATAAAAAGTGAATTTACGATCGTGAATTGTCAAAATCGGTCCATTGGGTCCAATAGATCCTTGACACAACTTTTAAACTATAACCAGAAAGAAGAAAAGTTCAAATACAAAAAAAATATTTATTTATTGAAACAACCAACTTTTGTTTGAAACATTTTTTAGTTGAGTTATCCTCATATTTAGCTAAAATTTTACACACATAGCTAATAAGAATAGATATTATTATAGATGTATACACATATAACTGTATAGACTGGATATTTATAGTATTTTATGAATGCTTATTAAAAATAGTCTAAACTTAATGATATTCAATCATATGTCGAGTATCTAAACAATTAACACTATTAATTGCTCTAATTACTTGTTTTACTTTTAAAATTTACCGATAGTAATAATATATTAATATAGTAAAACAGATAGTTAATTCTGCAAGTTGTCTAAAACAAGATGAACACTCTCCCGTTTACTTCTACGTAGATTTGCAGAATGTGAAATACTACATGTTTATAATTTGCTGTGTAAGATGTGCAGATTTAAAATGTACTTAACCAAACACAATGTTTATATAAGCATGAAATATATAAATAAATCGACTCCTAGACTACATTCTACTTCAATCATTGAATGATTTTTATTCACAAATAAGATGATACTCCCTACTTAACACATGTGATTCAAATTAGGATTGGTGTATATAATCCAGTTACAGACTGCGCTAGTTTATCGAAAATTATTTTAAGTACAGATTTGAAATGAATATGACAAAACAAATGAAATTATTGTCATCTTGTTTTACATTTTTATTGAAAAACCATATTATTTATATATAGAAGTATTTTACCGAGTGTCGCCATATACTTGCTAAGTATAAACAAGCATTCCTCGACGAATAATTACTGAATAATTTTTCAGCAAAATCGGTTTTTTTGTGGTAGATAAAAATTAAAAAAAAAAATAAATAAATAACTGGGAAATTAATCGTGAGGACCTAAGACTAAAGTGTAGCTTATTGTGCAGACGAAATTTCTTTATTTTAAAATTTCTTTTCGACTGATCTTAAAAACTATTTCTAAAATATTTATTTTAGGAAGTAGCATTAAAATTTTTCATATTTTCATTGCTAATTTATACTCGATTATATAAATGATGGTGATTATCGGTTAATTTTATGACCACAAAAACTATTAAACTATATGATTATAATGTTGTTTTGTGTTGTTTGTTACATTAAAAGAGATGAATGTTGTGTTGTACGTTGAGAGAGTTATTTCAAATTTTTTTTTTTTTTAAATATACAAACATGAATAAACACAAATTTTTAATATATAATATCGATTTATGATTTCAGATCAATTAACAATAACGGTTTTATCATCAAATATCATCGTTAACATATATCTAGTATGTATATAATAGTATAACTATTTTAATATACATATATAATATAAATGTATACAAAATCACATCGAGAAAAAAGATCGATTAAGTGCATAGCAAGTTTGTACTATTTAATGTACGTAAAATTTTAACTCAACTTGCTATTTTTTAGTTGTGTGTTTATCAACAATATGAAAAAAAAAAACGCCAAATAACAGGTGAACTTAAATAGCAATACTAGAAAAATGTATATTTTAAAATTTAATATAATAGATTGTATAATACAAATTCCTGAAGCTGAAAAAAATTTTACGATTTAATTTGTAACTATACAAATTTAGAAATCTTATTGTTTTATGTCTTTTCATCTTGGTTTTGGCTTCTAGGTACATAAAGATCTCTTGACAAACGAAAAAATATAGCGGAAAATCTTTCATTAATCACAAACAAGAACCATTACAATTAAATCAGACTTAAAGTTACCTTTTTTAAGGGGAGTATGAATCAACAAAACATATATCGATAATAAATACAATATTTTTGCGCACAAATAAAATTAAAAATATTTTTTATAACTAGAAAGTTTTTGGGCAAACTCCTCGTTTTCATGATTAAATTATGCATACCAAATTTCATTATATTTGCATAATTATTAAGTTATTTTTTGTATGCGAAAATTGTCCAAATTTAACATATAGATGTTCATAACATTATATTTTTAATTATTTTTTTACTTAATATACAATGTCGAAAAGATTAGTCTTCCAAATAATCCGACTTCATTTAATAAAATATTGTTGTCGTTACAAATTATTTTAAAATTTAAATTATAGAAATAAAATTATTATATTTATATGCATGGAAATTACCATTTGAAAATATTTTATTTAGAATTTACAACTCATGCTATATATGATGATATTGTATTTAAAAGGGAGTTTCTGCTCTATAGAATTCTCCTTGATCTGAATAATTAATGTATTTAATTCAAAAATAATCATTGTATTCAACTTTAAAAACAAAGTACATTGTGTGCACGCTATAAAGTATTACTACGAGATTTTATATATTGAATAGTGTTGAGAATAAGTTCACAGTAGCATTCGATTTAAGAACATATAATCGTAAATAATCGTAAATATTATTGGTACGGTATGCTATAAACAATCATAAATTGAGTATTTATAACATTAGAATAAATATGTTTTTATTAAAATTTATTATTATTAACTGCTTTGGTTGTCGTTGCGTTGTTCACAAAAGCCCTACCCATAATTTTTTTCTATAAATATATTCTTTTTATTCTCTTAAATAAAATGAAATATATGCAGAATTTAACTACTTATTGGTGTGTGTAAAGACTCTATATATATATTAAAAAATTCTGAACATATTTAATTATTATTAAAATTTTCTTTGTCATAAGTTTTTTTTTTGTTATAGGAAACATTTTTATTTATCATAAAAAACTTGTTAATTGTATTATGGATACGTAGATAAAACTCCCGTATCATATTTAATGATTCAATAAACAGTTTTCTAAATAAAGATAAAATGGAATGTAGTATAATTAAATAAAAAATAATTATCATTAATTATCTCGTTAACTTCATTATTTATAAATGAAATGGATCAAATATATATTTGCAATTTGCTGGCTGACAATCGTATTGATTAAACTTGTTTTCGATACAGATCTGTTGTCTGTTGTCTCAAGGGATTGGTTCAGCAGTATAACTTTTGCGAACCCATATTTATAAAACAATCATAAAAAATTGAGTGCACTGCTTTAAAAAGTGCTTTCTTGTATTTTTTAACCAATTATTGAAATTTAAATTAAAATCTTTTTGCAAAGACGTTTGAAAAAATGTTTCATCATTTTTAGTAAGTTTTATGTGAAATTTGAACAAAAAAAGAGGCAAAAATAGTAAAGAGTATATTTAATATATTACTCAAAATACAAAAAACAAAAAAATACGATTCTCTAATTTAAAAATATTAAATACCCGATTGTCTTGTTGTGTTGAGTTTTTTATTAGAATTAATTTTGTTTGTCTATCTAAAACAATCATTTTAAACAGAACAAATTATAAAATAAATACACAATAAAATTAATATATTTGTAAGTAAGCATGGAAAATTCAGTTCTTCGCGTTTTTTGTTTGACAGAGTATACATTGTAATTCTTTTTGCGCACAAATATTTGAAAAAAAATGTTTTGAAATTCAATATGCACAATCTTGTCATGAATAAGCAGTCTTGACGAAGAATTTTTCTCGATAAATCATTTCCAAGATCAAATTTATTTTTTATATATGTTTTCTGCATTCTTCTAAGTCTTTATTATTTTATTATAAGAAGTAATCAATTTTAATTTTTTGCTCCAATTTTCTAGATAAAAAAATTTTGTTGTATTTTATAAATACGTACAACAAATTATTGATCATCAGTATGAATTAGCTAATGGTAATAATTCTCTGAGGAGATGTTACTCGTTGCTAATTTGGTGATGGTTTGCACCAAAATATTTTGATCTACAAAATCCGGACTCAAAAAAAATGGAAATATATTCGAAAAATCCTAGAGTTTTCGTTTAATATTCATAATACATAATATCAGTTTTTGTTCTAATTCCCCTGAACATATTTTTTTGTTAAGTATAGAATTTACACGAATCATAAATATCGCTGTCAATACACACATTAAATACATTATTTATCAGTGTCTTTAATAAAATAAAATAAAAATAAAATTAATTTAATTATTATGATTATTATTTGTTATTACTTTTATAAATAAATACTACTGTAATTGTTTTTCTCATAACTATATTTAAAAATAAAAAAACTTAATTTAGTTATAATTTTCACCTTCATTTAACACTATTTACCGATTATTAATAATTAGTAAATGTTCCAAAAACAACATAAAATTGTGCGAGCTAATTAACCAACTGACCGATTAATAATGGTATTCGGGTATTGGTGGACCATTATTTACAATGAATGTTGACTTTAAATTATTATTTTTAGCCAACTCAAGCTATAAAACTAGTAGTTCTGTGAGCTGTAGACCTCACCCATAAGTAAATAAAAAGTATATAAATAATTCGTACACTAAATTTTGAAGGTAACTGATGCAATTCAGATCATGATCTCTAGTTAGACAAATTAAAAATAGTATATAAATACATAGTACAGTAGCCTAGCGTTGAGAGACCCTGCATTCAAAAGATGATGTCCCGTGCTCGAAACCGGTTATTTACTTTTTTTTATTATTTATAAAAAAGTCATTTTCAAAAATGAGCCAAAAATGAAAATTTTCCAAATTTCGTTAAATCAAACAATGCGTTTGAAAGTTACAGCGAAACCAAAATAGATAGATACAGGCAAACGATATATATATAATCGTTGTTATATACTATAGATACAACTTTAAATCGATTTGACATAAATCATATGTATACAGTTCAATGGCAAAAATTACATTTACAAAAAATGAAGAACGTACCCAACAAATTATGTGTTTCACTATTTTGATATTTATCGAAGTATTGAATTTCCACTCAATTTAAAATTTTTTCCTATTGAGACTATTTTAAAATAAATTACAAAATCCCACTTTAACCACGATAATTTCATTTTCTTGGATTTCTTTTTTGTAACGTTTTGGATAACAGAAAAGTTTTTAATTTCTTTGGAATTCCCCGTCATATTCGATTCATATTTCAAAATAATTAAGACTATAAGAACCAGGCTCATAGGGTAGAAAATTGAGATATTTATTTTCAGTATATGTAATTCTGTGGGTCTCTAGTAAAATGCTTCGATTGGAATTTTTGTGGACTTTCTGCGATAATTTAATAAAAGTATTTAAAGCATTATAATTTGAAAGTTTTGATTATTAAATATTAAAATAAAAATGAGTAATTACGAAATATTTTTTTATAAAATTAGTCAAATAATAAAAATAAAATAATTTCTTATTTAAAAAAAATAAATAAATAAAATTTTGTAATTCCAAAATATTATTTGTAAAAATATTTTTAATATTAATAATAATAATAATGGTAATAATAAAAATCAATTTCAATAAATATAAAGATTAGTTACATCCCCTGCTAGTTTCATATTACGCGTAGAACCTATGTTAGGTTATACTTCTAAAAAAATTATATAAAGAATATAATCTGTCCATAACTATCTAAATAAATATTATTTATTACAAAATAAAATGAAAGGTTTTTTTTTTTTATTTTGAAAAATAATTAATAATCTTTTTAAGTTAGTGATATTAAAGTTTAGTGTTGTTTGTAGTTAGTGTGTGTGTGTATCAGTTTTATTTTTTTTTACACCTCTCCGAACACCACTTGATCCACAAATATCTATTTCATGTTTAGAAAACAATAAAGAATATTCATTCAGCCACCCGATCATTATTTATTTTATATAGATCTGATCCACATATTTTTATTCTCAATATATGTAGAATACAAACAAAATTTTGGTTTAGGTGTTTATAGAATTACCTAGTTAGTTCTGGCCCGTCTGTCGATTCGTCTTTCATCAAGATAACTCAAAAATGGAAAGAGACATCGAGATGAAATTTTGGTATCGTAGTCTGGACCTAAATACTGAGTTTAAGTTCATGAATGAGCGAAATCGGTCCATTGGATCCAATTAACCCAACTTTTAAGTCATGAATGAGAGAAGAAAAAATTAAGAGCAATAATTTTTTTTTTTTTTTTAATTTTGAAATACGTTTTCTTTAACTGTTTCCTCAAATTTAGCCAATAAGCACTTTATGCAGTTACAATCATAGATATAGGAGTACTAGACTGAACGATTCATATACATTCTGTATGGCAAAGTTGTGCCAATTTTAAAAAGAAAGAGCCTATGATCTAAGGTAATGCTATTACTATGAGCATTAGATAGCAATAATACTACCGTAAATCTCTTAATAATATTGGCACATGAAATTCATCGAATGTAAAGTCTACCACGATTATTACTTTGTCTATGGTTACAAAACATATTAATATTATGTATTTATAACAGTATAGACTGGATATTTAGAGTATCTTATGAATATGCTAATGATTAAAAGCAGCTCAAACATTGATAACAAAATGTTGTGTATCTGAACAAGTAACTCGGTTGTTATATTCACCTGTTAATATTTACGATGGCATATTGATTAATAAAAGGATGTACCTAAAAATTCTATTATATATGTTTTAAGGTTTCAAAGTTACCTATAATTCGAAAATAGGCTTTTAGTCAGTCATATGTCATTATAGAATTGGATGGTTTTTATTGAATAAGGATACTTTTATTATAAAAATTTTTCCGGTTTTTTGTTTTTAATTTTTCGCGTAAATATTATACGTATATGCCATGAAAACGTTTATAATACTTAAAACAGAAAGTGCGAGTTGCATGAAAAACACGATTTATGCATTTACTAGTTCATCTAATATTTTCACTAAAAATCAAATTGAAAGGATGTGAAAGTTTTCTCATAAATAATTTTTCTTCACGCTCCTTAAAATTATGTTTTGCAAGTCTTTTTTTGTTAATGAGTCATATATTGTGATGTCTATTAAAATTTCATAATGATGGCTTTATAGATTTCATATTGATGGATGGCTATTTAAATTTCCCAAGGAACAATTTTCAGTATAATTTCTAAGAATTTTGAAATACGTATATGGTTTTAAATCTTTTGAGGAAAAATAAATTATTTTATATACTTTCTGTATTAAGACCTGCAAATTAATTCATATATTGATTGTCTGGTTTTTAGAACGTAGAGGTGATGTTAAATGCAAGCAATGTCTATATGATTTTTCGAAATTGTTTAAATTTACATTAATTAAATTTAATTAAAGACATTAGGAATACCATATATTTTTTTTTACAATCCCGTACATGCACTTTTTTTGAAATCATGTTATGCTTGCTTTTCCCTGATTTATTAATTGAAATAAAATATCACTACCTTTAAGCTACTAAATAAACTTTTAATTATTTTAGAAATTTCTAATAAAAAAATAATTTTTTTTTATTATTGCACTAAATTTGAAAGTTTATCTGCCCAAAATGAACGGAAATGATATTTTAACTATTGTCAAAATTTATTTGATTCCAATTAATATATCGATAATAATATATTAATCTTATCAAAATTTAATTTATTTACAAGTTTCTCGTGATAAATTGATCACCACTATTAAGGTATATCAAATGACTCTGATCGTTAATTTTGATTGAAAAACGGTGAATTTTTTCTCTAACGAAATTTTAAAATTAATATTTCCGTTTCATTTAAAAACAAAAATGATTTGCAAAACATGATAAAAAATTTGAAAAAATTTCAAATATTTTATTTAATAATGTGAATGCGCTCGCTAGTGCACAGGTGTTTTTATTGGATACATTTATTGAAAAGATAACCGGACGTGAGAACGTTACTCGTGTTTGAAATAAAATATTTTTGTGATTTTTTATTTAGTAATTAATTTATGTTTTTAAATCATTAGACACTAAATATTCATAATATTAATTAATTTACTCAAAAATGAATAATCTATAATTATCAAAAGTATGTTAACTTTTCTTTGACCTGATATGCAATGAAAGCTGACAAGTAATAATAAACAGCGTACACACGTTCGTAACGTAACACCGTATCGTAAATCTATACTGTTACGTATTACATGTTACCTGCGAGATTAATGATTTGTAGATGATGTGATGTTACGATTTTGATATGTGTTGTATAGCGTTCCATCTGTTTACCACGCAGAGTACCTTCGCATATTTATGTTGAAAAATTCACTAAATAGTATTTTGTTCCTTCCACTTCATATCGAAATATTTGTATACAATTAAAATTAAAATAAATAATTATTACGTCTAGCACCATCTTTTGATGTTACATGACTGTGTTACGCGTTCACTTCCACACAAAGGTTGCTATTACACCTTACAGTAGCGTTACGGTGTTACGTTACACGCGAATGTTGCACGTGTGTACGCGGCTATAAAGCTCAGATGAGATTAAATATGAGTATCATTATTGTAGATATTTTTTCAATCAAGTAATCAATAAAACGCTTAATACTATTTACATACAAAATAATTTACATCTTCTATTATTGAGTCTGATTTTATACAAATTTAAATGTCTTGAATCCTAAAATTATGCATTTGTTTAAAATATTTTAAACAGAGTAATTATCATTTAAATTATAAAAACGGCAAAATAATAATATGTTTTGAAATAAATGAATTGTATTAAATTGAAATTACATTGATTTATTAAAAATTATCTATCATTTATGTATACGTACATTATAAATGATGATAATAGTGTATGTGGAACAGTCATAACAAGTAGTCAAATTGAAGATCATAATATTATCACGATTTTAATTCTTACTATTTTCAGTGGCGTAACATAATTATAGATTAATAGAGATTATTATACTACTAGATACTCTACACCCGAATGCGATTAAGGCAAAAAAGGAGGCTAATGTGTTTGAACTGTTTGTATATATTTATGCATGTATGTTCGTATGTATGTCTGTATATACATATGCCTGTCTCTATGCTCCCTGTTAATAGTTTTGTCTTTCTATTGAGTGTCACTGGATATTTTAAAATTATAAAAAATCGCGGATGAGCGGTTCGAGAATGTATGCTTTCAAAAAAATTTGTTAACCGGCGAATCTTAACAATTTTTGAAAAACTAAGTATTTTATTCCAAGATAAAGGAACATTTTTTTTTAAATTTAAACTTTGCTTCTTTGTATCTCACGAACTGTCTCTTATCTTTGTCTCTCTTTAGTCATTCACGAACATAAAATCACTTTTTATGAATACGCCATCAAAATTTCTACTTTGAATTTCTTCATTTTTGAATTATTTTGATGAAGCAGAAGCGTATAGACGAAAGTATACTAATTAAGTGATTTTATAAACACCAACACTCCAAGTTGTCAGTGCCTTCAATCATTTCTCTTTAATCTAGCATCACAATATGTGTCATTTATACATTATTTATACATTATAATTAACTAACATACGTATTTATGTACAGGTATAAAGTACACCACTGTGTTATAGATTGATTGTAATATTAGGACTCTTGGTGTGACTCACACGAAATATACATAACGAAAAACTCATTAAAATATTTTGAAATAATTGATTTAAAAACAGTTCATTTTTAAAGACAATTAATAATATTTATCGATTGTATAAAAACAATTTAAAAGGTAATAAAAATACTTGAAGTCTGATTGAATGATTTTTTGGAAGCCTTCAATAATTCAAGTCCAATATGCTGTGTTATTTAAAATTGTATAAAATTTAGAAAATTTTTTATCTAATGTAAATTAGAACTAACTTTGATAAATGCACTTTTAAAAGTCACTGATTTAATTTTAGCAAATTTATACAAATACAATTTTGGCTTCTGTACGTTGAGTTCATACCATTTATTTGTCATTCAATATATTCTAAACCAGTGGTCTCCAAAATTTAGCATACATACCTTGAAGGGACACTTTATATTTAAATATTAGGTTAAAAGATTATCCTGAATTAAAAAAATTCTAATTTGTTTAAAACTTTCTGCGGTAATCTGAAATGTTATTCTTGCTGTTTTTAACTGTTTTCAGGTGAACAAGGTTTAAAAACAAGAAAAACAACACTTATATTACGATGGAATGCCCAGTTTTCTAGATATTACTGAATTGAATGGAATAATATTAAATCATGATAGAATTTCAGACATTATTAGAAAATTTGTTTATTAGGTAATTTTGACTTAAAATTAAAAAAACGACCATTCATTTAGTCATTAGATTCTGATATCTTCAATTGATTCCGATTGATATATTGGCAATTCGATCGTTACATAAGTTTTAATTTTTAGTTTCTCAGACTTTAATCACTCTAGGAACTCCAATAATAGTTTTAATTCTAAATAAATTTTTTTACATTATTTTTTAAGAAATATCAGCTTAAAAAATACAAAAACTACACCATATTATCAAAATTCGTTTAAATTGCACCACTATTTAAGTTCACAACTAACAGAGTTAATTACTTAGATCATCGATATATGGTTTAATATCAATGATTTAATTATTTTAAATCATAATCATTCATAAAATACCCTTCCGTCCATTACATGTATGTTAATTAGCTCAATTTTAGCTAAAATTGTGGCGAATCTAAATATTTTAGAATAAGCCACCAAAATTTCAGCTCCTTTTCTCTTTTTGAGTTATTTTGATGATGGACAGACGAACGGAAATGGACTAATTGGATGATTTTATAAACATTTATACCAAAATTTAGTTTGTGGCTTCAATATTTTCTAACGTAACAATCATTAGACTAAAATCTATAAGACATAATCAAAAATAAAATTAATATAATTTGTGGTAAAATTTATAATGATTTTCGTTATGAAGTACCCAGTCATAAACGGTTTGGAGATAACTTTTCTAAACGAAATCATCAGATAAAAAGTATAATTCAAATCGATATAGGCGCATTCACATAGATGCATTATATAACTATGTATGTATAAGAAATATGTTTTTCTATTGAGTAAAATATTTAGAATATTATATTTATTATTTTGGTTATAGTTAGATTTAAAAATATGATAAATAACATTAAATGTAAAATCAATATTTTTATATTATATGAAAAACTAGTGATAATATTTTCACAAATTCTGAATGTAAACTATTTCCTTAGAGATGTAACAACATATTCAATATAATAAACACAATAGTTACACAAGTACCTACATTCAATTTTACTATCTCATAAAGGATATTCTTATGTGAGTCGATTATTGAAGAATTTTACTCTACTGAATAGGTATCATATTTTGTATTATGATACAGAACGTCCTACAAAGAAAAATTTTCTAGAAATTAAATGGTATACAAAATTTCCCCTCGCTCATACTAACACTGAGTAACACTGAAAGTGCACTTTGCTTGCACTTGAAAGTGCAGAATCTGTCATATCTATCTATTTAAAAATTATAATATTATAATGGCAATAAAATTTTACCCTTATCGCGGAATTCGTTTTTATAACTATAAAATCGCAGCAGACAGGGCATGAAATGCGTATACTATCCAATAAGATGAAGCGTTGTTTCTACTTCAAGATTCGAGGGTAGTCACAATTGAAGCAGAACAAATTGTAGGTAAATTACTTTTTCAGATTTATAATATTGTATTGTCATTTATTTAACACAAGCGAGATTTTTGTTCACTATCTCAATCAAAATGATCTAGAATTTCATAAAATTAAATTAAATAAGAAGTTCAATAGATTTAATTATACGTTTAATTAACGTTTCTAAATCTGTGCTTCGTTTTGATGGAATAGGTTTTCCATCATACAAGCTACACAATACAAAAAAACTTTTGAATGTTTAATTTTTATACATTGAAGGACTCTCTATGGATTAATATTTACATAATAAACAGGTGAATATTATGTTACAATACTTTGTAAAATGTCTTGTATGTCTCATTTGCTTGACTAAACAAATAAACCTTGTATTCGTAGAACAGTATAATTTATTAAACTTATTTTGAAATTACTCAAAGATTGGAGTAAAATAACAATTTTCTCGGGAGAGAAAATTTATTAGTGTCGTCCAAAAATAATTAAACGTGTGATTGTTTTCATATTTAAACATATTTTAAGCGAATCCTCCTCGATAAAAATACTTTTTTTTTCCGAAATTTGAAAACGTTTTGTAAATACTTTAAATTGATATTCCTATTGTGCTTGAAAAATTACAGCACTAGATCACAAAGAATTTTCTTTAAATTTTTCAAAATTGTTAAAATACTGCACAGTTATTTCTTCTTCAGAAAATCGATATTAGTCAAGCTCACAACCATGTTAACATAATAAAATAAGAGTAGCATTTAAACAGTCTTTTGAATTGATACCAGTTAGCAGCACATATCATATGAGTGTAAATGGTTTGTATCTTTAATAAATACGGTTGAATAAAATACCAGTAGGTAGCAGCATATACATACTTTTTTATACAATTGTTTGTTGGTACTACTATTTTTCAATTACAAATAAAAAAATCAAGTTTAAAATAAGCAAAAACTAATTTGCATGCTTGAAAAAAGATTAAAATAAACTAAACCAAAAAATATTCTACAAGATAAAAAAGATTGATTTGTAAATAAACTTACCCACGCTGCGTTACAATCGCTTGTAATTGGCTGAAATGCCGGAACACATCGAAATGACATAGTTTTAATTGTTGTAAATTATAAATATATAATATAAATATTTTTTGATATGTTGTTAATTGAATTTTGGGTCACAACTTACCTAGAACAAAACAAAATACTTACTTAGCAATCATATGACATTGAAAATAAAATTATATCTAATTATATTTAAACAGAAAGTCATTATATAACAGGTAAGTTAATTATAAATTTTAAAGGAATTCCATCGAAATTTTTTGTTATAAAGTGGTAAAAGTGAAACAATAGATATTTCGTTTACAAACTAGCCATCATTAAACACTTTTTTTTTTTATACAATACAAAATTTTGAATAGTCACGGGCTCGCCGACAGATGAAGTTGTAATGAAGTTGTACTATGATGTTTCAATTACTATTAAAAGTAAATTTTTAACGATATTTTATAATGCTGTTTTAAAAACACAAATAAATTTGAATTTTGCTTGAATTAAGATACATTGAATTAACTTATATGTAATAGTTTATTTATTCATTTATAATAAATAAATAAACTATTATTATATTTATTTATAATAAATAAAAATTTGATTGGTTTTTCAGACGATAACTTTCTTAATCATTAAGTCGTCTTATCCATTTAAAAATCGTTTTGCGGAGAAATTTAAGAGCTACAGATAGAAAAGTCTAAAATTAAAAAAAAATTTGAATCGTTCAGTTTTGAAGAAATTCGTTCTTTTTTTTTGAGTAAATGAAAATTTTTTCTAATCCGAACAAGAGAAAGAGTATATATGCTATCTCTCTTCTCTGATACTATTTAATACATTATGACGTCATTATTCTTAGGTTGATGTTATAGGTGTTTCAATCAATATGTTAGATTGAAATAAATTATAATTTTATTTTATTAAATATCTTATTAATCTACAGCAACAAAAAATTTTTTTGAATGCTTATATAATTAATTATTATGTATTTCTAAAAAAAATATACATAATTGTGTAAAAATGGAAAATAATCTAGTAATATTTCATTCAATAAAATATATTTATTCCAAGATAATAACATTTAAGAAAAAAGCAATGTCCCGTCGGATGAAACCACAAATTTATATTTTACAAAAATTAAATAATAACATTTAGAAATATATATTTTTTATAAACAAAAAATAAATAAATAAAAACAACTATTTAAGACTTTAAAAGCAAATTATTTTTAGGAGATTTTGCAAATAAAACCTATAATATAATTTACAATAATGTATTTATTATAGCTTATTATAAGACAAAAACCCTACAATTATGTTAGTTTACAAGGGTCAAACCGACCTAAATCATAATTTATTTTTATTTTATTTTATATTTTGTTTTTAAAGAAATATATATATATAATTTATTAATATCACTTGTTATAAAAATGTTAGTTAATAATATAAAAAAAAACACATATCTATATATATTTTTTGGGAGTTTATGTCTTGTGTTCAATGATACAATTATTATTATATTTTTTATAGGTTTCTCTAAAAAAATGTATATACATAAATAAATTCAACTTTATTGGTTTAATTTTCTTTTGTCACGCATTATCATGTCAGAGAAGAAGAGTACCTAAATCTTAGCGACGACGATGTTATAATTTATTAAATTTTATTATTTTATTATTATTCTTTTTTATATATATTCTACATTATTTTTTTAAAAGATTGTTTTACGAGAACCACCTGTTTTAATGTTTTATTACATAAATAATTATCTGAACAGACCAGGATCGTAACGGACTTGAGTGTGCAAAAATTGGGTCAATGGAATTGAGTTAACCATTGCTTAAATATTAAGGATCAACATGCCGCCGGATCAGTTTTTTCTCTTTTTTAGACGAACTATAATGTTTGGAGTTATTTTAATTAGTGATTTAAATAAACTTTTAAACTATTTTTGCAAAATGTTGATAATATCGAAAAATCTTCAAAATTTAGTTCGAAAACAAAGATTTTATTCGTTTACGTGCTATAAGCGATTTAAGTTTGAAAAACAGTCAAACAAGAAACTTAATAAATTTTCAGTAGAATACATTTTTTAAACTAGTGCGTTTAAAATTTACATAAATCAACCATTAAAAGAACTCCAAACATTATAAACCTTCTAAAAAGTATGGTGGGGTCATAATAAAAGGTTGCGACAGAAAGGGATACCCTTCTTTTGCACTCTCAAGTCCATTTAGATCGTGACCTTCAATGTGAGTTTATGCTTACGCTAATATGCATTTCTTTATCTACCTATATTGGAGGCGATCTCAAAAAAAGTCTTTTCAAACTTTTATTGCAATAAAAAATAAAAACGATTATTTTCTCTGGGCTGTGCTATGGATAATATATAAAACCTTTATATAACAGTCATTGTAATTGTACCTCAAAAGATTGTTTTATCTTAAATATTTAATTTTCAACTAAAATGCGTTTGCATGGCAATAAACATGGCGAAATCGTGGAAAATAAAAACATTTTGTTTTTAAATGTTACCATCATATTTCTATTAAAAATATTTTATTATAATAATAAGCCAAACGAGACTATACTTCTACAAAAATAATTAATTAGTTAATCAAAAATTGGTAATGAAAACTCAAGGTATTTGAAGTTTAGTTTCACCCAATTTTCTAGAATAATAATCAGTATCTATGGATAAGTGAATAGTTTTTGATGAAAATTGATAGTACATCCAAATGAGCATTCTTAACAGCGATTATTCAAAGCTGTTATTAACATAATGGAGCTGTTATTAACACGCTGAAAATAAAAAATGCTTTGAAATTTACTTTTTTTGAAACAAAATTTTTGAGGTCAAAATTTGATGTTATATTTAAAAATGTTTTTTCGAGTAAAGCTCTTCGATAAGCCCTCTGTTTTAATGTCAATATTGTGCATACGAAATTTCAAAATATTTTGATAATTATTTTTCCCCAATAAGATATCTCCTTGAAGAATAGTTAAGATTAATTCATTATTTTACAATTAATTAAGTTTTCAATTTGGGCAAACTGACTGAGTGTCACAGAATATCTGAACTAAGGGAGAATTTAATGTAAATTGATATTTTTTCTATCAAAACTGAACGGTAAAAGATATGTCAGTCTTAATATGACCATGTTGAAATATTTCTAGACAAATCGTTTTTATTTAAATGTGCTATATAAAACTGGCTCTTTACATTTTCTGTATAAAAATGAAACGTTTTCGGTTAAGGATGAACGATTAAGGCAGCAACTATCAGTAAAAGGCTTACTTTTTATACTTTACAATACACATTGGATATGTCAGAGTATATAAGATTTAGTCTAAACTTAGTAACTCTAGCAAATAATGACAGCACAAACAAAATTTTGGTATTGGGGTTCATAGAATCACCTAATTACTTCACTTTTGTTTGTTCGCCCGTCGGTCATCAAGATAACTTAAAAATAAAAAGAGATACTGAGCTTATATTTTGGTGGTAGGTTCTGGTCATAAAACGTAGGCTCAAGTTCATGAATCAGCAAAATCGGTCCGATCAGTTCAATGGATCGATGACCAAATTTTGAACAGTAAAAAGTAGAATTCAAACACAAAAAAATTGGTATTTTAAAACTATTGTTTGAAACATTATTTCATGAATTGTTTGATTCGCCATAATTTTGGCTCAAATTTAGGTAATATATATGTATTTATAACTGTAGAGATGAATAATTTGAGTATTTTATAAATGATAATAATTAAAAATAGTTCAAACATTGATACTCCACTATAAGTTGAGTATCTAAACAATTAAAGTTATTTGTCTTCACTTGTTTTATATGTAGTTAAGAACATTTACGAGAGCGATTAATGTTTAAGTCAACCATGAAAAACGATTTGCAGAGCTTTTGAGAAAAATACACAAAAACGAACTGACTTGGAAGTAATGGATTATACCATCCAGAGCTTAAAATATTAATTCTGAAACTTCAACGTCAAAAATCGTTTAAATTTAAATTGCAAAAAACTAAAAAGGAAACAATTTCTAACAATAAGTACATTCAAAAAAACTCATCAAACAATTCTTTTTATAATTTTAAATGCATCTTATACGTTCGTAAACGCAACGGCCACATCACTTCAAACGCAAATTATAGTTGAAAAAAACAAATTCCTAAAAAACAAATCGTTCATATAAGAATGCAGAGCCAATTTGTCTGGTTACATTTAATACCTGTGTGTGTGTATATATACCCTCTAATTTATACAACAATGTATTACAAGAATTTGTTAATAGGCCTTTACTTACAGCACAAATAAAATGAAAAAAATTTATAGTCGAGTAGCTTAAGATGGGATACTATTCAAAGTTGATATTTTGGAAAATATAAATAACGATAAGATTGATTTAAACTTTTGTGAAATAACCGTCTATTATTACAAATCTTTTCTACTCTTGTTGCCCCTTTTTTGGAGTCTTTCAGCAAATGTATTTCCCAATAAACGTGTTTTGTCCAACCACATCATGATAATTATTAATATCTTTTTGCTGAATATTATTCCAGTCTTCTTTTGAAATAAATATTTAGGTTAACGAAAATTTGTCTTAGACTTAAATAGTTAAAATTACAATGGAATGTTGATAATTACACGGTACGTGTTTTTTTTAATAACATTTGATCCAAAACTTTTACAAAAGGAGCAGGGACAATTTATCACTATCAGGAATGCATACCCAATCGAAAAATGATAAACAGAGAAAAGAGAACAAAACTCAAAAATAACATATATTAAATAGAATCGAATAATTGTCGCCAAATGTTTATGAATAATTATAATACTTATGATTGAGATGTGAGAAGTTAAAAGACGTCGTTTGGTTATAACGAGGGGAAAAAAACACACCAGCGAAAAAACAAATTTCAGGAACTTGGTTCAAGCTACAGCTGAGTTTAGGCAAGTATCTAGCTCCAAATGCTTAGTATAACAACAGAATCTGGAAAAAACGATAAAATTTAGTTTTTTCCAAGACGCGTCATCCAAGCTATCTACCAGGTGCCTTTCTAAATAAAATACACTCGTAGAAAGATGCTATTTTATAAAAATTATATATTATTTTAATATTGCTACGAGATTATTTCATTTCGATTGGAACATGGTAGATTGTTTTGATGATGCAACTTGGAAAACACAAAAGTTTATTGTCTCAATATCTTTTCAAGCTCCCAGACTAAAGAACAAATTGAACGGAAAAAAATACAGAAGTAATATGATTTTATTAAGCAAATTGTAGGTTTATATTTGTAAAGAAACAAAATCTTTTATATTTTTGTTTTGTTTAATATATTATTTGGATACATATTCAAATAATTATTGAGAGGGTGGTATATATTTATCCAATACTCAAACCTATTGTTTTCAGATAACAATTTGATGTACCTACTTATATTCAGTTATACAGTAGACAGTGAGTGTGTATCCATCCCAATTATACAATTTTATTTATTATATTGATATATAATTGTATAAATGTCCTTTCTTTCAAATAAAATAAGTATATATATTATATATAATTTGATTTGTAGCCACGTCGCATGTTTTCAAAATCAAAATGTAATTTTTATTTGATATTTTGTCTCAAACTTATAATTTTAGACATTTGATTTGTTTTTTTTTGTTTTTTTTACCATAAATAATATTTTCACAAAGATTTCATTTAAGAATTTACTGAATATTATCTACTTATAAAGCGTGGGTTTAGTATATTATTCTTGTAATTAGTTTAGCCAAACAAGATCATGGGAGTTAAAAATAACTCCCATGTTAAATAACTAAGCCAGAGAGGCAATCTGCTCCTTTGTGTCATTGAATATTTCTTATGAATTTTACATGAAAAAAGTTTTTAAGATAGCTCCTGAAATTTTGTACCATCTATACAAATTTCTCTTTATATAGATAGCGCAAACTCAAAAGGCAACACTTGTGATTTCAAATTTGGTATATGGAAATTTTACGCTTGATAAAATTACTTTTATTAAAATACCTATCGGCACCGTGCATACGATATGAAAGGAGAAGCAGAATCGATTGACGCGACTCGAGTGTTCAAATATGTAAAATAAATCATTCATGAATTAATTCAAATTTTGATTTTCCAATAGAAAGTCAAAATTTTAAGTTGTCTAGAAAATGACTTAATATCATTAAACAGAACATTACTACTTATCTAATAAATAATTATATAATTTAATAGATATATATGTTACTATGTCACATAATTGCATATAACATTTTTTAATTGATGAAAAGACAATTAAACATTTGTATCAGGGTCACATTATGTTTGAATATATGATAATATTTGTTTATATTAAATATTTCGCCGTGGAACGCTGTGAATCCTGAAACGTAGCGATTTTATTTTTGTATTGATCATTTTGATGAAGGCATCCGAAGAAATTAGAGCACCAGTTATATTCAAACGTTATTCTTTGTAGTTTAAAAAAAAACTTTAATTCATTTTAATTTACTTGCATTTAACTTTTAATTTATTTATTCTGATTTTCTATTTATTTTTGTCAAATTTTACTGATTATGTTCACTTTTTACTCGAAATACTTATTTATAATACCTATTTTAGACATACGATTTACTGATATAAATTGTAGTGTCCTATATTTTATTAAAACACAATTAAAATAATATTATATCAAAAATAAGAAAAATATAATTTTATAAAAATAAATCAAGTCTCAAAAAAAAAAAGATTTCAAAAAAAAAAACTGTACTAACCACCCTATATTATTGTGGATATAGGTACTTGCGCGATACACACAATTATCTAAAAATGTAAAGAATGTCAAAAACTTTAAATTTTGATCGCATGTATAATACACACTCATGTTGATATACTCTGAAACTATGTATTATCATGCTATAAAGAAGAGATGTGGTCCACAAATATAATCTTCCAGATTACATTATTCTCTCTCTTTACCTTATAATAACTAATAATTATATCATGTGTATATATATATATATATATATATATATATATATATATATATATATATATATATATATATATATATATATATATATATATATATATATATATATATATATATATATATATATATATATATATATATATATATATATATATATATATATATATATATAACATTAGGATACACACATACAGGTATGCGGAGAATAATATATTTAGAAAAATACATATATGTTTAAAAATAACTATTTATATGAAGCAGCAATTAATAAATTATTGTAGGAGACATTTAATTCTGTTTCATAACCTAATTTACACGAATTTCACTTAAATAACAACGAAATATAGCAACTTACAGAGTTAATTGTTTAGATACTCTTCATACAATTGAATTTCATTGTTTGGACTATTTTTAATAAGCATTCATAAAATACTGTAAATATCCAGTTGATACAGTTATATATGTATAATAAAATGTATAATTATTACCTATATGTGTTTATTAGCTAAATTTTTCAAACAAAAGTTTATTGTCTCAAAAACATAAAAATTTTTTGTATTTGAACTTTTCTTTTATAGTTTAAAAGTTAGGACAAGGATCCATCGGATCTAATGAACCGATTTTGCACATTTATTTCTTAAACTTACTTTTTATGTTTAGAATACGTCGCCAAAATTTCAGGTAGCTATCTCTTTTTGTTTTTGAGTTATTGTGATGCCGGATAGACAGTCGGAAATGGACTAAGAAGGTGTTTCTATGAACACCTATTGTTTGTACGTTGAGTATAAAAATGGAATAGAAATGTATGGCAATATTTTCTATTAACTTTTAAACCGTTTGAAGTGTGGTATTTGGGAATTGATTAAAACTACAACCGATTATTTGATTATTTCGTTTTTCTTTACTTTTTTTTTCAACTTTTTTTACTTATTCGAGTATTTGGAATTGACTAGTCTCATATTTTGATTTGAATTCTTAGGCATTAACACTATTGTCAAGAATTTCAATTTTATTTTCTCTTTCCAATCTCTCAATTTCCAAGGTAGTTTCAATTTTGGAAATAGCTTTATATTTTCAAATTTCAACTCGTCAATGTTATATTGCCGCTTTATTTTAATAAATATTAAATATACATTTTATGATATATGTAATACAAGTTGCTACTCTTCGTTGTTTTTTTATTTATTAAAAAAATAATGTTTTATTCATTAGGATATTAAATTAACTTCGTTTTTTGTGGTTCATAACATAAACACCACACACTTAACTAACTTATAATATATAGCAACTAACTTGGTTTGCTTACTCACGGAGGAGATGATATGACTTAGAATGTTACTACACGGCGTTGTACCTAAATCATGTATCTATTCACAAGTTAACAGTGTTTTATGTAATTTAGGTACACGAACTTTTGTTGCCATAAATAACACATCATGTTAACTCAAAAGTGAAAAGTGATAACGAATTGGTAGTGTATTCTATACCTAAAAAGTAAAATCAAGTTGGAACAGGAAAATCCGTTCGGTCAAACTTTTTAACCGTTAGAGATAGAAGAAAAATTTAGACCCAAAAAAGTATGTTTTTTTTAAAACAAATATTTTCTTCAAAGCATCTTTTCGTAAAGGACTTGCTACAATTTTAGTTCAGCTAATAAACCCATATAAAATTCACAATACTTATTATTATTAATAAGGTATTCATAACTGTATATACTGGATTTTTATAGTATCTTATGAATGATGATTAAAAATACTTCAAATAATAAAACTCAATCATGTGTCGAGTATATAAAAAATTAACTCTGTTAGTTGTTATCGTTTATATGTTAACGTTATTAGTTTAACATCATTAGCGAATCTTAAAATTCAATGAATTTGTTAACGTGCAAATTACAGCATACTTTATTCTTTTTAAATACATTAATTAATTTGCTTCATTTTCTTAAATAATTCATTCTACAAATAAAAAAAAAAACTAATTTAAAGTAGTTGAGAATGAATGTTAAATGTTGTATGTAGTGTGGGCATATTATCATTCCAATATTTACGGTTGTTTTGTAATGTCAACAACACAAGTCATCTCACATACAAATAGACAGATAGATATACAGTGCAACCTTTATAACGACGATGTATAACGACGTCCATGATTTAACAAATTCTTCGTAATCTCCTTGAATTGTCCATAAGAGTCAATGAAAAATATACCTTTACATTGCGAAGATTTTTTACGAACAAAATGAATTTTAAACTATCAAAAAAAAAAGTGTAAATACCTCTAATTAACGAATTTTGTCAACCCAAAACCTTTATATTACGTTCCTACCAATATGACCCTTAATCCCATAGTATGTGATTCAGTCTCGACAGGTTTCGGCACGTTTTATTTGTAAAACAATCAGTGTTTACTTTGATGGAACGTAATGTAAACAGTGCTGCTCGTCACTATTGTTAGAGATTCAAGTTGGAATGGCTAAGAAACGGAAAAGGTACAGTAGAAAGGCGAAACATTTTTAATTACGTGATTCGGAATTCCCGCAAGTACATTGGCTACAATTTTAAAATTTAAAGATACGTTTTCGGAAGAAAGTGGCGGAAAGAAATTGTTACCTATCTAATTTGTTTTAAATAGAAAATACAGTACTACAAGAATATAGAAGTTGTTCGCTATAACAAGATGAGTACGTAGATAATGATAGACCAACCTAACCTTAATATAACAAACCTCAGTTTACCGAATTACTTGATGTAACTAATATTTACTTGTTCCCTTGCGTTTTGTTATATCGAGGTTGCACTGTACATATAAAACATATAAACACAGTTCTAATACGACATACATTATTAAACTGTTTGAGGTGTATTAGATAACAAACGAACATTCGCAATCAATGTAGAATTTGTTTAGAAAACCATTTGAAGCGTATAAGCTCTGTATATATGTTTAATTTGTAAAGAAATTAGAATAAGAGAATCAATACTTTACAAACCAAGCTTTTACTAAAAATTTGGTGTATCAAAATATGATGGAAGCGTTGGGAAAATACAAACAATTAAACGATCGTAAAAAGGTCTGGTGTTTACACAAGTTACAGTATTTTTAGAAAAACATGTTCAAGTAGGGTTTTACAGTAAAAATGGTTGTGGGGAGCCAGGAGCAGAAGATATCTTTTAGAAGCGTTCGAAGGTACAGAGAAAGAAGGTAACACAATGGCCTTGATTATCCATCAAGGCAATTAGTTTCAGCCCATCTCTCCTTACAGTGACAAAGTCTAAATTAGAAAGTCACAGAATTCATCTCTCTGGAATGGTTGATTTACAAATCCAATGATAAATATTCTGAAGTGAATATCTGCAGCTAATATGACCTTTGAACCACATTGGTTTGGCCCTCGATACTAGGAATTTGAAGATCTTGGCTGGTAATAGAGTTGGCAAATTCAGAAGTTCGGCGGACATTCTAGGTTGTCACGTGATGATAATCTGGTATTATCACCCGTTTTATATATGTATAGATAATTTTGGTTCAGTATAATTATGGATTTTTTCTTGTAAGATTATATTAGAGACATCGGGACAGATGATACTAAAGACTAGCTTGTACATTTTTAGGAATCTATCAATTAGAGTTGGAAAAATTGCATATTCAGCACTAATTTTAATTGGCCGAGTTATTCAGCGAGATATACGGCTAAGAATGCTTTGTATAAGTGATCTGTATTTAATTAATGGGCTATATGCATTTGATATATTCTCTATATTGTTCAGATTAAATGGGAAAATGGTTACACATTAAATTCCAGTTGTATCAGAATTTCGTTTCCAATCTTAGCGATGTCCCGCTGCAATTCTGGAAAGACATAGTGTCCACTACAATAAAAATCTAGGGGACTAGCAAAAGTCTGTTTTGACTTTAATTAAATATATTTGACATATTTAGCATCTGAATGTGTATACGGTTCGGAATGTCAATAAAATATTAACAAATTGAATATTTTTAATATTTATCGCATTCAAAAATTTAGTACCCAATCAATAATATCGCATTTTTGGATCTACAAATTTTATCCTTTGAGAATTTTAATAACATTATGTCGCGATGAACTAACAAAAATCTTTTATAATTATTTACGCTGAAAATGGATACATTTATTAGAAAAATATTTTGAATAAAATTTATACAAAGTTTTCTTGATGAAGTCTAAATTTTAAATTCTTACCCATATAAATACAGAAGATCTATGAAGCTGTGGCATTCAAAATAAGTAATTTACAGTAACATGGATAAAATAAATTTGATTGTTTAAGGTCCTTTCAATCATAATTTCCGAGGATTTTCTTTAAAATCGCTATACAGGTTTCTTATAAACCTTTAGTGTACTGTTTCACACACACTTAGCCAACATTTTATTTTTATTAGATATTGAAAAGTTAAAATTATATTTTGTACTAATAAATCATAATTTATGAATATTTTATTTATAATATTTTTATCCTATGTTTAATGCTATTAACTATTTTATTTATAAGCAGACATCAATATCAAAAGGCACTCCCTTCAAAATAATCATATTTTGATGTTAAAGATGTCTAAATAATTTATTTATTTATAAATTTTTTATTAAAATCAGTAATTTTATTTATTTTTTTTAATCCTTCTTTGACATTTTTCCTATAAATTATTAATCTCTGTCAGTTTTGCAAATTTCTGTCTACCTGGTAAAAAGATTTTTGGTGGCTCAAGTAAAATAAGTATTTAAACGCACATTACAGTAATTGTTTCAAAGGAAATATATAAAATTTTACAGATTGTTAAAACGGCTTTGTGATTTACAAGATTTTGGGTAATTTTTGTGTAAAAACAGAAAAATTTACGAGAATATTATTTAATCTTGGTTTATTAAATTTCCATTACTCTGAATCAAAATATTTCTGTTTAAACCACACTTTGATAGATAAATCATTTTAGTTTCAATATTATTTCATTTTACACCTAGGTTGTAAAATTTACTTTACATCAGCCAGAAAATTTCAGAAAACCCACAAATAATAATGAGATCATACAGGTCAAAAGTAATTACAGTTGATTGTAATCAAAAATATCGAAATTTTAATCAGTTTTCGATGAATTTATTTTCTATAGGTTTCGGTATATCTAAGACGAAAATTTGTATTAAAATTTTAACTATGCATGTCTTGACGATTACATCATTATTATAATTTGGTAGATGCTAACTTTTGAAAGCTAGACAGAGTAATTTTTAAGGTTAAACAAAATATATGTTATTTATTAATCATATTTGTATCAAAATATTGTTTAAAATAAATATTGAATAAAATTAATTTGTGGTTTTTAGTTAACGGAGTCTCATGCATGTTTATGTAATTAGTTATGGTTGTTTGTTCGCCTTTATTTTTGACTAAATGATATTTTATTTTCAAACAATAAACAGTTTTGTGGGCCATTAATTAACAATAAAAAATATATACCTAACAAGTTTTTAACCTTAAGCAGGTCATGTATTTTAATCGGAAAGGGTTCAATTACAAAACTATTCGATTTTTTTAACAAAATTAAAGCCCATTTACTTATTTAATCTTTGCGAATGATCTACATTTCATTGATTTCAGAATTAAACACTACTTCAGAATTAAATACTCAAATGAGTCGACACCATGCAACGGTTTATTTCTAAAAAATTAACTTAAGTCGCCAATAATTTTATCCTAGATACACTTGGATAATTTTTTGTTTATTCATAGTAAATAGTTTTTTCGATTTGGTGATTCTTATCATTGTTTTATTGTCTTATTATACTTTGTTATAAAACATATTTCGCACGTTTTTGTTAAATAATTTCCTTACTATATTGAAGAATTGGGTAAATGAAAAATAGTTAAAGCAGATGTGTAAAATTGATAAAAAATACAATTTTATGGCACACAAATGATAAAATTGGTAATATTTAATTATTTGATTTTCCACTACTCCCACTATTTATTGATTTTACAAGAAAACATATAAAAAAGCTCAACTTTTCATAAAAACTTCAAATGCTAATTTCTAATAACTCTTTATATTCATGAATAAATAATTCAGAAAAAAAAGTTTTAATTTTTAGTGTAGTAGAACCTTTATTTTTAAACTTTTACATTTTATGTTTACTTGTATATAAAATCAAAAATAAGTAAGGGCAATAACTAATAGATTTAATTGTTTAGATACTCGACATATTGGTTTGAGCTATTTTTAATTAATTTAATAATACGCATTCATAACATATGAATTAAATTGAGCGTTAGTTTGTGAAAAAACATACCAATAAATAATATCGCTGAATATTTATTCATAAAATGCTCTGCATATCCAGTCTATACAGTTATAAATACACATATAATAATATTATATATTGTAATTATAAGTTTATAATCTATATTATACCATAAAAAAAATTGTTGTGAATAACAATATTTTATGAAAACTGTTTTTTATGTGAATTTTCTAATATATTTATTGATTGAAAACTGGAATAATGGATTTTTTCGATCCAATGAACCGATTTCACCCAATTCACGGAAATTTTTATATAAAATATATTTTTTAGAGATTGAAAATAATTTATATATTAATTTAACCGTATTTCTAGTGCATTTTTCCAAGCGAATTTTCTGCATTTGCGTCAAATGTATACAAAAACTTGTTAATATGTTTATTTTTATAATATGTTATGCAATAGTAGATTAACGTACCTAATAATTTGTAAAATCCATAAATATTAATTTACACAAGAATTATTTTTAATTGTTAATTTTAAATTGCATTTACACTTTTGTAATTTCGGAATATATAGAGATACTAATTTAACAAATCACAAAATTAGAAATCGATTGTATAGGTATATATTAAATTAAATATTAACGATGTTATTAATTAGTTAATAAATATATATATACAACATAGATAGGTATATTAAAATGTCAAAAATATTTCAAATACTATAAAGCTATCATCATCCAGTCAAAAATTTATTTGATATACCATAATTATACAATTATATTTACTAAAATTGTACAACAAAATGGGAATAAAAATTTCTACAATATTATTATTATTATTACTTATTGTCGGTCGAATCACAGGTACTTTCACTTTAAATATCCATGTTTATAGATAGTAGGTAATGTAACTATAAATTACTTAAACATTAAAAACAATTTTATAATTTATTTTTGTAAAATTGTATAGATTTGCGTACTGATTCTATACTGATTATCGACAAAATTGAAACAATTTATAAAAATTTAATGTGTTTATTGATGTAAAATTCATAGACATGTAAAATTTGGAGGTTATATTTCTTTAGGCGCGTTATGAAAAAATGATGAGAGTGAAATATTAAGATGCGCACGTATCACCGTCATACAAAATTCACAGGTTAAAGCTGTTACATTTAATGTAACCAACATATATGTTTATTTATTTAATGTTTCAAATTTAAACTGAGCTTTTATGGACTGTATTGACTATACTTCTTCAGTCCTTTTATTATTTTATTGTAATTAATTATTTGCATGCAATTAAAAGTTGTTTTTTAATGATGCCAAAGAAGTATAGCTTCTGACGCGCGTATCGAAATCTTGGATACCGATACATTTAAATTTTAAAACCATGAATGTATAAATTTATACTGTTTTAAGCGTCGGAATTAAACAAGCCCATATTTCATATGATCATAAAATATAAAGATACTAAGGTGAAATAACTCTTATTATGTTTGTAAAAGAAAAAACATCTTATTTTCTAAATATTTCTTTCTAATTACGGTGATGTTGATTACCTAATAACATCGAAAATAAATTTAAAATATTGTATTATTGCCAAATAACAGATGTAAAAATTATTATCCATACATTTTTCCGTAATGACCATTTATAATTTGAAAAAGCTCGATTTCGTTTTAATAAGCATTTCTTCATTTTTTTAAACATTTATCTAGACTATTATAATTAATTACAAAATAAACCTAAGCATGGATAATAATTCTACTATACTAAGTTAATAATTATTAACAGAACTAAATTCCAAAACGTTTGCAAGAACTTGATGCAAATTGTTTCATTTTTGGTACCAATCATTCCATATTTAGTTTATACAGGAAATAATTTCATTCGTTAAATAAAAAAAAAAACATATCTCAATAATTGTACCCTGTACATAAAAAAATGGCTTGTGTTTGTATTTTGTACCTCCAGGGATGGTTATGCAAATTTGACTCATTGTAGAATATTTTACCCGTGAGGCATATCATTATTCAATTTGGAGTATTGTTATTGCAATTTGAATTCATTCATGGTTTCAAATATATTTAATTTTTGGATTTTATGCGGCCATCGAAAGCACATTAAACATTTATTTTCTTGTCCCGCTTGAGAGTGTCGTTGTAAGTTGTAAGAAAAAGTGCATTACACGGTGAGAGACAATAATATTACGTTATTCCCAAAGATTGAGTAATTTTTCGCTTTTTGCTTCAAAAATAAATTGTCATTACTTTACTTTGACCCTTCTCAGGGCTGTTACACTTATTACCCAAATAGATACCTATATGGATTTCAGATTGTGATGCGCAATTTTAATCGATTTTAATTTTCTTAATTTGTAAATTTTTTAAACCTACGAAATGGAAAACTCTTGGTAAATGTAAAAATAATTTTCTACGAAATGATTGTACAAAAACTACGAATATATTATAAATTATACTAAAATTAAATAATAAATAAAAAAAAATAAATAAAAATTATTTACATTATAAATATAATCGTACGATTTTTCACATACCATATACATCTTGATACGAATTAATTAAAATAATAAAAAAAAAAAAATTACACTTCAAAAACTAATCACTCAAAAATATCATTCATTTTTTAATATTATTAAACGATTTTTAAATCACAATTAAAAATTAAGGAAAATATTCACAATACGAAATAAAAGTCCAAAAAAAATAAAAATAAAAAAAGATAATTTCCTAAACACCTACACTCAACAATAAAATCCCGTAAGCATTTATAAAAATATAATGAAATCATGCACCTTGCACTTTTGAATAACTTGAAGGCACTAAAAAACAACAAGATACTCGTCTCCAAAAACAATATATTGTTGTTGTAGGCGCTATAGAATATTTTGGGGATAGTCCAATAGGCATATACCCGTCAGCGAACCTTTAAGTGTTAACACAAACTGCCTTTGAAAACATCTTTTAACCATATAACAAACCAATACATCTTAAACTATATTATAAAATATCTATCATTAACTTAAGTCATATCAAGCATTCCCTCTTTGTTTAATCGTTACACATGAATACACATCAAAAACAAAGATGACTGTATAATAAAATATCAACATAAATATGTTTCATCTTTTTTTTTTGAAAATATATTAAATAAATTGATAATCTATCTCACTTTGTTAAATAGAAATGGAATATAATTAAAATCACTTTTATGCGATAGAACGTATTATGTAATAATATGTTAAACAGAGTGAGTGTTATATGACTTAAGTGTAATTGACCTTTTGGAAAAAGATAGAATAACCTTGGCTATTTACAAAAAAAAAAAAAAAGTCTCTTATCAATTAAAATTACTGTTTGTATCATATAAAATTTCAGTTGTATTTGTTGGATAAATTGTGTACTTAAGTTATTCTCAAACACACAGTACTTATTTTTTGATTGGTTTAGAGTATTACTTACTTATAAATTTCATTGGTGTAGAATTTATTTATTAAGGCGGAGTTTATAAAGTATATATTTTATTTAAGCAGATGTTACTTAAACTATTGAATTTTTTTTGTTTTTTTGTTATTGTACTTAAGTGATCTTTATTGAGGGTTTTTGAGCATATTTGTTGTCATGTAAAATAATTGTTTACATGTGTAATTTAACACATTTTACATATTTTTTTCTCATATATCTGGTTTGTAAATTGAAAACGTTAAAATGCTCAGAATAGTTATTTACCTATAAAAAATCTTTAAAAATTCAGTTTATGTTAAAAGATTTGTGAAAATTTTTGAGAGATATTTAAGAATAGCCATACAAATTTTCGGATTAAAATAAATTTGTTATTATTAATAATGACTAGTGTTTGCTGAATGTATTCTTATTTTGGAGAAGTTTAATTAAACATAAATTAGTGTGAATAATTTATATCCTATCAGTGGTGGATTTACTAGCATCGTAGGCTGGAACCTAGGTCGACAAATTTGGGAACCAAAGTAAACTATTTCTTATACAATCTTAACTAAATCGATGAGTTGTAAAAGTAATCTAGGAACGAATTGATATCCAACTTCACAATTATACTACTCACGGGAAAAAGGTGGTGTAACAAGATGTATAAACCATAAAGTTACAAATTCATTGTCCAAATTTTAGCTAATATGATTGTGATCTATCGAATTGTAAAAGTCCGTACGGTCGAAAAAAAAAATTGGTAGCAAATGTTTAAATCAGCCTATATAATATGTTTATACAGTCTATACCACCAATCGGGCTGAAAAATGAAGAAAACATGTTCTAAACCTTCAGTATAACTAACGTTATGTTATGAAAAACAAATTTTGAATTGTCTGTTTTTTATGGAGAAAAAAATTCAACAGTTTTATTTCAAATTTCAAATGTTCTTCAAGCTTCTTTTTGATTTTTGAAACTGCCTGTCATAATTTCTGTATTACATACGATTTTTATTCATACCTTAGTTTTGTATTTTTTGCAAGCCTTTTTATTTGAAACAGATTTTGTGAATATTCGGTATGCAAATCAATATAATGCGATAAAAACTGTACGAATATGGTGGAAGCGTTGAAAAATTTAATCGGTTTCTTCTCATTGCTTCCACCATATCATGATAGGTATAATACACGAAGTTTAAAAAAAAAACAATTTTTGAAATCATGGAGATAGATTATAAATTGTGGTACCTATCATTTGATAAAAAATCACAATTTGAGTATTTATTGATTGAAATCTTTTGTATGTGACATACTGAAAAAAATCTTTAAGCGAATTTGTAGCCCGACGGTCTCTGTAAATTAATTAACAATGTAATATTATAGGTAAGACGAATTGATTCTGAAATATTTTGCTGTTAATCTAGAGAAAGCATAATAATTTATAGAAAATATGAAAATTAATTCGAAAACTCCTTATTTTAATATTACAGTAAAATCCTTCTATAAATTGTTCATTTTACCTATGTTTTATCCTGCTTTAAATTGAGAATTGCGCATTGAGACATGATTTTAAGTATGTATGGAATTCGGTTAGATTTTTTAAAATTTAATTTTATCAGGTTTTTTTTTCTTTATTTTTAAATAAAATTACTAGTTAAATAGTTTTATTGCAATTTTATAAAATTGTACATTTGTACAATTTAAGAATAATAATAAAAATTAATAATTAATCATATCGCTATAGTAATGCTTAAAATATTTTTCTAAAGTCTTCAAAAAGATGATAGATGGCATTAAGTTTTACTTTCATGCAGAAACATCTATGAGAGGTGTTTTTTTGAGAACTAAGAGAGTTCCTTATCTATCTTAGATATAAGAATTATCTGTGAACATATTTTGAAAATGTCTTATATAATTTGATAATATGTAACACTGAAAATTAATTTATGTAGAACTAATTAGTAACAAAAATGAGAAATTGGCTTAAGCTTTACGAAATATTACCCAATTTTTCTACTCAATTTTGAAATAAAATAATGCAAAATATATTCATTGGGAAAAAATTTGATTAAAATTGCTATTTTTTTTAAAGTATCGTGCCAGACATTTGTCACTAAAATAGAAGTGGCACTAATGTATTTTCTTAGTAAGAAATGTTTAAACTTCAATTTGATTATAGTTTGAAGCGGTTACTCAGTAACACAAAAAAAATAAAATTAAAAAAATTTTCGTGCCATGGATTTAGTACCAGATTTTACGAGGCACTTGTTCATAATAATTTTCTACTCACTCGAAACTAAATTTTAAAATCAGGTTCGTGCGGTTACTGGATTGGTACAGTTTATGTCCAAAAAATGTACCGTAGAAAAAATATAGCAATGTTATGCACCATATTTGCCCTGGCACTAAATGATTTTTTCAATAGTTACAGTGAGTAGTATCATTTAAAAATTACTTTTTGCAGCCAGCTCTTGGACCATTTGAATTGCATAAAAATTACTGTAATTTAACTAAGCTAATTCCTTTTTTTTGAGATTTTTTATTACAATGATTTTTTTTCTTAATATCTAGAATATGCTATGGGTGTACTATGTCATACAAAATTTCATCAAAATCAGGCGAATGGTTCACAATAATAGACTTTTAAGTAAAAATACCCATTTTTGAATATGTTTACGTAAATACCTGTAATTTCTTAAATTTTTCTGTTGTTGCAAGTTGAATTGCGATGATATTTTTCAGGTTTTTCGTTCCGTTCGACAATAACTGAAAATTAGGCGTTGTGATACAGATTCCAAAACTCGCATAACTGTAGGTAAAGTATAGATAAATTGTGGTTTTTTGAGAAGTAAGTTAGTGGTTAGTGGCTAACTATTACAATCGATAAAAATTTATGAAAAATAAAGAACTGCGTGAATTCCAGAAAATATTGACAAGGGATAGAAACGGAAAGTCAGACATGGCAAATCAGCCTTAAATCTCGAAAAATAAATGTACAAACACTATAAAGGTAGTGAAAGATATACAGCAATCGGAAGCTTTGAATATGTGGCTGATTAGATGCTGAACTGTCTCTCGAACCATGACGGAAGGTCGGTAAAACCCAATATTCACCTCATATTGCATATATTTGAGTCCATTTAAAGCGATCTCTCACAGTAAAATTTGCAAGCATAAAAATAAAAGTAAGTAACGTTTGTAGAGTTGGAAAAAAGCGCTCAATTTTTAAAATCTATCGCAGCTAAATGGCTGAACCGATTTTAACATTTACTAGCTCATTTGACGCACAACTTTAGGTACTTTCTTATATTATATAATGCCAATTTTTTCGTACGATGCATTTATTTTTTGGTTAAGCTGCAAAACCAAGAAAACTGAAAAAATTTCACGATTTTTCACATTGGTGCTCAAACACATCAGATCTCATGTATTTAGGTTCATTTGATTTCCAAGTTTCTGTCAAATATTTCCTGTTTTATTGGCCTAGATGAAATATTTAAGTTGAAAAAATGAAAGAAAAAACTAAAAAAGTATTTCATCATCATTATGAACTTAACTAAATTAAACATTAATTACAAATTAATGCTTAATAAATTAATAAATTCATTATTAAACTATAAAAAATAATGGTGATTTACAAAAATTTTTATTTTTATTTTGTTTTTCAAAAAATTAGAAAACAAAATACCGTACACATAATTTTACCTGAACTTCAAAAAAAAAGGACTTGTATATACATTTAAGATATAAGGCGTAGGTGAATAATCTTGCATGAGTGGTATATAATCATAATTGCGTATAAAGGTCAGTTAATTAAAGGGTTCATATCTCACATAAGATATAGATTTGACAAGTTAAACATATTTTTTTTTTGTATTTTAAAATAAAAACACAAAAACCACCGACCCTTATACATAACGTTAACGTTAACGTTGTAAGTTTTTGTATATGTTTAGAATCTGACATATCACAAGTATTTTATAAAAAGAATATTATAAATATATTATTCAGTTCAGGTATATATTATGTACGTTTACAATATACAAGTTGATTGAGTATTCTTTTTAAATATAATTACTACCTAATCACATAAGAGTAAACCGTTAAAATTATGTTTTCATTCTTCAAAAGTTAAAAAAATTGATTATAAACATACAATTGTTTAAATGAAAATTTTATTTAAGACTCATATCAAAGTGAAAGTATCCATTACCGATTTAATAAAACGTGAATTTAAAATAAAGAAAATTTAACTGAAATTTTAAAATAATATTCAGTATATTGCTTTTATTCTTAACTTCTAAATTGATTTATTGACATCGGTTATTTCATTAACAGATTGATCGAATATATGATATAAGAAAATTATACTGCACAAAAAAATGATTACTTTCAAAAACTAAATATATTTTTGAAACTATATTCATGTGTTATTCAAAGCAATCGAAATATCAAACGGATATTTTGATTTTTTTTTAACAAAAACCCCTCTATTTTTTTAACGGGATGGAAAAATCTTACAAACTTTTATTTGAGCTGTAAACCTGTTTGAATCATTTATCAGTTATACGTAATTCAGATCAAAGAAGATTCTTAAGAGCATAAACTGCCAATTAACTACAATGTATTTTTGAGTATTGAGTTTCTACGACATCTTTTTTCTCAGAATGACAGATAAGTCAAACAAAATCTTTTTCAAATGGTAATTTCCATTGCTATTAAAATAATTAAACCTCTCATATTTAGAAAATTGAACTAAAATAAACGCGGTTCTTTTGAATTCATAATTTCTGATTTTAGTTTTGTAGCAATAAATTATTCTGTAATGTTGAGAAAAAAAATGAAAATATAATTTATAGAAGTATAATGTAAAATATAACACAATGGATTCTAATTTTTTATATCATTTTCCTTTATTTAAATGAATATTTATTATTTACACAAATCAGTGAGATATAATTAGTAAATATTCCACCCCTTTCTTGCGAAAAATACTTCCATTCAAATGTGTATAATATAAGCATAAATTTATGGAAAATTCGAAAAATAGGTATAAAAAATATAGTATTCCTAAAAGCAATCACTTAATGTGCTATTCTGAAGGTTCCTCGATTGGTATATAATTAATATCTTCAGCCATCTGGATAATCTCTTGATTTATGATTAAAATTTTCCTGTGCTTTAACTTGACGGTTCTTGAATGAGTAATGGTACGAGTTTTTAAAGGCACTTTAAAAAAGATATTGACAATTATAGGGCCCACCGATAGAAGTGAAAACATAGAATTTTTAGTATTAAAATTTGAAATCTCTTAATGTTTAAATTAAAACTATCAACACCAATCTGGTTTTTACATCTATTGACACTTCGAGCAACAATTATATGCATGTTTATATGGTTTTTTTATTATTCAAATATATTACGGACTGTACAACATCATAACATAACAATTTCACTCATAAGATGCACACAGAACTAATGTTGCACAATACGTCAGCTGTGTAGCTACAGATATACATAAGCATGTCGGTGTCGCAAACGTTTTCACCCATCCGACAAGCAGCAGTTATACGCGCACAGCACTCGGAAGCTGCGTAGATGATTTTCCTCTACCAAAAAGTGTCCAACGCGTCTAAAGAAGTTTTCACTTCAAAAATAAAATTCCTTCCTATTTGTTACTTCTCAATAATTTAACAATTTAACATACGTTTAGTTTCCACTCTAATCAGCGTTTCTTTTATTCAGACTATCGAACTATAGAATCAAAGGTGTAAACGAAAAAAATTGTGAGCCGTCACGGGAAGCCTGGCAGATGCGAAATTTCGAAATAATTTTGTAGGTAAACATGTGTAACGTAGTAAATAACAATATATATACTATAGGTATACGAGATCAGTGTAGCAGATTGCGCACAGTCGCTTGCACATTACCTACGACTACGTATAGTACATATATTCCATCATATAGCATGCAGATGCGTCACCAAGACCTATATCGCCAACAATCAAGTTTACCCTCGTCTATAGATGTTTCACATCAATATCAAATGTGATAAATCATTCCGTACTTTAAAAACTTGTGTAGTATATTTAATACTACAGTGCACATATCATAATAAAATGATTTTTAATCCGCCTACAAAATAAAAATACAAGATACATAATAATTATAATATTATAAAGGTTAAGAGTTAAGACGACTTTACAAATGTTTATATCGCGTCATTGTCCGTGTGCTATGTGTGTGCTATTAGATGTATCATCAAACATCAACACAAGAAGAGGTCGATCGATCTATTTATTATACATATAAAAAGTCGGCGCCACAACAAACCTTAGGAAAAAAAAAAAACTGTAATATATATGTATGTATACAAATAATTATATATTGATTATTTCTAATTATATAGATTTGTGTTTATATATCGATAATTCAATATTAAATCGATAGATTTTGAGATAAACATCAACTAGATTTAGTATTTATATTATTTGTGGAATTGTAAATTTCTCACAATCAATTAAGCTTAAATCATTTCGATTTAGTTTTTCTCAAAATTTTTGCATTTCTTGTATACCTAACTCTATTAAGTTTGTCTGACAAAAAGAATACTTTTTAGATGATCCTCAATACCATGCTGTTCCACAAATTAACATTTTAATAACTTCTTTACTAATCTCTTTTTCTATTATTCTTTTTCTAACATATAAGAAAATTAGTTCATTGCAATTATTGGAGTTACAACGAACATGAAATTTTAAATAAATAAATTTCTTATGCAATTTATTGTATGTAGACTCAAAAAACTTTAAAATCTGGCACATTTTTATACAGTTTAAGTGAGCAGCCAGACTTTTACATAGAATAAGAGACCATCTCGACTCAGAACAAATAGTATCAAAGCAGTATTAAAAGCATTTTTATGAGATATTGCGGCAAATGCACACATTTTCCGTTAAATGTGCACATTTGCCTCCTCGTTTGGGTAATGTGCATTCAACTAACATTTTCAATTTCAAAGAAAGAAAATGTACATTAAATTCACAATGACCATGTCGTTTTGGTAAATGTCAGCATACAAAATACGAAATCGCAATTAAATAAATTAGGAACTAAACAGGGAGTTTTAAAACTGTAGAACTACTGTTAAACTTTTGTTTTGCGAACAAAAGTTTATATCATACGAAGATGTTCCTCAAGATGTTGAGAAATCGGTAAGAGAAATTATAGGAATGCAGTCCTTTACTGATGGACAAGGTTTTAAAAGATGCATCTGTAAAGGAACATGTTCCTCAAAAAAATGCAATTGTAAAAATGCTGTAATATTATGTAATTCCAAGTGCCACAATAGCAATTCTTGCTCAAATAAATAAAACTTTTGTCATTATGAAATTTCTATATGTAATTATAATATTTCTATTATTATTATTTGTTTGATTCCCATCGTATTGGTACTGAAAAACAAGGACGAAAATTGTATTTATGAATATTGAGATCATAACCCTACGACATATTATATAATATGCAAAGAAAAGTATGTTTTGTTTGTCATTTACATTTTTTAATTAAAATAATTTTCGTTATTAAAGCCTTTTAACAATGGTATAGCAATAAAATACGATATAGGTATATTTGTACTTTTACCTTAATCTCAGAAATGGCTTTTAAGATTTTAGTTGTAAAATGAAAGTAAACTCAAAGAGGATGAGTTGAAGTGTAAGGGATTGTCATGCAAGTTACAAAACCCTATGAAACTTTAATCATTCGACACTCAAATTTTTGTTCATTGTATTTACATTTTTTATTTATTTATAATTATGGTACACAATGTGTTTTTTTTTTTAAATTGTACGGTAAAGTAATAATAGTTTTAATCTGTAAGCTCTGATAAGATAAAAATAAATAGTAAAATATAAAATTAAGTTAGTTTCGGACACTATTTGACATACTTCAAAATAAAAACTATCAATTGCTGATCTTCATACAGAACTAAATATTGTTCTGCTCTATTATAGGCTGTAATAAAACCTTGTCTTTACGCTTGGTCGCCTCTACTTAAGCCACAATCTTATATATTATATAATTATGTGTACTATGACTAACTATCACATGAATTATATAATATGTGAGTATAATTAATGAGTTATTTATCTGTCTAGATGGCATTGTTTCAATTTTTAACAGCTCATCAAAAAATTAAACAAGTCTTTTATAAGTGGACAAACGTTCTTTGTATTTTAATTTTTTCGTATGGTTTGAAGACAATTTAAACGCGATTTTATTCATTCACGTGCTTTCAATATTTTTTCAAACTTTATCTTGTATCTTCTTTAGACAAAATTTAGTATATCCTTCAAATAGATGTTACACGGTACAAAAAATAAATAATATTAGAGAATATACCCCTTTATAATTACGTAATATACGTTTATATTTTGAACTAAATCTTGTAATAGTTGATCACTATTACCTATGCATTTTTTTAAAATTGTTAATGTGAAAAATTCAAAGAAAAAAAAGTATATATCATGATAAATCTGCTTATATTAATTCACATGAACTTTAAATCTCTATTTTAGTAACATAGTTATCTACTTATATTTAAATTTTTTAAATCCTAAAATATGTTTACTAAATTTGAAATTCATAAGATGTTGTTAGCATTTATTTTGAACATTATATTTACTTAATTCTTTAATGATCATTGAAATCTTTCAAGGATCCACAATAGGTATTATGTTTACAAATAATAAAAAAAAAAAGATATTTTTCCGATATCGTGCTACACGCATCAATCATTTAAAAATTTACATATAATTAGGGCTACACGATACAATTCAATAACGCACTCAATTGGTTTATTATTAAAAAAACAAAAACAAGAAAAAAACCGATAAATCAACTTTTGTAATTGAGTTAAAACCAATCAAGATATAGCATAGTATCAAATTTTGAACTATTTAAAAATTCTTGTCATTATTAAAATGCACAAAATGCGTAGTCCACATATATTTTTGAAGAATGTATTATTTAATTGTGTATTGTAATTGTATATGATGTGTGTCAATTAATTAGAAAAATGACGCATTGAATTTATCTGTGATGTCTTACATTTAACATATGTAACACTGTTCCAAAATTTAATTAAGGTAGTTTGGTAGCCGCAATCCGAAATCAAATAAAAGACTTTTTTTATTTTTATTTACTAATAATTATACTAAGCATGCTATAATAATTAATAGAAATTCACATAAGAATTTAATTGATTTAATTTAGCACGCATTATAATTAAATAATTAAAATAATGTAATAAATAAAATATTATTTGACTAGTACTCAACTGTAACTAGATAATACCAACTTTAAATCATTTTCAAAACATAACCCTGAACTGTCAACTCTATTTTTTATTTAATTCTTTATTTTTATTGATTCTTTTATTTTAATATAAATAAATAAATTATTTCGTTAGAAAATAAATTTAATATTATAAAAAATATTTTTATATTTATTAATGTTCAATATCTTTATCTGTTATTATATACCATTAAAAACGCTACTTACTATTTGAAATTGGTGCGCTTAATGGAGCCGCCATTATTCCCCTAGTTAATATGGAGGAGAGAGTGTCTCCGGTAAACGACAGAGATACAAGCCACATGTCATTATTGAAAAATTAATTACATCGAAAGTACGTGGTAAATTATTCTGAAATTTTTCAGTGTATATTTGGGATATAGTTCTATCAATTTAAAAGTTTTTTTTTGCGGAGTCAACTTTGCCAATTTTCTACAAACCTTCCATTTCTGGTATTATTGAATAAGGACACTCATACGAGCTCGTGTATTTTTGCTAAACTAATTAATTAATTATATCTCTTAAATGGTGTGGTAAAAAAATCTGTTTTTTTTCTATAATTGCATTTAATTATAATCTTTCGAATAAACACAAAAAAATATTGGGTTAACTTTAAGTCATTTAGCTACCAAACTACCTTAAATTATATTATATTTTCATTGTATAGAATTAGTCTTCGTTCCGAAAAGTTATTTCGAATAATACATTATTTTTTTGGAGACATTTTTTTCAGGGTAAACGGTTAATGTTACATTTTACCAAAATTAAATGTTCGATATTGTATATCATTTGCGACCACGGTAAAACTGGCTTCGTTTTAATGAAGTATATGTATAAGAAGTTGCAGGTTTATATATCTCTTACCGAAGTAAACCTTACTTTTTAACACGTACAATCTTTTGTTGCTCTCAAAAGAAATTTTGAGATACGGAGATTTAAGAACTCTAAAATACGATCAAAACAAAATAATTATTTTAATTTCTTGATTATATTCAACATGCTTATTCAGTTACTGGGAAAAGCAACAACTTTAATAAAAGCTTAGACTTAAAAATTACATATTTTAAAGTAAGACTAATTACTTTGTAGACTGAAATAATATTTACTTCAATATTAAACTTTTGTGAAATTATTTGTAGTTTTTTTTTTTTTTCAACAAATTTAATTTTGAAAATATGCTAATGCGTCAATTCCAAATTCTAAATAATATTCCTAAAAACGACATATTTAAATAAATTTGTTCATTCTTTTTAAATTTCATTTAAAAAACGACTGAAAACGGAAATATTTATAAAATAATAAATTACAGTATTAATTTAATATAATTTTGTTACCATAATGCCTGTAGGATATTTCTAAATACATACAAAAAAGTAAGTATTTACTAAACTTATGGACACATATATATTTTTAAACATATTCTTTTTGTATTATTTTTTTGTAAAGGTATTATTTTTTTGTTTGCAAATAAATAAAATAATATTAAGTATTTTATTTTATATATTTTATTTATTGAATTAAAAAATTGCATTTATATTAAATAAAACAGTGGTTTTTAAAAGTTGAAAGAACAAATATTTAATTCAGCTAGTCACCAATTTGTTTCTTATAAGGAATTTTGGAAAATGAGTTATCTGAAGAATAACAAAATTTTTTTAATGGTTTTTTGATTTGTTAAAATAAATATAATTTTATCGTTTACTGTTAGTAGTCAATTATTTCTATAAATATCTTTTTTTTTTTTAATTTTCTGTATGACATTTCGTATAAAATTGACAATATAAACTTTTCATATAAAATTGACAATACAAAAGCCAATGTTATAAATATGTTTTGTATCAAATTGTACAAATACCATTTATAATATTTTATTATTATATTGTAAATTTTATACGACAGGTAAATATTGTGGATTTTATATAAAATGTCACACATAAAATGTAATGTCGGTAGAAGTAACCGTCATTTAAAAAATGTATTATTTTAACAAAATTTCAATTACATTTTATTCATTTAAGTATATATAAATGAAAAGTATATAGGAAAAATAAAACAATCTTTTTAAAATGTTTTTGTATTAGTTCAATAATAATTTAAGTATAATAATTTTTTTTTTATCTTTATAATTTTTTTTCTAGTTTTTATCTGATTGTGGACAAGTAGAATCCATTATATTTGATTTTATACTATACAAAATATAAGAAGAACTTTGGAACAATGATTATTAAAAAAGAAAAAAAATAAACAGTTTAACGGTATTGGGAAACAAATAGAAATAGTTGTAAATATTTTAAAGAAATGGATATAGGGAAAAGAAATGATAAAATTATGGATATGCAGGAGAGATTTTACAAACATTTATTACTTTATTTAAACTTATTTTTTATAAACATTTTTTTCACTTTTTAAGTTTATTTTTTTAAATGTGAAATATTTTAAAATAAATTTCGATTTTTTGCCGCAATTTCCTAGATCAAATTATTTTATATTTTGTAAATACGTATTTCGACTACAAAGTAGTCATCATCAGCTAATTTGGTGACAGTTTGCAAACCGTCACAGCAACGAGTAACATCTCCATAGAGAATCATTACAACTAGCTAATTTATACTGATGATGACTACTTTGTAGTAGAAATACGTATTTATAAAATACAAAATAATTTGATCTAGGAAATTGGGGCAAAAAATCGAAATTTATTCGAAATATCCTAGAATTCTCATTAATAATTATTAAAAAAAAGTGAAATATTTTATTAAATTGTTTTCTCATTTTAGAATAGAGACTCACTAATTAGGTCATTCTAAGAACGTGCCTATACCATAATTTTGTTACTAGCTTCAATATTTGCTACTGGTACAAACTTTACACTAAAACTATTTCATACATGTCGAAGAAATTAACAGTTAAAAATTTTCATGTTTCTGAAATATTTTTTGATAAAGAATGTCAAGAAACTTTTAAGATTCAAAAAAATCAAGAAATGTTTATGGATCTCTTCTATAGGTACAGAGAATACAGTTTTTAAAGAGCATCCCATTAAAAATAAGTACTTGTAACATATACATAGGTACATATACCAACATTGTATACACAAAAACGAAGCTTTAAGGCATTTACAATTTTTTATTTTTTTTATAACAAAGACTTTTATTATTTTTTTTTTTTTGTACACAATGAACGCGTTAAATATAAGAAAGACACAAAAAATAACCATTACATAATATTTAATTATTGGTGGTGGTGGAAATTATACTGTTTTCATCCTGAAAAAAGACAGCAGCTTTTTTTGGCGGTTAGTATAAAATAATTTATTGCATGATATCCCTACGAAAGTTATCTTTAGGAAAAATTCTAAAAATTCAAGAATTATAACTTCTGTACGTGAAAAGTGGTGTTGAAACTGATTTTGTTCTAAATTAACAATACTTATGTGAGTTATTATGAAACACAAAACAAATTTCAAGGCTTTGAAAAAATCTGATATCATCGATGATATCATAAAATAATAGCTATCTTTAACGAATTAAAAAGGATTGTACTTGTAGATTGAACAGTGATAAATATTAGCTACAGTATGTAAACGTTAACTCCAAAATCAATAAAGATAGCAAGCATAGGCATGTTGAATAAAGCTACATAAATTTAACCCGATTACTACTTCACTGTTGTTGTCGTTTACAATAAACTGAAAGGAAGTTTTGTCTTCTAGGGAAGGAAGTGACAAAAGAGATTATTTTAATTAAATAAATTGACAAACAAATTAGGATACGGAAACCAAACTACATTCATAGCATACCATAGTTATGATTTAGTTCGAAAAAAATTTTTACGAACGATTTAATGATGTAAGCCCTAATAGCATCACATATTTTGGTGTATTACGAGTTAAATTGTTTTTAAGACTTATCGATCATTATCACCGTCTTACAAGGTACAGGGAAATGGAAGATTATGATAACATCAAGACTGATTATGAAAATCAATTATCTGGTGCATTCCCTCTCAGCCGAAGTAAAATATATATTAAGCATAAAAAATTTAACTACGAGTTAAAGTGCACATCTACAAAAGACTGTGATTACGTGCAGTAGAATAAACTGTCACAGATTACAGAATATTTAACATATTTTTGTACAATACAGGAAAATGGTTGCTTACTTCTCTGGATACATCAGAAATGGATCGACTTTCTATACAAGACACCTTAATAAACTCGTATTTTTAGGGAAATTTTTGAGCCAAATGCAATATTGCGGTAGTAAAAGAACTGGTAAAAAAACTAAAATTTGTATATTTGTATGTTTCTGTTTTTCTGGTTGTGAGGTTAAATTTTTGTCATGTTCATTCTAATTAGATTCAATAATTGAGTTGAATTTACAAACTAAAATTTGAAACAACTCTTTTACAAAAAAATTGCTAATGCCTCAATTTATCAATAGATACAATGATTCTGTACTTAACTAGAAGGTTATTGGTGTTTGTTCTAAGTGTCATAAGTTTTACAGCTTCTATAAAAATTTCTTTTAAAATAATAATTTTTTTAATAATAATATTTAATGTCCTTAAATTAATATTATTATAATACTTTTATTTTTATTTCTTTCAGTCAACCGACTACCATATTGTTATTTGTGTGTGTGACAATTGCAACCCAAGAAATAACACTCTTTGAACAAAAGATTATTTATTTAAATTTATGTATAAATAGCTGAAGTGAAGCTGTTTACAATCACGAGAGGAAATATAAATAAATAAAAGATGTTGTGTATCGCGTAAAATGCGAAGTGAAAAATAATAACAATTGACAAAGGCACAAGTGTCATTTTTAACTGTTATGGGCCAATTATGTAAAAATAATAATTTTTATTTGTATATTTATTTTTACGAATTATAGAAAGTGGCATTATCTTAATAATTGAAGAGTATGAACAAGTAAGTTGGTATCCAACATACACAAGAAAACGGAGATGGAGGATAAGGGATAGTTCCTTATTAAAAGAATTAGTATTTTGTCGTAATTGGGTAGCTGACTGATTCTGGATTTGCTATATCTCACATCAAAATATCAAACTAGCCTCAATACCACAACAAATTTGAATAAATAGTATTTTAAATAATTATAAACAGAGCTAACAAGAAAAAAATATTTTTTGGGACCGAGGGAGTATTTAAACAATTTATACTATTAGCTATTATCTTCACTTGTATCATTCGAAAATTGAATATGAATGGGAATATAATACAGAAATAATATTGATGACTTGTGTCCATACCTTAATTTAGGGCAAGCTTGCAGTTAAATTTTATATTACTAGAAAATACTGGGACAACACTTAATATAATTTTGGGATAGATGTCCATAACAGTCCATTTTTGTTTGTCTTTTTGTATCAATACCTAAAAAAATTAATAAGGTCGACACGGGCTTGATTCTCACTGTCTACCCAAAAATCAATAGCTGCGATGAGAGTAGTTCATAGTATACAGCTTCACTCAGTCTGACGACGAGGTGAAATGATCCATGGATCTAATTAGACATGTTACGCAGCTCAGTGGAGTAGGGATTATGAAAAATCAGAAGTATATTAATATTAGTTTTAATGATTATAATTTATTAAACTAAAGATATTGAACTATATGCAGGGTTTTTAAAAATTTAGTTACCAAATTGTAATATTGAAATATTATACATCCAAATGTGAAATTATACTCAATATCATAACAAAACGTGAAAATTAAATCAAAATTGATATCATTCTGGAAAACGATGTTTAACATGTAATTTTTATGGCACGGTTACTATCGTTGACGTCATAAGCTCATATTTCCCTCTTTGTTTAATTTTGAATGTTCATATCTTGATTATTTAAGATTTTTTAAAAATAACTTCAGATACATGTTTGTGAAGTACAGACGCTTCAGAAATAATAAACAAAATTTATTCCTGTCTCATAAAATACTAAAATATTTTAGCGCCACCCCCACCCCCCTTATCCATTATATATATCTAATCAAATTGAGATTTCGTACAAAGAAAAATAAATGCATAAAGATCTTTATCAAATTTTAATTCTTATAACTACAGAAGAGACATTCATTCTACACGTATATCTACATATAAATGAGTATTATCTCTATATTTATTTTATTTTAAAAACATTCATCAAAATAAAAATGAAATTTCTTAAAATAATTTATTAAAACAACTATAAATAGTAATTATTAAATATGTTATTTATGGATGGTATAATGGCGGTTCGGTTAGTTCAATTCTAGAAACTATTTCTTCTTCTGTTGTGTCTTTTTATTTTTCGGTAAATATTGTTTATATGTAAATTGTATATTGTATATTAATGTACGATCAAAGTATATTAAATATTTTCAATTCGACAAAGTAATTAGTCAGAGGCAACGCAGACGAAGTTACTATCTACGATATGATATATCCAAACGCTCTCTTACGCGGAACGTTGGTGTATGGGCAAAGAATTCTCGGTCAATCCAGATAAACTGGCTGCGTCCTATTAACAAGGAGATAGAGATTCACGCGAAGCATGTCTGGCATCGAAATCGCACAGACCAGTTGGGTTAAGCATCATCGGAGAATCCTTGACGCAAAATTTAACAGTCTCTCCATAACTTAAGAATCTCACATAATCTGACGTGCCAGTACGACGATGTAAAGTCTATCCATTTGTACCTGTAGAAATCTTCATGGTCATCTTACAATACGCCAGAGTATATGAATTTTAGTCTAAAGTTTTAAACGGTAGAATATTTCCGCCTTTCTGTCCGTCCCTTCGTCACCAAAGCCAACTCAAAAACGAAAAGAGATAACTAATTGAAATTTTGCTGACATATTCTAGGCTTTAAATTCGTTAATGAGGCTCCAGTGCAACTTTGACCCAACATTTGAACCATTATAGATAGATAATAAAAAAAAATTCAAAATTGTAAATGATTGTTTTCTGAAATCTTATTTTTAAAAAAACATTTTGTCATAAAATATTTTGATTCGCTACACAATTTTAGCTCAAACTCAGTAAGTCGTAGATATTTAGAGTATTTTATGGATTACTATGAATAAAAATAGTTTAAACATCGATACTTAACCATATGTCGAGTATCTAAAGAAATAACTCAGTTATTATTTTCATTCGTAATATTTATATTTAATCCACTATGAATTATTTTGTAATTCTGCATGTTTTGAAACGAATGATTCGGAAAATTAAAGATAAATGTTAAAGATGTTTTGAAACGTTGGATAAGATAATTGGAATCACACATGTTTCATATTGCATCGCAATGCTTACATAGCTTGTTATAATGACAACAATTATCCTGTTAATGAATGTATATTATTTAAAATTCACGTATATATACTTTGTAATAAATGCAAGGACCTATATATGCTTATTTCAAATTATAAAATACTTTTACCGTGTATTTGATAATTTTTTTTTAAAATTATAATTAATGTTAAACTGAGATAAACAAGAAATTTTGGTGTCACATTTTGTTGTTGTTGATTATATGCTGAAATGTATATTAAATATAAATATTAATATATAGGAACACCGTAAAATATAAGAACTTTCTAGTTAGTAACATTCTTTAATGTCTATTTGCGCCCATTTTAATACTACTGTTAACAACCTCTCAAATTTCATAATATTTGGATAATTATTATTTTAGTGGTTGGCATACGCAAAATTTGTGTGTATAAGTAGTAATACAATGTATTTACATAAGAAATAGTATTAATTTTAGATGTTCCATTTTTAATTGTAATTTTCCTGAAATAAGAGTTTGTAAAAACCTACACCTCTTGATTGAATCAAATTTCAAACATTAAGTTCATCGATTAATTCTAAATAAATACATTTTTAGATTGGAAACATTTTTTTTATTTTTTTATTGATTATCCAACAAACATCAGGTATTGTGTATGGTATATGTAATATATAATAATCATTGTTTCATTTTTGTTGCCTACGGGAATAATGTACCAGGATAATATTAGGATACAAGAAGTATAAAGCGTATATATATCTATATATGTATGTTATATATGGAACGGTGGTGGTGGTTCTCTTGATCGTGGAGAAAACGTCGTTTTGGTTGGTAAGTTAAAATATGGTGTATAAACAACAAAGAGTTGTTGTTTCCAAATCCACCCACCTAAATATAAAGATACATAATATAGAAGCAGGTGCTGTTTATCATCGTTTTGCTAGATATGTATATGGGCTTCTTCTGCATCGTGCTCGCTTGCTTCTTATACTTTTTAACCACTACTTATTATTATTATTATTGTTGTTGTTGTTGTTGTTGCTGTAAACTGTGGATGGATGAATCCATATATGCACGCATTATTTTACTTCCAGGCATTTTAAGGCACTGGTAGGTACTTCTATTTTTCTTTATATATACATTCATATATATATATACATTTATGGTGTATTTTCATACCAGGACTGTATTTAATTAAATTACTTGAGTTCAGTATAAAGTAGCTTTTTGTAATGGATCCAAAATTTCAAACTAGAACAAATATTCTAATGAGAGGTTTCAAGACGAAATTTTGCATAAATATAAAAATAATCGCTTTCTGAGTATTACTAGATTAATAATTATATTTAAAAGTCATCCAGGTCACATGAATTTCGTTTCGTTTCTATCAAGCCGAGTTTGAAGATATTATAAATTTTCTAAAATTTATGTTCAGATCGTATTATTTATAACTAATTTTGAAAATATTGTTACTTTCTTTTTTTTCGCCCAGAAAATAGCCCCTTTACCCAACCAATTGAATAAAGCAAAATTAAAATATCGGATTTAGTTGCGATGTTAAGTAAACCAATCATTAATTTCTTAGAGAATGTTGAGGGTGACGTCCCAAAAGAAGGACGTTCAGTATTTGCCGATGTTTATACGTTAAGGTATGCTATTTATAACCGGATATGAATAAGATTTTTCAAATGACGCTTATATGAACCGAGATATCACTATTATTCAAATAATAAAGTTTTGTTTATGTATCGAAATTCAACGTATCAATATTTTTGATAAATTAAAATATATTGACTTTAAAGAAATTAAATGTATACTCAAAAAAAGCAAAAAATGTGATGCTTAAATTTGTATGCCTTTTTTAAGACATTAAATACTCGATAATTATGTTGTATTGAGTTGCTTATCAAAATTAATTTTGTTTATCTATCTAAAACATACATTTTAAACTTTTATAAAACAGACTATAGCAATAGTTTTGAGTATTATTAAAGAGAAAGAAAGGTTTCTTCGAATAAAATTTCGATTATTTTGCTCCAATTTCTTAGATCAAAAATATTTTGTATTTTATGAATACGTATTTCGACTACAAAGTAGTCATCATCAGTATGAAATAGCTAGTCGTAATGATTCTCTGAGGAGATGTTACTCGTTGCTAATTTGGTGACGGTTTACACGTGCATGGCTAATTCATACTGATAACGACAAAATACGTATTTATAAAATACAAAACATTTTTGATCTAGAGACAAAAAATCAAAATTTACATAGAAATAGTGTATTTATAGTTTGAAATAAGAGTGAAAGATTCAGATCAAAAGTAAAAAAATAATCATTTATAGATAGATTTTATTGAATATATGTTTATAGTGAGTGAAAATATCATACATAATTAATGATTAATACTTAAAAATAGTTCAAACATTAATACAAAACCATATATCGAGTATCTAAACAATTAACTTTGTTATTATCTTCACTTATTATTATAATTACGTCGAGAATTTCACCCAGTCTCAACAAAATTTAATGTAGTACGTGCATGCTTATAAAAAAAAAAAAATACAAAAATTAGTTTCTTTTTTTTTTGTTCCTTTTTATTATTATTATTGTAAAATGATAATGATATATTATTGTTATATTATACATATACGTATGAAATATCTATACAAATATAAAAATATAGTGTAATTTCAAATTACTAATATTAATGCCTTCCTGTAAAATAATTTTGTAAAAAAAAAGGGAGTTAGTGGAGCTGTCACCTAGCGGCGATCACGACGCCACTCTACGAACAAATAATAACTAAACACACACACACATCACCGTATTATACGAAATTACGATTGTAAGTAGTTGTAATGTAACGCATGTTGATTTCTTATTTTTTTTTCTTTCTTTTGAAATTTTTTAAATTCAAACCATTAATTTTTTACCAACAAAATGGAAAAATAAAATTGGAGATATAATTATATGCATATTTTCGGCAAGAATTTAATGGTAATGTTCTACTTAACGTGACGAATATTTGTAATATTTGTATACTATATTTAAGCATCATTTTGGTTTTTCTTTAACCGAAATATGTCTTACAAACCATGTACCTGTTTACAAAACTTGGTTAGCGAATGAATTTATTAAGAAAATTCCTAAACATCTATTCAATTGTTTGAACTATTTAATCCCAAAATAAACTTTGATTTGTATTTAATTAGAGATATGATGCTCAAGACTTTGGATCATATTTTCATTCTTTGCTCTGGCTACGAAATACTGCATAGTCAATCACATGAAATCTATGAATGGTATATAATTTAACATAGGAAATTTGTCAACATTTAATAACTTATTAACATTTATTAATAATTTAAATTTAAATAAAAAATTAAATATAATTATAATTTAAAAAAAAAAAATTACGAGTGCAATTTCTTCGACCAGTTTGACAATTTTTAATCGAATAACAATGCTTAATTGCCATTTTTGGTAATTATTCAATAATTTTATTTGATATTTGCTATAATTTCTTTGCAAATAATTAAAGAAATAATTGTTTTCTAGAATAATAATGTTTTATTACAAATTTCAACTACTCGTGGTGCATCAATCGATTGAGTACTCCCGTCTTCGTACTATTCTCGATATAAATATCTCCTAGGAGAAATTATTTATGCCATTAATACAAGCTGTTGAAAATGATATCTATCTGAATACAAAATGTGTCTGAAATGGGCAATCTATCAAAAATTTTCCTCAATTTTGCGTAACACTTTATTGTCCAATGTGTTGGTAGACTATTTTATGTTTAGCATTTTCCTGTAACACCACATGTTAAAAGAATTTATTCTATTAATGTCTGAAGTAATTTTCAAAGTTTCGCTGGCTACATGTAACTGTATAAGAACCTTAAGAATATATTTAAAAAGCATTTAATTGATTCCTGAAATTTCAGTTAATGAAATTCATATAGTCCCAATGCCTATAAGCAGATTATATCATTTGTAGATAGCAATCTTTAAATTTGTAAATGGCTTAAATAAAATTAGTGTAACAACTTTTTCCCCTTTTCAGAAAAATTATGAAAACTGGGCCTTTCTCTTTTTTGCAGTCCGTAAAATTTTAAATTTTCCCCACAAGCTGTAAATTGACAAAAATTCATTTTATTGTTTTTGTAGTAGGAAGATCATTCAATAACAATCGCAAGACGCAAGATGTCCGTTGCCGTAGACCAGATCATTGTGAAAAATTTGTTGTCGGGTAAAGGATAGTTTGTTTTGTTATATGTTGGACAATATGGTTGTGAATTTGAAGCTTGTGAGGACAATAAAAATAAAACGAACCATATTTCAGAATTTTCGTAGAAGAAAAAGTTGTTACTCTAATCATAATTACGTCATTTATATAAATTTTTAGGTAGATATTAAAATTTTTAGGTGGGCCAAATAGGCTGACAATAAAAAAGCAAGGGTCCACGCAAAAATGTTCTTCGAGGCAAAAAATTCTGGGGATTTTTGCAATTTGCGTTTAATGATTATAATAACTATCAATGCTGGTATTCCAATATAACTCAAAACCGAAAAAGGTAGTGAGATTAACTTTGGTGAAATAAAAAGTGTGATGAAGTTCGTGAATGAACAAAATCTGTCCATTAGATCCAAAGATCCAATGGATCCATGGTTATGCAGGATCCAAATTCTGAGCCCGTAAAGATAGAAGACTAAAAAAATTCCAAAGCAAACTTTTGTTTGAAACATTTTTTCGTCAACTGCTTCCAGCCACAAATTTAGCTCATACATACAGCACCATGTGATGAGTATAAAAACAATTAACTCTGTAAGTTGTTATCTTCACTTAGTTTCACCAAATTTTTTTATAATATTAATCATCGCATGATCAGTTAGGGATCCAGCTAATAAATGGGTGTTAATAATTCATCTTGATCACCCGGTAAATGATATAAGAATCAATTTTAACATTCATATATACACAATAAACATTCTATGTGTATATTTGAGTGTTGTTGACCAAGTCTATATAAAATATATAATAAACAGTTTCCTAATACCACAAGCAACAAACACTATACTATATTAATATAATATGTAATTCAACTGTTTGACAAGTGATCAGTCGTTCGTTCGTTCGTTGTCTTTTAAATAATTTTGCTTAGAGACATTCTAAAAAATAAACTCCCACAAAAAAAAAAAAAAATAAATAATAAACTAGTATACAATTTTTGGACAGAATATTTACGCCCAATTTTAGTTGTTGTTCAATTGTATTATAACAGTTTTGATGTGTATGAATGTAGATAATGTGTATGTTCTGTGTAGGTAATTTTACAGCAACCGATATTTCAGTAAGTATAGGTAATATATGTATACTTCCACATACTTTTTTAATCACATAAAAACATTTTAACTTGTGTTTGATAAAAGTTTCGATTTATATTATTTGCATTTATTTTGCAGAGCCGTACAAATACACAAAAATCAGCACATCGAAGAAGCAGTAATTCGGGACGGATTTAATCGAGCAAATACTAGAGAAATACAATGAATCAAATTGTTCCTTATATGTTGTCTTTTTGGATAAATCAAAGGAATAAAACAACGGATATATAAAAATTGTCAAAACCTCATATCCAAAAAGTATGCGCCAGATAATACTTGAAAGAAGAGGGAAACCAATTACAATTGTCAAAGGGGTATGGCAAGGCCGATACGTTATGGTCCAAACTGCTTATAGCCGTACTTCCAAAGTATATTCCAAAAGTTTGAGTGGAAAAATAAAGGTCTCAAAATAATGAATAAGTATTCAAAACATTTGAGGTTTACGGACGATAAACTGCAAGTAACTGGAGCTTATGAAACAAACCGTGAACGTAGAGAGCAGAAAGGTCAGACTAGATATGAACCCAAGCAAAACTAAAGTTATGGCCCTCAACCATAGAAAACCAATACCTATAAATGGAAAACAAATAGAGTACGTGAATTAGTATTTCTATCTTGGCAAAAAGTCTCATTGAATATTACAAATAACAAAGAAAAAGTAGACAGAAGGGTTAACATCGGATGGATGAACTTCTGGCCCAAAAAGAAATTCTGAAAGGAGAGACTACAGCTTAGAACAACAAGACCAAAATGAACACATATCTACTGTCAAGCCTTGCATATGGATGTCTAACAGGCTAATAGCCACGCAAAGAGCAATGGAAAAAAGCATCTTAAAGCTACAGAAAAAGCAAAAAATTAGAAATAAAAACATAAAATAATCGAGCTAATATATGCTCTTGAATTGCTCATAAACAAAAGTGGAAATGAGCATATATCCTGAATAAAAGATAAAAGATGGACTTTAAAAGTTACAAAATGAAAGGGACTGAAAGGGAAAAGAAAAGTATGGAGACCCAATAGACGGTGGGTAGATGACATCCAAGCGTTAGCGGAAGGCGAATGGATGGAAGTAGGGCAGGACAGAGATATGTGGAAAAAAATTTACCCGAAAGCGATTTGAATTAAAATAATCAATCATTATTTTGATAAAACCAAAATGCAACATAATTCGAAACTAATAAAGCTTTATTATTATTATAAAAGCTAATTTCTAAGAATCTATTTATAGGTCTATGCACACGGTGGAGTAATAGACTAAGTTACACGACACAATATTATTTTTATACTTTTTGTCTCTATGAAAAGTATGAAATTTAAAGTTTTCTATTTACCTGTTTTGAAGAGAAAGGTTTTTATTATTTTCTGACTCAAGAATTACTATTACTATTATTATTATTTTTTGTTTTGAAACGTCAAATGCCCAACTATTATCATGTTTAAAGAGTATTCAACATTGAGTAATGTAGGATAGAAAATCTTAATTGTGACCACCTGTGCCTATACTATTGGGCAGAAAAATAGCAGAGAATACTACACAAAAATTAATAAATCAATACACGTATCACTGAAATGTTATATAATTAGAAATTTAATTTTAAAATATTCGATTTATTGAAATTGTTAAAGTTCTCACTGTCATTTGAATTCGGATTTCAAATCGAATAATTTAGTTTCACTTTTAGATTGAAATCGGTTGAAATTCGACAATTAGATTCTACAATTTCTAACAGGCTCTAAAATGCTTTTATATGCTAATAATTTATTTTCCAGTGATAGTTTTTATTTACTATTTGGGAGTTATAGGTATTTAATTATTTTATTATTGAACTTTAAGTTAATTTTATTCTGATCCAAATATGTAAATTATAATATTAGACGTAAGGTCGTAAACCATTAGCAAATGTTTTAAAATACGGAAAATAAGTTATATTTTAAGTTTACGTATTTTGGACGAATACTTAAGAAAATATTTACGGTTTCAGCACCAACATACTGCATCAGATTCATTATTTTCAAATTACATTCATATCAGCTGTTCATAGAATAATTCAGACATTTTCGCATCCTTTATGGTATACTGATCAAGTTTTTTTTTTTATCAATTTTCTAATAGATGTATTTAGAACATTTAATTGTTTTTTGGACGATCTCTGAGGAATCTGGCGGATTCTATATCTTATTTCTTGGTAAATTATTTGAGTAATAATAATTGGAGCTAAAATTTTCACATTTCATTATTTTTTTAAATTTTTTAACTATTTTTTGTTTGTTTACTTTGGTGGTTCGAATTGAGATAATACATATATTTAAGAATTGATTTGGGAAGATTGATTTGAGATATCAGCGAGGCGATAAATATGTATTTGAAGTGTTTATTGTTTGAAACTTTTTTCGTAGATCGAGAAAAACATGGTATACTGACAAAATTATCTATCTATAGAGTACCCTGGAAGTAAGGGACCATTTTCACAAGATTTTTGTTTTTCTCTCAGTTTCAGGAAAATTTGCAGTATATTCAAGAAATAATAAACGCATATCTTGTTGTATATTTAGTGTGCATGTATAGTGCCATCGAAATTACACAATTTCCAGAGCCTGTAAAACAACATTGTGTTTGTTGGATTTTTAACATTTCATCATATTACACGATGTTTATTTTGTAACTCTGAATATGTCTAGTTATTTTAAAATCATCTTACATTAACGTCAATCGATTACATACATTTATGTATATAAACGACGCCTTCAAAATAGGGCGTCGCACAATATTGTTACATTCGACGCCTATAAACATAAATATCTCCCACCACACACAATCAAATGCACACCAACGCTACAAATGAAAAACCAGCACACGCGCAATAGTGACATTTTCTTTTACTAAATAAATGAAGAAAACTATGAACAAAAATATGCAAAGAAGATATATCAAGGTGATATAATATTTTCATAATAATTTTTGATAAAATCATCTGTACTATTTCGTAAAATGCATCGTGTAAGAATTTTTTAACTTCAAACGAACAAAAAAAACTATGTTAATAATCTGTCAGATTTGATTGCCAAAATTACTTCAAAAAAACAAAAAAGTTCTTGTGTGAATATTTGTATAAATGTTTATTATTTTAGTGTGTTATTCGTTTTGTTCCGATAGTTCTATAATATTAAAAAAAAAATACTATTTCAATATTTTTGTTATGTTTTCAGTTTTGACCAATATTTAATAATTATAGAGGATTTCGCAGAGATTTATTTTCTGTTAAATAAAAACAATAAGCCTAACATTTTAACAAAATACCTTTTCATTATTATTAATATTTTTTGGGTAAAATATATAGATGTTTTAAAAGTAACTTGATAAATGAAATATTTTTTTGTGGTTTTATATAAAATATAAAAAGGTTAGATTTATTGAAATAATTTGTAATTATTGGTTTTTGTTTTTATTACGCGATTTGGTGTGCTTAGTGTTTGTATTATTCTTCATTAAACAATATTTTGATTTTAAGTTATTTAATATTAATATCAGTGATTCTTGAATTTATTTTTTTCATATTTATACTTTAAAATACGTTATAAAAGTTAATGATTTAAAAATTAATTATCAAGTATTTAATTTACTTTTTTTAAGGACAGTTTATATATGTTATCTACTTTTTATTAATTATAAATTAACAAATTTAATAAATAAAATACACGTGCAAGTTTCAATATTTCATTTATATCTGTCATTTCCCATATTTACAAATAAACTCTTGAAATATTAAACGTAGAAGTTTTTTTTTTTTTAAATATTCAAATTAAAAGTAGTTTTTTTTTTGTCGAATTTAGTCGAATTAAGTTGTTTAAATTTGTTTTGTTGGTTTAAAAGTAAAAAATATTCATAGACATGTAAACCAGATGTAAGACTTAAATTATGATGTCTTTTATTATATATATGTTAATAATATCATCTAAAATTAATTCGTTAACCATTAAATTTTTTGTTTAATCAATCAATTTTTCATCATACAAAATCAATTCAATTATTGCTTTTCAAGTAAAATTTTTTTAAACTGTATATTATATAGACAAAAAATGAAATTAAAATGTTTGCAGTGAATAATTCAGTTTATAAACAACTGTAGATTCTTCTGGGGTAAATTTCTCCTGAGACTTTGTTTTCGCAACATTACGAAATAATTTTTAAGATTTTCTAATTTGCCACATTTATTGTTAAATAAATTAATATTTCTGATTGTATCTTATGTAACTGAAAAAAAGAGAAACATAATACAGTAATTTAACGCAAGTAGAGCTTTAAGGCATGTCTTAAATTTTTATATTTTACATAATTTTATTACCTTTTTGATTTTTGTGAAGTGTTATTTTACAAATCAATTCAATTATTTTAATTTCAAATTCAGATTTAAAAATATTGATAAAATCTATTTGTCAATTGTAATTGAATATTATATTAATAAATATACTGTGACATATTTCGGCTACATACATGTGCATTGTCCAAAACTCAAAAAAGTGTATAATTATTAGACATTAAATAAAAATGCTATAGGCTTTAATTTTGATCTACGATAAATTTACTTTCAATTGATACAATAAAGTTATTATTTAAAAAATTTATGGGTTTGTTCGGCAGAAATTTATTTATTTTATACCATAATACATGCTGAAACATATATTTATTTATGGCTTTATGGCTTTATTATAAAAAGGCAATCAAATTTATTTTTGAAAATTCTTTAAAATAATACATTTTATTTGAAAGTAATTTTATTACGATTTTGATTTAATCTGAAATACAACTTAGGTTTTTCAAATGACTCCACAAAAGTCAAAATTAATGAAACTTTAATATTGATTTATGTTAGTAAAATATTAACAATTATTATGCAAGTGATTATAGTGTAAACAAATATGGAATCTTGTTTCATCGTTAGTCTTAATTAGAATTCAAGTTTATGGTCTGTTAAATTATTTTACTTAGCCAAATAATTTTTCCAACCTATAGTGTGTTCAATAGTCCTTAGATGGTCAAAAAGTCATCGAATAAATAGGTATACAATAAAAATGACTATCTGTTATGGTTTTAATTGTTATAATCTAGTAAAAAAGTCATAATCTGGATGTCGAGAAGAAATAAATTATAAATGCTTATCATTTAAAAATCGCGTATTTGTGATTCTACTTGAGTCAAGTTTTGCATTTTGCCAAGAGCGTATAAAAATATCATTCTATGATCAAAAATTAATAAAATAATTGTATTTTTTTGAAAATTAATATTATTTTATACCTTGAATGTAGTTTTTAACCCTTGATAAATTTACTTTGATATAGTTTACAACCAAAATTTTTATAATGTAAAAAGGATATTTTGTAATGCAAAAAGGATACTTTATAACAAGGAAAATAATTAATTCAGCTTTTTGGATAATATTTATATTTTTATGGAAAAGGATACTTTATTGCCTTCATCAAAATGATAAAAAAAATGCTCTTCACTCAATATTCAAAGTTCAACTCAATTGGTCAAGACATTCCGGACATATTGCTGAGTCCATTATTGGACAATACATTTTTTTGCAAACCAAAAAAAACTTTCTTCGGATAAAACTATTGCTATTTTTAAATTTTATTGGAAAGTGTTACATATTTACTGTTAATAAATTTAAGAAACATCCTGCGTGTATGAAATAATAAAATTTAAAAAGTGTATAACAACGCATCTTTGAACAATATTATTTGTAAGTATATAAAGGTGTATTATTAAACTTAAAACGTTTGACCTGTGATTAGAGGCCTCGGAATCTTTAATACGAGTGTATCAAGTACCTTATATATATGGAGTTTTAAAAACAAAAAATTATATACTTATACATTTAACTTATTATCACCAATGAATGATCCCACACAATACAATAATTATTTTGTTAAATATTTATAACAAAAAATACTCAACAAAATAATTATGATATTAAGTGTTTATTTTAATTTAACTCGGAAAAAAACAATACTTTTCTTTTTATTGTACGTATGATTTGATAATTTATATATTAAAAAACTTAATGAAAAGTTGAATGTCCGTGCCTTGCTCTGTTCCATCTCAACCAATTTTAGTGTCTTATAGCTCAAATGAATGGTTTTGAGTCATTGAGTATTCTTAGACTAAAACGAATTTCATTAAAAGAGAGCAGATGTCTTACTTTTAGTGGAGAAAAATTCATAAATTTGTAATTCAAAATAAAATTTATTTATCTCTGCTCACTAGCAGTATGTTGAAGTATCAATTATATAAAATATGCATATCTCATCGTTCAAGTATCACCAAAACCAATCATGGTTCTGGAAATATATAAACTTTTCAAACGCTTGGGAGGAAATTGTGTTTTTGTATAACTTGAGAAAAGCACAAAAGATAGATGTAATATAATGCTTGATGCTTATCCGGACACAAATACATTTAATTAAAAAAAATACGCGATGAGTATATCTTATTATTATCAACAAGTCACACCGCACACGGGAATATGAATGCTAATGATAAAAAATAATTCAAACTTTAGACAATATGTCGACATATCTAAACAATTAAATCTGTTAGATACTATCTTCATTTGATTTCTATATAAGTTTCACACCAAACCAATTGTTATTGGAGTCATCTTGCCTGTGGAATAATATGTAATAAAGGTACAAAATTCGTTAATAAAAGTCTTAAATCTTAAACTAATAATCATAGTGTCTACATATATAGATTTGAATTACATATTACGTATACAAAATGTCTTTTATCAAAAATTTACATACTTAAAATAACTAAGGTGAATGTGCCCATAATGATGATTATTGAAAATTATATGAATTTACTTACCCCCAAATATAGTTAGTTATTTGTAGATAGACTTTATTTATACAATACATGGATGGGTTAAATGTTTGTACAATAATATTATTATTACCTATGTGAAATAAAAAAAAAACTAAATAAATTCCTTATTATTTTAAAGGCCATTATTAAATTTGAATTAGTGACCACATTAGAGGTTTTTAGTATTTTATATATCATCATAATATTATAAGAAAAGCATCTATCTACAGTTTGTTTCTATTAAATGAGATAAAACATTTAAGGGGTGATGCGATGTTTGAAATTATTTCATAGAAATTTGATATAAATAGGTAAAAATTATTTTTAAAAAGTTCAGGAGCATCATTTATAAGTATACTACTAAAAATTTGTCTATGACTTAGTTATGATTAGTGTAACAACATTTTCCTTTGCAAAAATTTTGAAAACGGAGCTGTTTAATTTACCTGGAGGCCTGTAAAATTGACGATTGTCCCCATAAGCTTCAAATTGTAGCAGTAAGATCATTCAATAACAAATATAAAAACCTTTATGAGATGTCTGTTGTCTGTGAAAAAAAGGCAATTTTGATGAACAAACAGTTAACGGCATACCGTTTTGTTACATGTTGGAAAAATGGTTTCTGCATTTGGTTTTTACTGACCTTCTTAATAATAAAAACAAATATCTATCAATTTTCAGATTTTGGAAGCAAACGACAACGTTATGGGCTCTGAAAATGAATACGGCTCACTTTTTATGCTTATGGGTTCCGGAACTTAATAGTTTTGTATTGGATATATATATATATATATATATATATATATATATATATATATATATATATATATATATATATATATATATATATATATATATATATATATTAAATTTATGATATTAATGAACTTATTTTTTTTTTTAATTATTAATGAGAACTCTAGTTCCTAGATCAAATTATTTTGTATTTTATACATACGTATTTCGACTACAAAGTAGTCATCATCAGTATGAATTAGAGCTAGTTGTAATGATTCTCTGAGGACATATTACTCGTTGCTAATTTGTTGACGGTTTGCACGGTATAGTGAAATTGAGGCAAAAAATCGACATTTATTAGTGTCATAAATTAATAACTTCATAGTATTTAAACAATTAACTCCGATAGTACATTATATTCATCGTAAACATGCTGTATAGTAATATTACTTGAAATAAAATATCTATTTTGAGTTCTATACGTGCCTTTACAGATAAAAAGAATCTTTTTTCGACTATTGATTAAGTTAAATATAGGGTTATAATGATTAGGAGAAGAATAGTTTTCAAATTGTATGTTTTGAAAATACATATATGATAAAAAAAAATATTATTAAATGTTACCACCTTCTTTTTTATATTCTGTTAAATGTGTGTGTGTGTGAGTGTGCCTTTAATTTTATAAATGATTATGTTTGAGAAAATTATGTCAAATACAATTTTTTTAACGGTAACTAATTTTTATACTTGACGTACACATAATATGTCAGAGTATATTAATTTTAGTCTATAGTTTGTAACGCTACTTAATATTGAGCGCATAAACAAAATTTCCATATACGTCTTCATACAAACACATAATTAGACCATTTTCGACTGTCAATCTGTCCGTCCGTCATCACGATATTTAAAAAACAAAAAGAGATACAATTTTCTAATCATAAAAAGTGAGTTTTAGTTCGTGAATGAGCTAAATCGGTCCATTGGGTCCAATGGATTCTTGATCCAACGTTTAAAATATAAAACTTTTGTTTGAAATACTTTTTCGTAAAATGTTTGAGTTCTCAGCAATTTTTAGGTCAAATTTGACTAAGAAAAATATATAGGTTATAACAATACATATTATTACTATACATGTATGCATATATAACTGTATAGACTGGATATTTATAGTATTTAATGAATGTTAATTAATAATAGTCCAAAAAATATAGTTCAATCAAATGTCGAGTATCTAATCAATTAAATATGTTAGTTGTTATCTTCACTTGTTAAAAACAAATTTCAATAAACATAATGATGATAATTATTATTTAGATTTCTGGATATAATTATTCCAAGTTTGTTTGAGATGAGACGTTGAATAAAATTTTGAAACTATCAATCAATATCTTCGCAGCTTGTAAAAGTATTAATTAGTTATTTTACATCCAAGATAACTACTCACATAGCTGTCTATTTCCGACAGCTTCAATTTATTGGTAACCCAAATTACTCAAACTTGGTTGTTTAATAATCTGGGTGCTTCCATGAAGTAGGCTTCCTATTGTATTAATTACAAACTCCAAATACTTTTTATTCTGTTTTACAAACTTTTCTAAAACTTATTACAACTGTGTAACATTAGAAATACCTCAAGTTTTATCTTAATCGGATAAATAGTATACAAAGGCATAGAAAAGAGGCCTTAATAACAACTCCTTGTATATTAACCCACTGATTGCCACCTTTAATCGATGGCACCTTTAATAAAAGTTAAAGAAAGTTTTCGAAAAGCAACATTTTTTGGTTTTATTTTGTAATTTAATATTACTTTTTTCTGAAATAAATATGCTTATTTTATAACACTGAAAATTCATCTATTATAGACTTTCTATACAGAATTATAATCCCTAAAGCTGCAAGAAGAAATAAGCTCCCTGGAGCTGTTAAGGCTAAGCTTCTGCATAGGCTATGTTTATATTTTTATCTTTTACTTTTATATCTGATCATCTTAGTAGTCATTGGTCAAAAATACCATAAACATCACAGAATATATTACCTATTATTAAATATTATTAATAAAATATAGATTTTATGAACGCCACATAACTCCTGTGTAGAAGTGAGAGTGGAATTGAAAAAATGTGTAAATTGACACGCTACTTACAAAAAACGAAAAATTGAATTACATTTACATTCTTATAATTCCAAATGTTATGGAAATTTTACTGAGCTAAAGCAGAATAAATCAGAGCTAGGTGATATACTGATTATTAAAAATTTTTGGTACCCCACCTCCCTTACAATAATTTTAATTAATACTATTTTTATATCTGGTTTAACCAATGATTTTAAATGTAAGAATAAAAATTCAAAAACAAAAGATTATATGTAATAAGAATGAGAATGTATTTTGTGTTTCTTAATAATGTAAATAATTATAAATAGTTGAAATATAGATATTTAACCATATACCGAATATTTAGACGAGCCGCAACGCCAACAAGAACAAAAGACTCGTTGACACACTAGGTGGTGTTTAAACAATTAATACTATTAACTATTATCTTCAATTACATTATTCGACAATTGATAAATACAAGAATATTATACAAATATTGACGACTTACTCGTAGTCTAAATTTAGGACATACTTGCAGTTTAAATTTTTTATTACTAGAAAATACTGGGAAAACACCTAATAAAATTTTGAATTATGTGTCCATACAAGTCCATTTTCGTTTGTCTACGTGTTTGTCTTTCCACAAAATACCTTAAAAGCAAAACCAGCAGGCACACTGAATTTTTACACTATCATCTTTCGACTATGAGTTCGTTAATTTGCGAAATCGTTCAACTGAGTACTATGAATTTAAGACCCATTTTTTTAAATCGAATTATTTTACGTATAATCAGCCTCGGCAGCTTAATTGGCAATGCTATCGACTGGAAATTGAATAAAATCACGCGCTCGATTCTCACTGCCAAACGAAAAATGAATAGCTGCGATTGAATGGTGTCGTGCAAGTATTCATAAAATAGATTCACTCAGTCTGATGAAGAGCTGAAATGATCCATGGATCTCATTCTAAAGGATTCGGAGAGTATACAAATAGACATCTTAACCAACTATATGTCAGGTATTTAAAAAATAACCCGGCTAGAAATTGTAGTGAGGAATACCGAAGAATTAGTGAGGGGCAAGTTTGGCTTGCCTAACTTAGACAAGCATAATTTGCGCCTTCTTAAAGTCACGTTAGGCTAAACGAAGATCGGCTTGTCAAATTTGGATTTAATTTGGGACATCTATGGCAAGCCGAACGTTGGTAAACCGTTGGAATGCCTAATTGGCTGGAAGGAAGGATAACCAAAGATTTGCCGAAGTCTGGCTTTCCATAGATATCCCTAGTTACTTTTAAGTTTGGCAAACCGAACTTCCGTAAACCTTTGGATCTTATAATTTCCTGCAAGTTAGGCACTCCAAACATTTGCCGTACTTCGTCTTGCTATAGATGTCCCTAGTTACTTTAAAGTTCGGCAAACCGAACTTCCATAAACCTTTGGATTTTATAATTTCCTGCAAGTTAGGCAAAAACAAAGATATTTTCTTTGTCTATCTCTTTTTTTAAGTAATTTATAAGGAGATAGTAACTTATTTGTAAAGCTATGAAATATTATTTTCTTTTCTATCTCTTTCTTGGGAACGATATTTAGCAAGTAATTTATATGGAGATAGTAATACGTAGGTATTTCCCTTGATTTTAATTTAAAATGTTCATATATTTTCAGATCCATATCCGTGAAGTAAAGACGATTCAATTAAAGTAAAGAAAAACTGTAGTCAGGTCCCCTATAAATCCCGTGCATGCCACCTCTTTAAATGTATATAGAGGTCCAAATAAAATAATTTGAATATTTTCATAATAATTTTTATAACTACTAATATAATAATAATATGAAATATAAGTAATATTTTTATTTTTATAAATATATAATCTTTCATAAAATATCTTTTTGTGTTTTTATAAGCAATATATACCTTACTTATATATATATACCTTTAAATAAAACACACTACTCATTATTAAATATTAAGCCAGCACTCCTACATTGTTCTAAATAATGTATTCATATCTACTTAAGGCTAATCGTGATTTGCCTTAGGATTTTTTTCGTACAGAATTTCAAGACTGTTTTGTTGGTTGTTGGTTGGTTGGTTGTTCAATTTATATATATATATATATATATATATATATATATATATATATATATATATATATATATATATATATATATATATATATATATATATATATATATATATATATATATATATATATATATATGTATATTTTTTTATTTTTGGTTCGATTTTGTTGCATGAATATGTATAGAAGTTGATTAAATTGTTTTAACAATTATATAAATTTTTTAAATTGTTTCTGTTGTAATTTTTGCGTGCATGCAAAATATTTTTTTAAAAATGTACTTTGATACTAAATGGTATTTAATAGGGAGATCTGGATGTTATACAGTTGTTAATATAATAAACAAATTTATAAAAAATATAACATTACAATTTTGTCTTGTAGGCAAGAGATCTCTCCTCTCTACTCCTATGCTCTATTTTCCTTCATCTACCCTATCTTGCAGTACACTTCAATGCAGAATATTGTCATTAAGTTCCAATGAATATTGCAAACATGCAAAGGATGATTCTGGGATGCATTATAATATGTTACAGTATTGAAAGGAGTATATAATATTCGTTATTCTCATATGATTATATAGAAACGGCTCTTTTGAAAAATCTAAAGAACGGAGTAATTTATACAGAGTATTCTTTTGCTCTGTAATGTATTCACCTCTGACTTAGTATTCCATTAAACTTTTTAATTAAGATAGCTGTTAATTTAGAGGTTTCATTATTGTATCTAGTTATTTTATCAATACTCATGTGTTGTGGCTGCAATTTATAGGTAAATTTTTGCTAAACTGAACACTTTTTTGGCATTATTCAGGTAAATTGTTATTTGACGTACTAAACAACCATATGAACTAGACACATCGATTTGCACCTTTTACTGAATCCCATGTGACACAGGTTTTGTTGAGAGTGTTGTTTACAAAATTATAGAATGTAAGTTTCGAATTTTGTAAATTTTGTAGTTTGGTTGTTTGTAATCATTATATGTTTTTAAATTCATAGATATCATTTTTTTGAATATTTTTGTAAATGATAAGACTTACACTTTCTGTGGTAATCGGCAATTCGTTAGGTATCTAGTGTACACAACGAAGTGTCTTTTTCGTCGTTTTAAATGGATGAAAATGTTTAATTCCGGACAAGTTCAAGTATACAATATTTATTTTGTACATGCGGTGTTCTCTAATGGAAATAACTATGTATCATTATCGAAATACGGCTGCGTAAAGTTTTGTTTTAAATTTTAGAATAGAAAATTTACTCTAATTTACTCCTGTCGTACGCTTTTTCCTCTTAGAGTTATTGACGTTAAAGAATGGATGTGACAAAATAATTTTTGCTCGTACAATTAAACGCTGAAATAAATACAAAAAATTTTTACATTCTGGATAAAGTTCCATGTCAAATTTTATGTATTTGGTTTAAATGACTTTCTTGATATTCCATAATTTTCTCTCCTAGATAAAAGTCTGAATAATATAAATAAATAACAACTTCCTCCAATCTGAAACCCCATAATTTCGTTACATAAATAAAACCCCATAAATAAAATCTAATCATGCAATCTAAGCATAATCGTTGGATTCGTTCGTAACATATTATATAGATCAAAGTCTTTTAGATCACCTTATTGAATAAATTTGACCCAAGAGCAATAATAACAAAAGCAAGGCACTACAACAACATATACAGATCATATCAAAATACAAAACATTATATCAAAATATAATATTGGTCTTTATAAAATTTATTAAACGTCAAAATAAATTTTTATACAAATCAATGACTAAGATAACTTTATATACTATACATGAATAAAATATATATGTATCTTTGTTCAACAATATTTATTTAAATATAAAATTATAAAGATACTTTATTATAATATAAAAGTAAGTTACAAGAAATTAATATACAATTTCTAACATCAAGAAAATGATCGTTTTTACATATAAATTTTATAAGAACGAGAGTGTACTGAGCAACCTGCAAACCAATTTTAAATATAAGCTACATATATATGGTACCTATATATATATACCTTCCTTATAGTATAGTATATATTACCGAAAAGCCTTCCAGGGTTATTGAAGAAGTAAGGTAGAGAATATATAAAATTCTTATTTCATAGATGTAAGGTACTGTGTCTGTTTTTTTAAACGGTTTGAATACAAATATCATGAACCTTCAAAAATTAACATTTTTAAAATCATATCAAAAACAGGAAATGAACTGGAAAATCAAAGTACACGGGTAATGTAGACGTGGTCAAGCGTAGAGACAAGCGTTTTTTAAAGTCTATAATAGAGAAGAACAATTGAGAGTTTTGTGTCCAAAATTCATTTAATATTATATTTTACTATTTATTTATATCGTAGGACAGCGAATTTTTCAGATTAAAGGTAATATAAGAGAACACAGCGTACAAAACATTGTTTGTAAACAAGAATCCTGTAAATTTTTTATAAGTTTGTATCATATGTTACAATTTAACAAAATTTGCTGCTTACCCAATGAACTTTAAATCATCAAAATGTATGTTACATTATTGTACTTTTTTACATTTCATAAGATAATCGCTATTCTTTATCATTGGCTTTCAAAAAACATTTAACTTAAGCCGCGACCAAAGAGTACACGGAACCATCATCTTTTATCTATTTGAAAGTGGTTGGAGTTGGCTTGGATTAAAAGAATAAGAGTTAGAAAAGAAGTACAAAATAAAAATTTTAGAGCATAAAATATTGCATCATAAAAAAGATGTATCTTTTTGGGCTATGATAAAAAATAATAAAGCTACAGCGTCTATAATTTTTTTAAAAACATTTTTTTAAGCTCTTACCCTTTTTTCCAATTCAACTTTTACCACTTAAATGAAATCTAACGATAATAGAATGTGCTTTCCGAATTTAGCACACTTTGATTCATCACTAAAAAGAAAAAACATTACTAAACTTCTCAAATATTAAATTTCTCGGCAATTTTTTAATTAATATTGGTAAAATTAAAATTTCTCTATTATTAAATGTTTAATACATTGAAACACAAAATTTAAAGATTCTAATTCATTTCAGAGTTTACATTTGAACCTCTGGAATCTATCATTTATAGAAATACAGAGAAAAAGTAATATTTATATTATAATTAATACAAACTTTTTTCTTTAATAATGAATATAGACTAAAGATTTCAAAAAAATTGCCTTCTTTCTATTTTCTAATTTCTCTCTTACCAATACGTAGTCATATTTTATTTCATGGAGATATTTGATGTGAGAAAACCTGAAATGTTCACAGTAAACTTTTACATCACATTCCGATGCTAGAGAACTGAAATCTTACAGAAGTGAATTTTATGGCAAATTATGATAAAAATGAAAAGCTGTTTAAGCTAAATAAGAAAATGTACCTGTTTCAAAGTAGATTGGTATAAATTCCGTTTTTTTCCCAATTTCCTAGATCAAATTATTGTGTATTATATAAATACGTATTTCGTCTACAAAGTAGTCATCATCAGATTCTCTGAGGAGATGTTATCCGTTGCTAATTTGGTGACGGTTTGCAAAATCGAAAAAATCAAAATTTATTCGAAAAATCCTAGAGTTCTCATTAATAATTATAAAAAAAATAGATTGGTATGTTTTCCATTATCTTATACAGTCTAAGCTTAAAGTATAATAAGACTTTTGCCGTTTCCACTATATTTTATGCAAATTTGGTGTATATCTTTTGGATGATTTACCTTAAGTTTGCATTGTAGTTTTGATGTACACTTAACGGTTTGGATATATGGCTTTTTGTTTATTAAGTAGATTTCAAAATATTATAAAACATTTTATCGCATTGTATATATTAAATATTTTTAATTTGAGCTTCTACGTCATAATTTAAATTTTTAACAAAATTAAAAAACTTCGATGAAATAAAATTTCTTGGTATATCGCATTGTCGATAATCTAAAGCATGTTAACATATTGGATACATTCGGGATTAGAGTTGCAGAGTGGTAGCACGAAGAATCTTTATGGCAATGAACTCAAGTACGATTACCGGTGCGGTGGAATTTTCGTGCAAACATAATAAGAACTATCATGGCCTGATAAATATTGAACCTTCACATCCAGACCAAAACAGGGACATGATCTTTGTTTTGATGAGGTTAAAACTCAAGTAACTGAGGTGACACTTCCTCTATGAGTGTTGTGGTTTCGTAACGATGTGTATCGCTTCAGTACATTGTGTTCAAAAAATGACATTTGTTGATTGTTGATGAATTCAATATTCCACAATAGTCCTATTCAAAATATTTTTAGTTCAAGAGAGGTATGAATAGGTAAAAAGATATTACAAGGCTATACATAGCTCCTAACAACAGTCGATACTTATTCACTTGATGTTGGTTGCATTATTATCGTTTTCATATATAATGAATATTTTTTCGACTAATTGAGAAAAAAACAATGCGATTAATATTAAAAGAGATGACAAATACGACTAAATAAATAAAAGAATAATTAAATTCGATTCACTTCAAACATGAAAATAAAAATAAAATTAAATCGTTGATTTAATAGTAGAAATAAGATCTGGTCTCCGGCATAACACAGAACAAGAAATAAAAATCTCCATGACAAAGACAAGCTAATTGTTTAGTGGGGGAGTTAAAATAAGATAAAGGTATTTATTATTTGTAAGTTTAAATAAGTTGAACTAATATACTTCAACAAGAATAAGGTAAAAAGAGTTAGTTAGTTGTTTGGTTGTTCTTGTTGCGTATCAAATACACACATAGGTACAAAACAACATATAAGAGGAGATGGTATTATTGTTGAAGCTGTTGTTGTTATTGTCGGATATTTTCGTAATTGGTAGTTTGTGCAGCATGTGCCAGAGGGTATTCGTGAGACCCGTGTAACGCACGCGATAGCTCGTGCTTTCCTCTATCATATATGCGTTTATACGTTGTTGTTGTTGTTCATGTATTGGAACGTACAAAGAGTGTGGATAATATGTGTCGCATCATAAAAATCCAAAACATTTTTCTTTTCAGCAATTATTTTTAAAACAATTTAAAAATTAAATTATATGTGAAGAAAATACCATCATTGGTTTAAACTTGTAACAGTCGTGTTAATAATAAAATATGTGTATTAAAACTGTTATTAAAGAGAGACGTATGCTGATGCAAGTTTTATCTAATTTTCTAATGAAACTTCCTGTATTGTAAGGGAGGCAAAACTAAAATTCTAGATAAAGGAATGTGTGTGAATTTGAAAAACCAAAAGTATATAACTTATATTACAAAATATAGAGAGAGAAATTCCTCTTTGATCATTGAATCTAAATAAAGTAACTAGCCAACTAGCCAACAGTTATAGAAAATTCAACCTATCTGTATTAGGCCAAGAAAAAACTCAATGGATATCTTGGACAAAAGTAGCAATAATATTCCATCAAGACTGTCTAGGTACTATGCGAATGGTTTTTATTTAGAATCTATCTGGATGTAGAAAATATAAAGAGTTATTAGAGAACTTCGTGTTAAGTTGATACGTCATCAGAAACCTGAAGTGGGTTCCAGGTTTAAGCTGATCTTAGAGCTATCAACTCTTTCACTTTCTTTCACGAGAATATATGTAAGTCGAATGTGGTTATCTTGACGTGAAAATCACGAAAGAAATAAACCCGTCGATACTTATTCTGTAGACGGAGAAATACTATCTGCCTTGGGACAGAAACCGTTTTTAGGAATTATTAGAAGGCGGGAAATTTTCATTCTTAAGAGAATGGACAGTAAATGAAATGGTGTTGGAAGGATGATAAAGTAATGAAAATGAGATAAACAGATAAAAATGTAAAGGAAGAATACTTCAGTCTGTGTGGATACAGTTGGGTATGTCAAGGCGGATGATACATTCTTTACCGTTATGATCCCGATCCACTTGCTCGACTGAACTGGGATTTAATAATTGCAATTCTCAGTGTGTCGAACAATAATAACCCTTTTTTGAGAAATATCGGATCAAATGAGTTTTTTATCAGCTATTTAATCATTTTAGATTATCAAAGTGGATGTTTTCTTTAATATTCTAAGATAAAAATTTCGTAGCTCGAATGATAAAAAACAAAGTATTTCATTTCACTATTAGACCAATATAGTAAACATACCTAATAACAAATTTTGTATCCCTTTGAAGTCAACTTGACCAAAATACGTCATTAAACAAGATCTATTAATGGCTGTTAAAAAGGATTTTTCCTTGAATTATTAATATCAATAAAAACGGTATAAATTAAAATATGATGGAAGTGCATAGAAATAGTAAAATTAAGTGTACCAACTCTATCGTATTATTTCTGTATTATGTCGTAATATTGTTATCCGATTTCTAAATGTTTGCTCAATTTTAGCTCAGAAATGGGTCAAATTGTATTTAAAAAGTATATTTATTAAATTCAATCCGCATAAACGAAAGTTTTTGTAAGTTTGATCTCCGGAAAATGCTTTTGTTTCACGGATGATTTTCGGATGAATTTAGGCACATTTTACGCATCTGTTGATCTCGATACTCTATTGATGTTGCCACTATATCAAACGTAGATTTTCGTTATTCCAATTTGTTGCAAATTTTCCCGTTTCCCGAATAGTTAAAAGATAATTAATGTATTATTCTATTCACATATAGAGATTCTTGTGTACCACCTTTCACAAAATATCATTATGGTCATTTCAGCTTCACAAAAATTATAATTTTGCATTTGGATGGATAACTATTTTACAGTAAGATATAAACGTTCATACCAGTACCGTAGGTCTCGTAAATTCTCGCAGTATTTTGTGATCTAGTTAATATACAATAAGTATATTTGTTAAAGTTGCATCCCTTGCGTATAACAGTGCATACAAAAGGGTGCAAAATAAACCATTCAAACTTATCATTATTATCATCATCATAAAAGATAAAATATTACGAACACCAAAGCACTTTATATGAGAGTACGCCCTCATTTTATGACTATAATGTAACAATAATATTTAATGGTTTATTTTACATCAGCATAAAAAAAAAAACCAGATAAGAATCATCATTTGTAAAAGTCAAACCCAAAAAATATGGTACATTTATAAAGCCAAACGTATAAAAAAATGGAAAATATCATTCTTATGACACCATAATGTGTCATTAAAAATATGGTGTCCTGTAATATGTTTAAATAAAAGGCAATAAATACACATTTTATGTAGCCAACGGAATGGCAGTGATTCAATTTATATTGCACAGATTTGAAGACTTTTTGTTTGCCTACACTGATCAACACTGATAAAAATGTGTTTTGGAGACATTATGAGACGAAATTGCTCCTATCATATTTTATGCTACACGTAAAGCCAGTACCACATGATGCGACAAACGTTTGAAAAAAATGTTCACCTCCAACATTCGATCAAATATTCGATGATTTTTATTAGCATGTAACTTGCTAAACGATGGGACGAATGTTTGATCCAATATATCCTCAAATATTGGTTCAATTTTTTATGAGAATTAACATATCCTTTAAATTTAATTAATATTCATTATTTAAATTTAATTAATGTTCATTGTTACATTAATCTAATACATTATAAACAAATTAAATGCAATATAAATGTAATTTAATTGAATATAAAAATAAATTCCTTATAATTTTCCAAATGTCACATATCAAAAACTGTATATAAAACTAAACTATAAATTTAATCTAACAACAAACGAAATGAATTCATTCCATTATAGATAACTTGAACTGAATTACATATCCATACCATGACACAACACGCCCTCCATTATGTCCACATCATCTTACATGTTTTCATCCAAGTAAGCCGGCCTCGCTCTAGTTCTCGTACATTTCGCAGTCTTCCCTCACCTCCATGCCCTTGACTCCCCAATTCATCCGCAAACTGCACGAATCGGCATTGGCGGCAGTCCTCATATTGGCAGGTTTCATATTCACGATATGCCCCTGCTTCCTCAGGCACAGCAGGCATCACCCCGTCCATCACACCGCTTTATAATATCCGAAAACCTCACAGAAGCTACACTTAATATGCCGAAATAGCTTGTAATTTAATTGAACAATAAATTATACAAAATTATAAATTTCTTTTAATTTTCCAAACGTCACATATCCAAACTGTATATAAACTCAAATATAAATTTAATCTAACTACAAACATCAATTCATTCCATAGATAACTCCAACTGAATACATATCCATACCATGACACAACAATAAATAATTAAATAAACGAAAAAAAATAAGAAAATAACAATAAATCATTAATAACAAAAGGAAATACCCAAAAATTTAATTAACTTGATTGGACGTATCGTTTAGCAGTGTGTCAAACGTTTGTCAAATGTACATAAAATAACAAAAACACTGTATATTAAATAACAATAACAAAACGTGTTTTCCAACAAAAACTCTTGTGAAAAAAATACAGACAATAACAGACCAAACGTCGTCCAACATGAATGTTCGAACGCATGATACTCGACACATATAGTTTGTGTATATATGGCCACTCGATGCCGCCAACCATTAAGTATCCAAAGTTGGACCGCATACATTTTAAGGCATAAAAATTAAAAAAATAATTTCCTCTTCATTCACTGGCGCTCAATTTATTGCATGTTAGACAAATCCGAGGACCTCAGAATACTAATGTGTATGAGCAATCCATGTATTTTTACTTTTTATATGATGGAGGGTGCTTCAGTATTATGTTTCAATACCCCTTAAGTATTCACTGTGCCACCATATATACTAATTACAAATCCACCTTTAAACACATTTTCAAACTAAAAAAACCTGTTCACTATACATTTATTTATTGACTGAATTCTTAAATTAAATGTAAGAAATAAAAACAGATTTAATTCAGAAGAAAAACACAAAGGAAAAATAGATAGAATAAAAAAATAATACAATTTGCGATTGTTTATATCAAACACGGAAAGTATAAACAAAGGGCGTAGTAATTTCTTTTATTTCACTGTAAGAATGTAAAAAAAAATAATAATATAATACAAGGAATAATGACGTAAATAATAATATTCAAGACCACAATCTTAATGGTTACAAAGGTATTATTTGAATATTATTTACAAGATTCACCTCTGTCTGCGGTACAGTCAATTGTTACAAGTTAACACTTGCAGCACAATTTACTGAACTATGTAAGGTCTATGTTTTTCGAATCCGTTGGTTAATTTTGATGAAATTCGGAAGACTCGCTTATTATATGCAGACTACTAGGGGCTGGGAAATTATAAATTTTCAAACTTATTATTGTTCTTCTTAAAATTTGAAATAGGTATTCAAGTTTATATATTGTGTGAAAAATCGCACATGATCTGTGATACAATTTCGATTGCACCTTGATGAAAGTAAATTATATCAATTGACGATTTATGGGTACAGACTTTAAAGTCGTGCTTGATCAAAATTTATTTTATTTAAAAGATTTAATATTATTATTATGTAAAAAGGATTGAGAAATTGGTTAAGAAAGAGATCGACTCTAATGATTTGTTAGAAATTTCTATTACTTCCAAAGTTCATCTATATAGTTGTCATCAGTTTTAAGTCATTTTTACACCTAACTATCTCCAGTTTTCTTATAAATATGTAGGATATATACTAGGTTATTTCACGGAACTTAAGGTAGTTTGGTACCCGCAATTCGAAGTCAAATAAAAAACTTTTTACAATAAGCATGCTTTAGTAATTAATAGAAATTTACATAAGAATTAAATTGATATAATTTAGCACGGATTATAATTAAATAATTAAAATAATATAATAAATAAAATATTATTTGACTAGTACTCAACTGTCACTAGATAATACCAACTTTAAATTTTTCTCAAAACGTAACCCTGAACTGTCCACTTTATTTTTTATATCGTGAATTCTTTATTTTTATTTTTTTTAAATTTTAATATAAATAAATAAATTATTAAGTTAGAAAATAAATTTAATATTATAAAAAATAATTTTTATATTTATTAATGTTCAATATCCTTTGGTTGTTATAAATTATTTATAAGTGTATTAAAAACGCTAATTACTATTTTAAATGGAGGAGGGAGATAGAAGCCACATGTCAATATTGAAAAATTAATTACATCGAAATTACGCGGTAAATTATTCTGAAATTTTTTTAGTGATATTTGGGATATAGTTCTATCAATTTAAAAGTTTTTTTGCGGGGTTAAGTTTGCCAATTTTCTACAAACCTTCCATTTCCGGTATTATTGAACAAGGACACTCATAAGAGCTCGTGTATTTTTGCTAGACTATAATTTATTATATCACTTAAACGGTGTGGTAAAAAAATCTGATATTTTTCTATAGTTGCATTTAAATCTTTCGAATAAACACAAAAATATTGGGTTAACTTTATGTCATTTGGGTACCAAACTACCTTATTTAAAATTAAAATAAAACGAAATAATAAAACAAAATAGCTGTTATAAGACGAAAAAGTAATGAAGGTTTTGAAACGGAACCCCAATTATATAAAAACAGCAGACAAAAAAAGCAAATAAATAAACTTCCATTTTCTCCATCATAAATTTACTTATGGTAATTTCATCATAACATTGTGTGTGGAAAAGCTCTCAATGAGATAATAATATATGACGACCGAAGCTAAGAAGGTATTGTCATAAAAGAGATAGAGAGAAGAAAAAAAACTGTTTTTTAACATCAACAACAAAAATATAAAATCTTTCATTATTTTATTTTTTTAAATATAAACGGAAGAAAATATCTACAAAAATAAAGAAGAATCAAGTAAAGGAAAACTAACAGAGAATCTGATAAAATAAATAAAACTTTAAACCGGAAAATTAATGTGTAATATAAATCTGTTTTGTTGCAGAAAAACTGTAAATTTTACATTTATTAAGGTGCTTCTCTGAACACAATCTGCAATGAAGAATCATTGCAGATTATAGTCTATAGAAACATTTCATAAACTTTTTTGACATTTGATTTTTTTCCTGAAAATGAAAATTTAGCTATTCGAATATATCTAATAAAATCCATTCTTAAATTCACATGTTATTTTAAAATAACTGCGTTTCACTGTAAAAACACATTATTTATATTCACTATGAACAAATTTCTAAAACTCAAAATTATATCATACCTGTAAAAACACAAGAAACAACATATTTAAAGTTTCTATTTCAGGTATGGTGAATTATTTTAAATTAAAATATATAATTTTTATTAATTTAATCTGAATTATAATAATATAATGATAACTTATAGTTTATCTTGTCACTTGACAAAATGTTTTATATTTTTCTAGTAACGCCTGATATTAATATTAAGAAAATCAAGATGCAAGTATATGGGTGTTTTGATTTTCTTTACATATATATGATAATATTGATATTTATTGGTATGTTTATTAAATATTGGTTTGTAAAAACTTTTTGTTTCTAGGCGCCAACGTTGCATCTACTTTATTGACATCATCTTTGAACCCTGATGATACATTATTTTGTCTATCCTTCCTTAAATCAATCATTATAATACATGTTCCATACACAATGAAATAAAACTTTTATCTAATTTCGTAAAATAATTTTTTTTTTATTATAATTTTTAATAATAATATTTAGGTTTTTTTTAATGAATTAAAATAAAAAATCAATTTATCGATGAACACCATTTTTGCATCTGGATTAAAAAAATATTTCCGAATGGCTTATTTTTAAATATTATCTAATTTATGGGCTAATTAATTTTTCGATAGAATATTACAAAATATATTATGAAACTTTGTTTTCATGATTCTATATTATGTATTTAATTTTTTAATTAATTTATTTTTATATGCTGAAATTATTTGATAATATTTTCGTCCCCAACGAACCTTTTCACAACAAATTCAACTTCTTTTCTTTTTGTTTTTGGTCATAAAATCTTCGTGACTTTTATTTCGTTGCATCAATGAACCCTCCGTTTTATGTCAATATTGTGCACAACAAATTTCAAAACATTTGAATAATTATTTTTTGAGGTATTTGAGGTGGTTACAAACGAAATCCGAATAAAGAGTATTTTTTCTATCAAAATATTTTCAATCAAAAGTGAAAATTCCAATTTAAAGAAATGATCCAGAATGACCAATTTTATAGGTTTAAATTATTTAATTTCTTTCTGTACTTCTTAAACACTACATTACCTACACACTATTTTCTTAAGCTGTTACAAATAAAATATTAAATTTCAGTCTCAACACTGTAATTCATAGGAATAAAAATGTTTTTTTATGGTTATTTTAATAACCTTGTATGCTAGTCAGCACCAAAAACATCAAAAATATCATTATGGTGGTTTTATTATCGTTTAAAACAAATGTTTTATAGAAGTGTTGATTTTTGCAAAATTGCAAAATGGGATCATTGTTTTAATGATATAATTTAATAACTTATTGGTAGGTTAAATTCCTCCACAACTTCATAAAGAAATAAAACTGGAGTATACTCTGTCCTTGAATAGGTTGACTTGAAATAATAAAAGCCGAACGCTTACTGTAAGATACTCTTACAAGAATTTTTGACCAGCAAATATTATTAGAGTTGGAATGGTGCATACAAGTATCAGAATACCTATGGGCACCGTGTATTAAAATATTTTCATTCATTTCTATGGTACGAAATACTAATTTATCAAATGAATAATATATAAATCTACGAATCGTGTATAATTTACCATAGGAAATTTATCAAAGATTACTAACTAATTTAAATGAATAATTATTTCTTATAATTATTTATTTGTAATTAAAAATAATTACTATTGCAATTTCTTCAACTATTCTTACAATTTTCAATCGAATAAGTTCAATTAATTGTTTGTAATTATTCAATAATTTTTGTTTAATATATGCTAAACAATTTACATGCGAACAATTGAACAAATAATTATACTTTCTAGAATGTGAATGTTTTATTATAAATTTTAGACACTTGTAGCGCGTCAATCGAATAAGAAGTCCCTTCCACATACTATGCACTGTGCGGATAGTACATATTGGCGAACAATTTCGTAACAATATTTTTTAATAAATTCAAAACATACATTTAAGGCAGAATCGAAAGTACATATGCGTCATCGAATATTCTCTTAAGAAGTGCTGATTGGAAAATCAGATGTCTTATGGGAAATGCTTGTAGCTTTTGAGGTCTTAAGTAAAATGAAATATATTAACATATATTAAAAATAACTTGGATATGTTAAGTGAATGGGTATTTACCAATTGTTATATAAGTGGATATAAAATACCTAATTAGAAAACAATTTAATTTTGAAATTAAAATAAAATAATTTTTCATAAAATTTTTAATTTACTTGAAACATTGGCTTCGCAAACACAGCCTGTTATTCAAATGAGATGATCATGTGAAAGAATAGAATTTTTTCAAAAAAATGACTTAAAAAACGTGGACTTAATAGTATTTATTTAATATAAAATAATTTTAAATTAAGTAAATACTATTAATTACCTTGAAACCAATCACCATTCAAACAAAATCATATTGTTAGCAAAACAATCGTTACTCAAATGGCGATTGCTAACAGAAAAATTACTTATAGAAAAATTATATTAAGTATTAATTTATTTTTTTACATTTTTGTAGTGCTTACTCTACAAATGAATAAGTTAACCCTCCTCTCTTTGATATCAATTTTTTTTCTAAAAATAAATGTCTAACCATTACAAGAGTTTTCGTTTTACAGTAAAAAAGCAATGATCGAAATTCATAAAAAGTAGTATAGAAACCTCCATTTAGCATTTATTCGAATATCATCAAAGTGAGACACAAAGTGATTCCCTTTTCAATAGATCGTGTATCTCTAAACTAAGGTTTAATGTAAGTTTCATCAAAATTGGATTGGTACCTTTTAAAATAAATATGCCTAAATTAGATAAAATGTATGCTTTTTTGTACATAGGATCGCGTATTACTTTCTAATCGACTTCTAAAGCACGGATGTTTTCAATTCGACCTTCTATAATATTATTGGAACTGTTTAATATTCGATTATCCAAATCAAATATGACCTTCTAAATAATTATGACAAATTTTATAAATGCTAGTATGTTTATATTTATTTGTCTGTATGTATATTTGCCACTTATATCCTGTATTTCTCAGAAACTAAGAATCGGACTGAATCTATTTGCAAAATAAGTGTATCTAACTTAGATGATACTTGAATATATGCTAATCTTTGTTCAGAAGTTATCATACTACTTTTTGTACAGCATTTGAAGTTAGATCCTTGCTTTTTAGTGGAAAACATACAGATTTGCATTCGAGCTAAATTAACACCACAATATTCCCAATCCAGTAAAAGCATTACTGCAGTTTAAATTGTTTATTTTGAGATATTAAAATCATTGACAAGCAATGAGTCTTCTAATCGATATAGCTGTTATATAAAGAAATTTGTATTCTCCTTTCGATATTACATATAGAAATACTCTGGCCTATAAAGGTAATAAATAGATTTATACAAAATCAAAGTTTTTTTTTTATTAGATAATATTTTTCCTGATAAAAAAAAAACTGTTGATGCTGTAGTTCTTTATAAAAAATAATTTGTACAACAGCTTTTATTACAACACGCAATCTAAACATTAAAACCTCTGGTAAGTGTTAATAAAATTATCTCTGTTTTCTAATATTAAGTTGTAAGATGTTTTTGATGTAAAGGACTCATGCACCTGAGATACTGAAGCACCCTCTATTATCTAAAATCTTTCAATTTTAGCACCTCAAAAATAACTCATATTGCCATGAAAACGGAGGGCTTATCGAAGAGTTTTTCAACATTTGAATAAGTGTTTTTTTTCAGTTATTTGGGCGCGAATATTGAAAGAAAACCAATGCATATTACATATAATTTAAGTCAACAGCTTGTCAGAAGCACAATTTATGTCAATAATAACTGTGGATAATCGCTTTTAAGTAAAGAACTATATCCACTAGCATTAAGTAGTGCGTTAGGATCCATGTAAACCAATTTATGAAATAGATGTATACTCTTTATAATGAATCATCTATCGGGCTTTATAAACATCCAAAATAATCCTATGGTGAATGAAACATGTTCTGAAAAAACAAAAAATTTAAAAGAATAGGGTTTTCGCAGAAATTAAGTAAAACTGGATATATATATATATATAATATATATATATATATAATATTCTTTTAAATAATAACTTAACATTTAAAACATGAAATTTGGTCCAATTTAAGAGATAGTGAAGTTATTAATTCCATTTTATTTAAACAATCGGAGAGAAATAAGGAAACACTTTCTCTTATTTTATATGAAAATTTATTTAATAAAGAATTTTATACGAGAAAAGGTTTAATAATTAAATAAATTGTAATTGTGAGATGTCCGGTTTTTTTCTCTTCGACGAGGAATGATCAATGGAAATGAGGAATTCTAGATTTTTCCTCACCCCTTTTTTTATAGATTAAAGCGGCAAATATTTTTTCTATGCTAGCTAAGAAGATGTGGTTTTTTGAAATCGATGTGACCTGGTTTGATAAAATGAGAAAATTGGTTTTATATTACCCTAATTGTTTATTTTTTTTATTACAACGCCAAAATTATCAACTTTTTTCTATGCAAATTGCTTTTCAAAGTTTTTCTGTTAAAGCTGTCACAGCAAAGTCTGCTGAGTCTGCTAGTAGCTTACATAATATGGATATTACTTGATACGGTATATGTGGCTCGCGTATATCAGCTGTATATTTTTCAATCCAAATTTTATTATCTGATACCTACCTAAAATAACTTGTGATATCAAATTTAGGGTTTATTAAAGATTTAATTAGTAACTATTTAAATTTTAATCAATTTTTATAGTTACCCAAATTAAATGATTATATTCTATGCGGTTTAATTTACGTTAAGTACATTTTTAAGAACTCATTTTGGGATTGACTTTCATATTTTCGACAGATTTTCAGAGGTTAATGGTACTGTTTCCTATTTCGAACCGCTATCTATTATCGTCGCATTTCCATGCATAAGTCTTCTGAATGTATTGTGATATAACAACATTAGTTTTCCTCTATTAGTTTTCTGATTTAGCCGATTTTCGGAATAATAACGGCCTTCACACATAACCATGCTTATAATTTGTATATGATTAAGTTTGTGCATTTAAAATACTTATTAAAAATAAACAACTAATTCATTTTTTGTTTTCTTTTTAAAAAAGTCGATATAATTATTTGACATTTAAATAAATATTTTAAATAATTAAAATATTATTTTCTTAAAAAATTAATGAGTTACAATTTTAAAAACTTCTCGTACAAATAGACAAACAAACTTCATCAAAACTATTTAAATAAAAAGAGATAAAAAAAAACAGGATATATAAATTATTATCTAAGATATAGTTTATAGACTTTTTCAAAAGATGAACGAACGAGAACGGTTGTTACAATAGACTCGTTCTGTTCTTTCCGTGTATGTGTATTATACCTAGATATTAGTTATTAGTATGATTTACATTCTGTTAGAAAGTTATGTTTTGCTTCCCGAAAAAAAAACTGAAAATTTAATGATACACATACTCATATCATTATGCAAATTAGTAGTGCGATCCCAAATTTTGCATTGTAAATTCACAAAAACATCATCTTTCTATCTATGTGAAATCACAGGATCGTTCTGAAAAACTTAAAATTTAAAATTTCTCGGTGTAAGCATATAAAAAAAAATTAAATAATAAATAATTAAATTATATGCAAAGTCTCACAGTTGTATTATCATAAATTAGACGTTATTTTTTTTTAAAAACTTAAAAAATAGGGAAAATATGAACGTTTAAATTTCTTAATTAAACAAAGCAGGAGACATCAGCTCTATAGTCATTATACATAAGGGTCATTCAACGGTACGAGGTCCGAACGATATCCATGGCATTTTCCTTTTGATTGTGAATAAAAATGCCATATAAATTACATTAATATTCAATAATTTTGTTGTGCTTCCATAGAAAACGACCGATTATCGTAGTTACCCATAAAACTTTTTTTGCAAGAAAGAAATGGAAAACAACCTGTGAGAGTTTATAAATTATTCGTTTTTGAATCAATTTTGATTTAATTTTCGAATTTTGTTTGTTATTGAGCTTAGTTTCACATTTTGGTGGGTAAATAACAAATTTCTTTTCATTACATTTTTCCTATTATGAGAAGAAAAAAAATTGCTTACATGGTAGATTTACATTAAAAAAAATTGAACATTAATGAATTATGAATAAATCAAGTTATTGATCTGGTCTCTAAAGATGATAGCCACTATCTACTGCTTATTATAATACACTAGTAATTAGTTTCTTTTAAAAATAATATTTTATTGAAAACAAAAAACCAATCAATTTTTATCCAAGATCCCCATTTTAGAATTTTGTACAATAAATGACATGATATATTAATGAAGGAATAAACAATTATTATTATTAATTTATTTGAAAAAAATATATATAAGAAGGAATTAAAGAAACTGGTTAGTGTAATATATCACACACATTTTTGTAATCAGTAATATTTCAGTCGACTGTTTTCAGTAAATATAATTTTTAATACATAATATTTTGTAATCTGATTTTAAATTGACTCCAAATATAAAAGATGTTTTCCGTTTCGTTTATTTATGTAACCTTTTTAATTATGTTTCATAGTTTTTAGTAAACGCATATTAAAACCTTATACATAAAAGGATAGGTAACGGCAAAGCCTAATAAGTATTTTTAGAAAATTGCTTATAGGTCAAGTGGTCAAAATCTAGATTTGCGTAGATAATGTCTTATCTACTTTGTGGATAGAATTTTGCATTCAAATTGTGATTTAAAAAACCAGAAACATTGTGAATAGGAAAAAAATTTTTGCGTTTCTTCAAGAAACGTATTAAGTAGCGTTTTGCTTTTAATAAAGGACTCTATGTGCTGTATAATACAGATAATCTCGAATCGCATTGTATTTTTTCCAATTTTCACGCACAGATACTAATTTTCATAGCATTTGGATAAGTATTTTTTAAATTATTTTTGTGCGAAAATTGAAAAAATGCATATGTTACATTTGTAATTGTCTTAATTATAGAGGCCTTTATCAAAAACATAACCCCAATTTAAAAAAATTTACAAAAATATCTTAAGTACATTAGTGAATATCCTATTTGAAGGTAACTTTTGAGGTGTTAAAGCAGCTGAAGAAGGTCGAGGTTTGGGGTGTCAAGGTATGGTATAAAAAATTGCATACAAAAATATTCAAAAAATGTTTTCGATCGAATACGATCGAATTTCGACACAAACGAGTACAAACGTTCCATACACAGGTATAAAGTCCTCAAAAATGTAATCATTTCAATCTTAATTAATAATTTTGACCATAATTAATTGTGATTTACACTATTTAGCACCTTTAAATCATAAACATACAAAATCATAAAGCCTAAATCAACAGCTACTGCCTATTGTTACGCCCAACGTGTAACCACACAAAATCTATTTTAATACAATTTAAAAATGTAAAGAAAATTTTAAAAGGCGGAGAACTTTAACTCCCTTTTTTAATATAGTTTTTTAGACGTGTATACATATTATATCGTAAGTGTGAGAGATAAGTCGTACACATCACATAGAATTTACACTATAATTAACAAGTAGCCACAAAAATCATATAACCAAAAAAAAATACATATACAAACCAGATATATGGATGGATAATATGTTAAACGTTAAAGCAACACGGTAGCAAAAATAATTACATTCGATTCATGAGTATATATATATAGACAATGTATAACCATCTATTATTAAATAACATGAAAACCTATTAACTTTTAATTGAACGCTATCAAACTTGGAATACCTTAATTATTTCAAAAAATATATGTATATTGTATAAAGACGGACCGGATGGTTGAGTTTGGCTTACTTGAACTTTAAATAGGATGATACTAAAAAAATCTATCTATATATATATATATATATATATATATATATATATATATATATATATATATATATATATATATATATATATATATATATATATATCTATCTATATATATGTGTTGAATACACAATGCTTTAAAAATTCACATATTCCAAGAACAAATTTTGCAAAATTATTTTAAATTTTCTTGCACAGTACCAACGCCTTGACTACCCTAAAAAACTAATAAAACTGAAGGTATCTATCACCGAATAATTTTCACAGCACTTTATTGCTAATTAGTATTTTATAATGCGATCGATTTAACTGCTTATTAATAACTTATAAAATATATTGTATTTGAGAGTACTAATTTGCAAATACTAGATATTTTCTAATACTTGAATTGGGTATATATCTCTGAACAATCTTCACAGTGATTTAACTGCTTATTAATTGAAACTAATAAATAAAATTTTTTCTTTTAATCAAATTATACTCGAATTGGGTTATGAGACGTGTATATCCGAACAATCTTCACAACAATTTATTCCTTATTCCTAATTAATAATGCGATTTAATTGTTAATTAGTTGAAACTAATAAATAGAAATTTTTCTTTTTTATCAAATTATACTCGAATTGGGATATTATTCCTAATTGGTAATTAATAATGCGATTTAACTGCTAATTAATTGGCTTTATATGTATCGGTTTCATCGCCAATAACAATTGGCATTTGTTGTAAAATTAATATATTTTGCTGCGCAATAAGAAACGTAATTTTTTTTTATGGTTCATGGACTGGGCCCTTTTGACGTATCTTTTAATATTCTGAATTATTGTCGCAGTAGAATAACGGATATTTAGAATTAGTTGAACTATCTCCAAAATTCTATTCACTAAAAAAAGCAAAAGTTGGTATTTCACATGATTATGACTCCAAGCATATTCTAGCTCATATCGCGCGACTTACTTATAGTATAAATAATAAAATTTATATTTATTACTATTTTTTTATCTACAGCCAAGTGAGCGTGTAGTTAAAGGTATTATGTATGTATAAGTATATGACTACTGCGAATGAAAGTTCTAAGCTCTTTTAAACCTTTAAAGCTCTACATCTATGTCGGTATGGCTCATCAACAACATTATCAATGGCTCGACAGCCCCTTGCGGGCCCGCCTGGCTTTCCAAAGAAGTCTGTTTCATGCTGCTATATGATAGGCGATATGTGGACCAATTTCTGAACTCTAAGTTATCCTCTTAGCGGAGTTTTGGTCGTCCTATGGGTCTGCTTCCAACTGGATTTGTAAAAACAATGTTTCTAGTAGATCGTGCCTCCGTTATTACGATATGTCCAGCCCAACGTAATTAACCTTAATATGTTTTACAACATCTATATCACCGAATAAAGTCGGTTCCATATACAAAGTTATATCAGTATGCCCATGTTCCAGTTTTGTTTATGCCTCCAAAAATATTCGTTAACTTCTTTCGTTCCGTTCAAAAATAAGTAGATTATTTTCTTACTTGGAGGTAAGAGTCCAGCTTTCTGAAGAGTAAGTAAGAATTGGTCGGATAAAAGTTTTTTACAAAGTAATGTGTCGCTATGGCTGTAGAAGATTATTTGATAAAAAAGTGCGATAAGTCGGAACTGGCGAAAACTACGTTGATTTTAATGATTATTTTATAAATGTAGGTAATTAAATATGCTAGAACTTTTACAAATCAATGGTTCGACAGCACCTTGTGGGTTTTGGCTTTCCAAAGAAGTCTGTTTCATGGTACTATATGATAGTGGACCAATTTCGGAACTCTAAGTTGTCCTCTTAGCGAAGTTTTGGTCGTCCTCTGGGCCTGCTTCCAACTGGATTTGTAAAAACAATGTTTCTAGTAAATTCGTAATTGTTCACGAATAACTCGAAAATCTTAAAATGAATAGGTGACAATAAGGAAGCTTAAAAAAAGGCTTAATGTTGAAAATTTTAATAGTGCCATTGAGTGTTGAATAACATCAAAACAATAAATATTTCGGAACAAACATGAACAAGCATGGGACAAAGTAAGGAAAATGTTTTTCTTATCACAAAAGCTTAGCTTTGTAAAGTTATTGTCTACGTATAACGACCTTCTAAAATTTATTATTTCAGAATATTTGATCAAAAACTGTTTTTTAACAAGATCGAGCGAGATGAATCGTTTTAATTAATTTTTTTTTTCTCGTATCGTACTTAATGGAAAATAATTTTTGAAACACACTGTAACAATTTACGTGTTACTAATAAATAGTATTAACCTATCATATTATCAGTGCGTATTTTAGTAAGTTGTTTTTGATAAATACTATTATACTGACCATTATACACTTTATCTAAATATAATTTTTTTTTTGAAAGCATTAAATTATTTTCATTTTTTTTTAAATTTAATTTAACCCTTTCATTATAATAAAATATTATTAATTCAAATGTTCAAAATGTAATTATAATTTTAAAAATATATATATTTTTAAATAATTTCATTCATTTATTTATATCTATCGTATCTCTACATAATGTGTGGAATTTAAAAATTATAGGACTATCTCCATTTGTTTAAATCATGATGTAAGTTCATTTAATTCCATATTTATAAACTATTTTAATTATTTATAATTAAGTTAGTTTAATATGAAATAATTAAATATAGTTTTATGTTTAATATTGAAATATTTTATATAATGTGTTTTTTGATTTAATATGTACGCAAGGAATTTGAAATATGTAGGCAGTAAATTAGTTATAAGGAATGTGTAATTAAAACAAATAAATGTATCCACCCAAAGGACCAGGATCGATAATTTTCGAAACCAAAAACAATTATAGTAGGATGAAACCTATTGGAAACGAAAGAGAATATAATAAAATGAAAGGAAAAATAATTTACGAATTATCTGAACTCTTGGACTTTTTAAATAAATTTTGATTTTTTGCCCTAGATCATAAATTTAATTTCCTAGATCAAAAATATTTGTATTTTTAAAATTGACAAAACGTATTTCGACTACTAAGAGAATTACAACTAGCTAATTCATACTGAAGATGACTATTTTGTAGTCGAAATACGTATTTATAAAAATACAAAATAATTTTCATCTAGGAAATTGGGGCAAAAAATTGAAATTTAATAAAATAAAATATATATTACAAATAATTATGACAATTTTGACGGATACCAGCACGTGTTATGATGTTATATTATTGTTTTTACGTTTCATCGAAATTTATAAAATTAAAACGTCAATATGTTATTAGTAGTGTTGAATAAAATTAAAAAAATTTGTTTATGCTCCAAATTAGCTGATTTTATTGAAATAAAAAACAAACCTTACCAGACTAACCGATTGATTATTAGATTGAAACAAAAATTCGGTTGAAAAATGTTACGTTTAGTAATTTGGTCATTCAAAATTCCAACGCTTTTCACGCTATTAGTTTTACATATGTTATAATTGGTATGGTGTCACATTAATCTCTTGTTAATATGACAATATTTATTTGGTCATAATAACCCATTGTTAATATGACAATATTTATACTGTTATTATGAACATTTAATGGTAAAGGCTCCTCGTGAAGGAGAGTCCACGAATCCATCGAAAGCGTCATTTTTTTATACTACGATCATTAATTAAAAAATCAAATCTCGCCGTTTTAAATTTGTAACTAAAAACGTACATGAAAATGCTACATTAAAAAACAAAATTTAATTAATTTAGTTTATTTCTCAATAATAATTTCAATGCATGCACATTTTAAATTATTTTTAAAATCATTTATATTAATGTATAAATAATAATTATCGATATTGCACAAAGCTTACAGCAAGTAATTTATATAAACTATGCAAGATGATATTATTTCATATCTCATGTTGCACACAGATAATTTAATATTAATGATATATCTGAACATTATTAATTGTTTTTTGTGTTCGTATGTTTTTTTTTATAACTTTTTTTCTAAACTGAATTTTTTATAAATACAAATGATCTGTAACGAATTTTTACATTCTTTTAATTGATTTAAATTTCAACTAATTAAGATAAAATAATTAATATATCTATTAGAACTACTGAGTATTTGGGGAAAAGAAGAAGACAACATTCAATTATTATAATTTAATGTGGTGAAAATATAAACGAGATTTTACAAAGTCAGTACCAGGGATATTTGCAGTCACAGGGATAGAATTCTGTGCGACATGAATCGATATTGCCTTCCTATGTTTTAGACAAGGTTGAAAAAACAAGGACGCACACGTTTAAAGTTTTATAACGGGTGAATCTATGTATCGGGTTGTCAGTATGTGGGTGGCATCGTAGTTCTCAAAACGGATAAATCGATTTTGATTGAAATGAGATTTAATCGAGTGTGTTTGTAGCTGTGAATCAAAGTGATCTTCAGAAGTTTGAATTAGTTCTATTTTTATTACTTAAAAAATTAAATATAAAAAAGTAAAATATAGTAACTGGTTACTGATCCAGTCATCATCAGTATGAATTAGCTAGGTGGTTTAAAAAATTGTTCAAAACTTGGGTCATGTGTCATGTGGACCAAGTTTTGAACAATTTTTTTTAACTACACCTAGCTAATTCATACTGATGATGACTACTTTGTAGTCGAATAACGTGTTTATAAAATACAAAATAATTTGATCTAGGAAATTGGGGAAAAAATCGAAATTTATTCTAATGAGAATAGTATAAAATATTTTTGCAATAAAAAGTAATTTACCACAAAAATTCTTAAAACCATAAAGTTCAATATTAAGTATTATTTATATTATTACTTTTTTAAATATCTGTTATATTTGTTTGAATGGTTAGTTTAAATATTACTGAACTGAATAATAATAATAATAATAACAAGAAGAAGATGAAAGAGAACAACAAGTTGGCATTTCAATTTACCATTTGACGTGTGGACTTATTACATCTTGGCCACTAATTCAGTTTTTAATTAAGTCTGTTATTATATATATTTAAATATATATATATATATATATATATATATATATATTTAAATATATATATATATATATATATATATATATATATATATATATATATATATATATATATATATATATGTTTGTATGTACATTATTGCTTAACTATAAAAATAAAACAATCGTAGTTCAGAGTGGAACAGAATAAAAAAAGTGAAAATTGTTCTGACGAAATTTATTTTCATTCAATTATTTGAAAAAGTACAAATTAAAATCGAGTCAAAATTTTTAAGATTTATTATATTTATTATTTGTATTATAAGACCAGGGTCGATAATTTTTGAAAGGAAAAAAAAAAATTATAGTAGTACGAGGACCATTGGAAACGGAAGAAAATATGACAAAAATGAATGGAAAAACAATTTATGGGCGATCTATGTTCGGGAACTGGAAGAAGGTGATCTGTTGTCGGAGAGTGGAAGGGAGTGAGTTTGTTAAGGGTAAAACACGGTTTATCTCGATTCCCGGCAAAACTAAGTCCTATGGAAAAAATTGGCAAAGTTGTAGGTAATAAAAAGATCTACAACCCTTGTATTTACACTTCGCATAGCCTCAAAATTTATGTAAAAAATTGATATAATAAAGTTTTTGGTTTTTTATTTCTATATTTTTCAAAAAAAAAATTTTTTTTCTTGAAATTTCGAGAAAACTTACCTTTTTATGTTCCAAATATTACCTACAACTTTGCCATTTAACTTTTTTACACAGGACATGTAGTTTTGCCGGAAATCGGGATAAACCGTGTTTTACCCTTAAAAACTCACTACCTTCCACTCATCGACAACAGATCTCACGTAAATTATTTTTCCTTTCATTTTTATTATATTCTTGTTTCATCCTCATTTATTTTCTCTTTTTACCATTTTTAAAGGCTTATACCGTGGTCTATATGTATATAACGTAATCTTAAAATTTATTTAAGATGATTTTCTAAATATGCTTTTAGAAATATCAGAGTCTTTCATTTTAAAAACCGATCGTTCGTTGCCAATGCTGATGTTGTTCACACATTTGGAAGTAGGTATGTAAATATAGGACAATAATGACCATAATGGAAAAATGTCATTAATTAAAAATTTCTCTTGAGTAGTCGTATATCAAAGTTACAATTTAATATTAAAGTTTAATCTCTTTGTGATACTTCTTTTAATATTCGATTGCTTACCCTGAGACGTGCAAATCGTCACTAAATTAGCAACGAGTAACATCTCCTCAGAGACTCTTTACAACTAGCTAATTCATACTGATGATGACTACTTTGTAGTCGAAATACGTATTCATAAAATATAAAATAATTTGATCTAGGAAATTGAGGAAAAAAATCGAAATTTACTCTGAGACCTTTTGATTTAAATGACTTTAAAAAGCAACACATACATTATCCTACGTGGTCAACGAATTTTGGATTGTTCAAGAGCTCTCCGTTTATTTAAAAAACGACCCCTACCTATTTTAAATCTTCTATTATCATTGCTAGCGCGTTGTTGAAAATATCGAGACTTGGAGGAGTACCCTGATTAATTCCTTAATTTTGATTAAATATTGGTCCCATAGTATCAGTTTGAATGAAAGCCCGTCGTATCCAATAAATTGATATAATTCTTCTCGTATTAAAGATTTAAAGGAATAAGTGGATTATTGATGGAATGATGGCTAATGTGGAATTTTCTTCTGAACAAAGCTCGCTCTCCATCTTGGTATTCCATTAGTTTTTTAATGAAAATCCATTAATGAAAATCCATTAGTTTCTTAAATAAACTTTATACAAATTTTGCATACAACGGAGGTTAAGGTATAAATTTAAATGAACATTTAAACTTTGAAACTAACTTATTAAAGCCCAGACAGACTCAAATTTCCTTGAAACGCTAGAACATTTTCAAAGAAATTTGATTTTATTGCTTAATAGTTTTCAGCCAAAATGTCATAGAGTTTTCCTATTCGATAATTGAAAAATACAAATGACTTGGTATTCGAACATGATACTTTTGGTCTGATTGGTTAACAATATGAATTGATCTGATTGGTTTACAATATGAATTTTGATGAGCCACTTTGTATTTTATGAATATTTTCAATACATTTACTATTTCACTTTGGTCAATATTCATTTTCAATAATATTATCATTGTTTAAATATAACATGTTATAGTTTTAAGTATTATAGCTATAAATGCGTTAAGAAGGTATAAAGTGCATAAAATACAGTTTAAAAATTTATTAACAACGATAAATTATTTGGGCTATAAGTTATGAAACAGTTTATCACTTTTTATTACTTTTAAAGTATATAATTAAAACGATCTATTTGTATATTTAATTGGCTATCATTATACACAAAATACAATCTATGTGAATTTTTGCAATTCACATTAATACTTAAGGTATTTTTTTTTTTTAAATTTATTTATCTTATAATTGATATAAATTTCAATGTGACGCTGAATAAGAAATTTGTTTTAAAATTATATCAATTTACTTATATAGATGTAAAAAACAACGATAAAAATAGATTTTGATTATAAAATTTATGACGGATTATGTTTTGAATGAAAACATTTTAATGATATTAATAAATGTAAATTATTTTAGTTAAATTATGAAGATAAAGATTTTAAATTTATTTTTGTTTTTCGTAGGGAGTACTGAACTGATTTTAAGAATTCTTTCTACGATAGAAAAACTATATCACCAACGTCAAGCATCCTGCTTAAATGATTAACAGACAATCTCAATGTAAATTATTTTCATTTCTTTTCCAAACACAGAAATACAAAATAAATTTCATTTCATTTCTTTTACATGTCCGGTCACGAGAAAAAAAACATTGAATATAATCAAAAGTAGCACTTTTTTTCATTTTTATAATTAAAGAAATCCTCTTTGTCGGATTTTCTTATAGATATTTAATTATTATCCTTTTAATTAATCATTTTCAATAAAATTTTTAAAAAGTTTTCACCAAATTTCGTAAAAAAAATTTTTTTTTTGTAAAAGATAGAAATAAATAGGTTATTTCAATTTTTCACATAAATTTTGCAGTTATGTGAAAAAAGTGTAAATACAAAAGTTTTAGATCTTTTTATTACCTACAACTTTGCCATTTAACTTTTTTCCATGGGACTTTTTTGTAGTTTTATCGGAAATCTATAAAACCGTGTTTTACCCTTAAAAACTCACCTCCATCCACTCTCCGATCTCAGATCGCCCGTAAATTATTTTTCCTTTTCAATGGGTTTCATCCTACTATAATATATTTAGATTTCAAAAATTATCGACCCTGGTCCATGAGTGCATGTAAACATTTATTAATAACAGACAACCAAAAATCAAAGCAATATTCATTGCTTTTAAAACAAATCTTTTGGCCTATAGCATTAAAAATAAACAACAGTAAACATATATTAATATGCATATCTATACAAATGTAAAATATATATACACAGATATTAAATTGAATTTAATAAAATTTACAATACTCTAAATATAGTTACATGAAATTTGAATATAAAAACAAATGAAAAAGGTTATGAGGTGATGCAGTTAATAACAAATTTATTTTTTTCCTAAATAGTATTATACTTCATATATAATAAGGACGTTCCCCAGAAAATCCGTTAACTTAAACGAAAATTTAAATACACCTACTTAGAAGCGTCCTCATACTTTTTCATACCTTGCGACATTATTTTTTGAAAACTTTTCTATTATATAATTCCTATTCTGGTTTGATTTTGAAGCGAACGTTTTATTAGATAACAAAAGCAATTTTCTAACGATTGTCTTTAAAAACTGATAATCATTAACTGAAGATATAATAATTTTATTATTATATCTTAAATTATTAGGGCAAGCGATATTCATTTAATTATTAAAATGAAAATAGTTAGCTACTTTATCCTTTTTGATTTTTTATCGTGACCTGTTAACTAAAAGATAACGAATCCAAAAAATGGGACAATGTAATTCGTACTGAATAAGTTGAGCACGAATTGCACAACGGAACTTCGTCTTTTATGATAATATGTCTTTAAACAAAACTTGCTATACAAACTAATAACTCTTCTAGCGTTGAACAATTTTTTTTAAAATCAATTCAAACAGTTTAGTGTCGCAAAGATTATGCCCTACAATAATAAAAAAAACAAAAACATAAATAAATAAAATCCTTATCTCTATTATTTAAAGTAAATAAGTAGTATTTATTAACATCATAAAAAATTTTCATTCAAAAAATATATAATAGAAATTTTATAAGCAAAATCTATTTTGAACATCAACGTTGACAACATATTTTAGTCGAAAACTTATGAATATGAATTTATTTTATATGATATAGTACAATAATTATGGCTGACAGTATTATTTGTACACTTAACTTTTACTAATTTGTAACTATTACCACACAATTAAGGTATAAAATTAGTCTTTGTAGATGTAAAATATAATAATACATTTTATTTGATATATTAACTTAAACCACAAAATTTGAAAAAAATATCAAGTGAAGATAATCAGACCGATGACTGAATTTTATTGTTCGGACTATTTTTGATTAGCATTCATAAAATACTATAAATATCCATTCTAATTAATATACAATTATATATATATATTCATGGATAATAATAACATGTATTGTAATTATCAATAAGTGAAAACTATCTAAATTTGAGCTTAAATTGCGTCGAATCCTAACATTTTAAGAAATAATTTTTCAAACAAAACATTTGTTTCAAAGAAATAAACCTTTTTGTATTGGAATTCGTATTCTATCCTTTATAGTTTAAAACTTGAGTCACGTTTCCATTGGACCCAATAGTCCGATTTTGCTCATTCACGAACTTAAACTCACTTTTCAAGTTAAAAATACGTAACCAAAATTTTAGCTCGTTATCTCTTTTTGCTTTTAAGTTATCGTCATGCTGGACGGACGAACGGACAGCCGGAAATGGACTAATTAGGTGTTTCTATGAACTCTTATACCAAAATTTTGTTTATGCGGTCAATATTTGGTAACGTTACAAACTTTAGATTAAAATTAATATACTCTTACATATTACGTATGTCGAGTATAAAAAATGCTTGCTTAGGTATGGGGAATTTTCAAATTATATACCACTTTGTAAATGAAATCTTCATTATATGAACAATTTACAAGATATTTTGATTAATAGTGAAATATAGTAATAAAACTAGGTATAAAATACTTATTTATAATTGAACTTATATTACCTGAACCAAATTCAATATTTGCAACACCGAAATTTGTATTGTGTCACTTTAAAAATTTTGTAACACGACAGCCAGCATTGAAGGATTTCTGCCCCAAGATTACCTTAATCTATTCAATAAATTTGTTGTACTTGATAATTTACATTTAAAATCAAAGGTTAAAACTCATAAATTTATAGAATCCATAATTCACTTAGTTAATTAAATAAATACCTTAAACACGCAATTTTCATCATATCGTCTTTAAATTAATTCTCAATTTTATTTTAAGTAAGGTTTAAAAAATATTGTTATTTAGAAAACGACTGATTATTAATATTAAAAACGATAAATTTCATTTGAAGAATAAGATAAAACTTGATTAAAAATAAATTAAAATCCAATATTTTTAATGAAAAAAAAAAAAAAAAATGTATAAATATAATTAAGCTCTAAAACTTTTAAAATTGATAATCTTAAAAAATTTTTCACACTTGTCAAAATATGTCATGATTTATACTTTCAAATGTGTTCTTTTTTTTTTTGTTCGTTTACAGATGATACACACAGTTGATGACATAAGGTTATCTTTGTTTAATAAATACAAGAATGCTAGCAGGTAGAATGAGATAAAAATAATATAATAATTTTTTTGTAATATTTAATTGCTATTTAATTTTAACGATCTTGTATATGAGTAGAAGAAGGGCGGCTTATGTGCTTATAGATAACAACGCGCGGTGAATAGTTCTTTTGTTTTTAAATTTATATTTATATTTCATCCCCTCTACTTGTCATGATGCGGTAAACTTCGTTACTGCATTTTGGATGTTTGAATCTGACTATAATAATAATTATAATAATGCACGTACACGGTTTAGGACGCTTAAATGTTACGGTTTTTTTACGACCTCCATATAATAGTTGATTCATAGAAGTTGCCTTAAGTAACTTGATGTTAACTCCTTACCAACGCCTTATAGCTTAAATTATTAACGAACAATAAATGTTCAGTTACAATGATATTAGAAAAGTTATTTCAGGAAAAGTGTATACTAGGATCGTTATAAGAACTGGGCAGTAAAAAAAAAAAATGTTATTTCTTAATTACGCGTATCTATTCATGTCTAGCGAACATACACTGCACAATTTTCTGCAAAATACAGGTTAATAAATCTTTGGAGCCAATAAAGTTGATTAATAATTTAAAATCACAAGCCTACATCCTAATTTTCAAAAGCAATACCATCTAGGCCGCTATTCTGTAATGTGTTCAATATATAGGGATAAATTTTGTCTAAAATTTGTAACGCTTGATGATATTAAATGTAGTTATTCAAAATATTGGTATCTATTGGTTGCCTGGCATCACAATAACTCAAAATCGAAAAGAGAAATTTGAATACAGTATTGTGAGTTCAAGTAAGTCCAAATTAAGTTTCCATTCAAATTCTATTTAGAATTTGGAAGTTTCCATTCAAATTCTATTTAGACGTAGGCTTAATTAATCTGTTTAGCCTGAAAATAACTTTTTATATGTTATAGATCATAAGACATTTTTGTTTTGATCAGATATCAATAACTTATTTATCTTTACGTTTTGGAACGTTCATTTTCTGTCCGTCTATATAGAATCTGTGATAAACAATAGTGGAAGTCTTTAGGATGGTCCCATTTAAGAAATATATCACCTATCAATTAGCATTCCGCAGACAACGCTCGAAATTTTTTTTCACTGAAATGACAATATCCCGTGCACATTCATCCGATTTTGATGAAATTTTATAAAAATCAATATTCTGGAAAATCGTTATAATGAAAAATAAAAATCAGAACGACAAAATTGTGAAAAAGTTAAGTCAGTTTAATAAAAATTTGTTTGATAAAAATGCATTTTTTTTCCAAATTGCAACTAAATCAATAAGTAATGTTCGATCTTTGGATGTTGCTCTTTTAAATTGTTAGAAATTCTATGAAAAACTCAAAAAAATGTATGAACAGTGTAGAAAATATAAATTAAAACAAGTGAGGATAATAACTAACAGAGTCAATGGTTTAGATAATCGGCATAAGCCTGAATTTCATGGACTAATTTTAATTAGCATTGATAAAATACAATAAATATCCAGTCTATATAGTTATATAGATAATAATATTATGTATTGTTATTACCTGTATTAATTAACCAAATGTGAACTAAAATTGTGGAGAACTCAAATATTTTTAGTAATGTAACTTTTCTCGTAACTTTTCTAGTTTAAAAGTTGGGTCAAAGATCCATTTGGCCCAATTGATTTTGTTAATTCATGAACTTTTCATATTTAGACTGTGAACACTTATACCAAAATTTTGTTTATGCGGCCAATATTAGGTAGCCTTACAATGTTTAGATTAAAATAAATATTGTCTTAATATAATGTAATAACGGACATTTAAGATCCAAACTTTTAAAATCGAATAAAATTAATTATAAGTTCATCGTTCTATTAAATCCAAAAATGAGTATATCATTATTAAATAAACAAATACAAATATATTGATTGCCAAAATACCTTGCACTAATTAAAGTGTAGATATTATTATTATATAGAGGTAACGTGAAACTAACAAAGAATTGTTTTTAATTAATGAGCGAATATACACTCAAGATACAGATAGGAATAGTTTTAGAAGAGTAACTACTTTTTGGTTTATTATTTTCTCATTAAAATTTTTTAAAATATAGTAACTTAATAGCTTTTTTCAATTTTTATTAGCGTTCCAAAAGAACAACATTGGCTTTAATTTTATTTCATAATTCAACTTAAAAACCATTCAAAACTCTAAGACAGATAATAAACATGTATTGGATTCTAATTAAGTATAAAAACATGTAAATTAACTTTTCGCGATGAAATGTTTTTACTTTTTATCGATCGTCCTTGTATTATATCTGTATGTAGTAAACCTGAGTACGTATTTTAAAAAATTCAAGGGCTGCATAAGCCATAGTATTATAGAGCCTACCATTAATATACAGGTTGATCAGAAACCAAGTGACCATAATGTTCAGGCTGTTCCACTAACAAAAATATCAATTTGAAATTTTATCTAGCTCAACAGTTTTGGAGAAAATCTGAATATTCGATTTACCATATTTCTTATTCTATATGATATTTTAACGTCTTGTGTGATCGTAAGCTATGTCAAATCCAAAAATAACGATGAAAAGCTAACTAGGTTTTTTATATATTACTTTATTTTAAGTGAACTAAGGTGAGTTTTACGAGACGAGAAACAAAATAATATTAACCGAAATAATATTGTTACAATAATTTTTTTGTAAATTTCAATAAAAGTTGAAATAATCAAAATATTTGGTGTTATTTTTTTATTAATATATCCATAAATTAACGCTAAATTCAATTAATATTTTAAAAACTAGTTAAATTGAACCAAAATAAGAAGGCATTAAGTGACGTACAATTAATTATTGAGACATATTTGTGTTGCAAATAAAATTAAATCTACTTAAAAAAAGTGAAGACTAAGCAAAAGAGACTTTAAAAAGAAACGGAAATAAGAAAAGAAAGAAAAATACATTCAACCAGAAATATATATAAAATTTAATCTACTTAAACAAACGGTACTTCTTTATTACTTTAAAGTGAACCTCAGGTCAACTTTCTGGAAGAGCAGGCGGGATAATGTACTTTTTAGTGATTTTTTTGAAGAATTAATTGCGGCAAATCGATTATTGAGATTAAAAACTGAGACCTGAGCGTATATAATAAATGTAATAAACATATAATAAATTTATTTAGAAAAATAAAATTTCTATTTTTTCAATAAATTTAATTCAATACGCCATTTTTTTCAGACGTATATTTTGGTTTGAGTTTACTATCAGTTTTATTTTTCTTCGAGAATACAAGTTCAATAAATGTTTGTACACTGCGTGTAAATCACGACTGACGCGATATAGTTTTCTAGTTCCATTATGAATTAGATATATGGAATTACATTAAAAAAAATGATCTGTAATACAAAAACTACATATAGGTAGTTTTATCAATACTCATTATTTAAAATCAAAGAATTACTCACATATTGTATTTAGTAAATCAATCTAAATAATTAAATTGCAGTTATTTGAAAGATCAAACAAAAATCTTATATCCAATCTATATTTGAAAATGGTACAAAGACAATATAGGTATATTATTTATTATATGTTACTGTATTCAACAATTTTGATCATTTTAAAAAACAAACATTCTCTTTTATATCTCATATTTAACAGGTTGAAATACACAGATGTGTTGGTAAACATACTATTTATTATTTAGGGGGTTGCAATTTTACCCCTATATATCATTTATGTAGACCCGTCACACGGAAAATATATAGATATGATTTTATATATGTTGATTAAAAATTATTTTACAATTTAGATTTTTATCTAAATGAGACAATTTCAATACGTAATTGAGCTTGAAATAACCGCAAGGGGAATTTTAAAGCCCCCTCGTTTTTTGAATGTTGTTGATGATATGATTACGTATTACGCATGCAACCTTGTTAAAATATATATTTTGATTTATTTTTTTGGTTTTAAAAAAAAGTTACGAATAAATCATAAAATATTTTATTTTTATGTTTATGTTTTTATGTTAGTTCAAGTATATTAAAGTACTTTTTAAATAAATAGCTGAAGGAGTTCAACAAAAAGTTGCTATTCAAATGAGATTCGAATATTTTTCTGTTCATAAAAAAAATTGTTAAATTGCAAATAATGTTTTTATAAAATTAAGTTTACAAATTAAATATTATAAGTCACTATGTATGATAAAAATTCACAAAATGTTCAATGTAAAAGTTACAAGTTCTCTATTTTTTACTATAAAACATTGTAATAAATATCTTTTAAACGTACAATTTTTTTTTTAAATCTCACAAAATTCTCTGATAATTTTTATACTCGACAAACATAATATGTCGGAGTACTGTAATTCTAGTTTAAAGTTTGTAACGCTACCTAATATTGACTGCACAAACAAAATTTTGGTATAAGTGTTCATAGAAACACCTAATTAGTCCATTTTCGACTGTGCGTCCGTCCATCATCACGATAACTCAAAAACAAAAGAGATTGCAAGCTGAAATTTTAATGATATATTCTAAACATAAAAATTGAGTTTAAGTTCGTGAATGAGCAAAATTGGTCGATTGGGTCCAATGGATACAATTGTTGTTACAGTTAGGTCCTTGTTCCACCTTTGGAGGACACGTGAGCGATGAAAATTTTATTAGGTATATAATGTCAACGGAAGACGAATTTGATAATAATTTAATGTATAAATACCTAAATTATTTTTCTTGAATTAGAAATATTTTAATGCTATCATATCCACAATACCCTGGCAAAATCGATCAATCGGTTGGCGCACGGAAATACAAAGGTCTACCACTTTGCTCCCGCCGTTTTCCAAAAATGTCGGTAGTATTCGGTAGTAGTTGAAATATATTAATCACAGATGTCGAACACTTTGTTTTGACATTTGTAAATATAACCCTACTTTGATATAACTTAATTTGTGTTTGCATCATAATAAAATTTTTATTAAATATGTCCGAATTTCAACCGAACTCTCGTCATTTGCTGGTAGTATTGCTTTTTTGTTTCAATATGAAAAAATCTGCGACTGAGGCTCACCGGATTATCTTAGATACTTATGGTAAAACGGCTATTAGTGACAGAACGTGTGCGTAATGGTTCCAACGTTTTAACATTGATGATTTTACTGTCGAAGACCGTCATAGTGGTGGACGGCGTATGGTGGGATCATCTTGGCGTAATTTAATATGAGCTTCTGAATCCGTCTGAAATCATCACAGGTGAGCGTTATAGAACACAATTGATGCGTCTGAGCTGTGCTTTAAAAGAAAAACGGCCACAGTACAACGAGAGACACGATAAAGTGATTTTACAGCATGATAATGCTTGGCTTCACGTTGCCAGAGTGGTGAAAAAGTTGAAAGCTCGAAACGTTGAAATGGGAAGTTTTATCTCATCCGCCGCACTCTCCAGATGTTGCTCCGTCTGATTTTCACCTATTTCGCTCAATGGCACATGACCTGGCTGACCAGCACTTCAGCTTATATGAAGAAGTGAAAAATTGGATCGACTCATGGATCTTATCGAAAGATGAAGAATATTTTCGCCGCGGGATTCGCCTTCTGCCCGAGAGATGGGCCAAGGTGGTAGCTAACGATGGACAATACTTTGAAACTTAATGTATGTAATCGTTTTGTTGTAATATAGTCTCAAATTTAAAAAAATAGCGGGAGCAAAGTGGTAGACCTATGTATTTCCGTGCGCCAACCGATTGATCCCTCTCAGATTGCAATTGATTTAGTCTTTTCAGTCTTAAATCACTAAATTACTGTTAGTCCACATAACAAATGCATATTTTTTTACACCACACTGTTTTTAAAACAAATATTATAAACGCTTTAGATAAATTAGACATATTTAAATTGAAATAGATCATTTAAGTTTTTGTATGAGAAAATATTAAAAAATGTATTCAATCAGAAAAAAGTACGATTGAATTTTTGAAATAATTAATTGATATCACGATCGGTAATTTTTTTGCATGTTTAACAACATTTCGCGTGTGCATATTTTTAATATTTTATTTATTTACTTTTAAAAATAAACAACAACAACAAAAAATAAAGAATTTTTTTACCTGAAACTAAATTAACATACTTTGCACCTATATCAAAAATGGATATTCTGTTTTATGTTAACAAATTATGAAAATGTGTGTATGATAAAATCCATATTTAAGTGTAAAAAAAGGTTTCTGATCCGTTAAAGGATAAACTTTTCACAAAAATTTGATTTTTATAGAGTAGAAATACACGTTGTAAGATTGATTTTGATCTTAAGTTGTTAAGCAATTCAGCAGCCTAATTTAAATGTACGACGAGTGACTATACATAAACTAATTTGAACCATCTTATCAAATATTTAACAATTATAAAAAATAAACAAATATATTTATATAATACATAGCTAATTGTGGTTCAATTTTGTTTTATTAAAATGAAAATTAAATGCTGAATTTCGAAGCAACTTAGGGACAAAAACTTTCTGCTTTAACCGATCATATTTTACGTTTATTGCATAATATATGATTTGAAAAAGAATTAATACGCCTGCTTTGAAGATTAAATACAGTTCAGATTGTCATTCGCCTAAATGATGAAGTTTGAATACTTTTTTTTACACATTAAACAATAAATAAAACAGGCCAGTAAAATAAACATAAAAATAAAAACAATACATTATTTAAGGACCAAACAAAAATATGAAAATTAACTAATTGAAATTAATAAATTTAATAGTTTAGCAATTAATTAATTAATAACAAATATTTTTAGCAAAACATTTTTTAAAGATTTCTGAATAGCATATTGATTCATTAGGGGTTAGCAATTGATCACCATGGGTCATGTTAAGAATTTGATAAAATTTTTATATCTTGAAATTTTAACCTCTTAGTGTGGGAAGTTCCTGTAATGAGGCCGAATTTATGCATTACGAATTTTGACATATCTTTACGTTTCAAGGTAATTAGAATCAAAATCCATAGTTCTTAGAAAGTTGGGAATAAAAAAAAAGGTCAAAAAGTATCAATATGCGTAATAATAAACAAATGTAAGGTTTTTTATTCTCCTCGTTGGGAAGTTCGTCGTGAGACCGTGCGGGTCGCACCTAGATCAATTATTGCAAATAAACAACAAATAACCTTTTTCGGAACAATATGCCAATATTTTATAACCTATATTTATTAACTTTAAATTTACTATAACCATTTTTGATATAACCTTTTCCCAAATAATATTTATAATTGAGTACTTACAGCCTCGGAGTACAACCGAATAGTTTGTCACAGCACACCCCATGCGTTTATTTAAGTTCTTATTATTATTCAATAGACCATGAGACAATTTAACCCTCATTTTATGAAATAGAAATGTTTAAATAAGCATTAAATAAACTCTGTGTATGTTAAATGATTTTATGAACTACCAAACCAAAATTTTAGTTGATATAAGCTCACTATGAATACAGAATGTTTCGGAATTGTATCGTTGGTGTGTATTAGGCACAAAACCAACAAACATTTATTTTAAATTAATTGATTACGGAGATATTGAAAGTTGAAGATTCATTTAGTTGCCACCGTGATCTCCCGATCTATGTTTTAATTAAAATATATTAATTCCATATGATTTATTTTATTAACACGCAAGAAGATCTTAAGAAGCCGCAGCAATTATCAAGCATAAATTTGTTGCTTCACAAAAATTGAACCACATCTAGGTGATATTCTATGAAATATCTTGGGCTAAAAGTCCCCCAAGTAGCAAAAGACTATCAGTTCGTTTTGCGGAATGCTATGTGTAAAATGTTGAGGCCACTTTGAACTTTCTATGTTGTCTAATAAATATATTAACATATTTTGATGTTAATTTAATTTCATACAAATGTCAACATCAATATCTTGGAAACTAATTTCTGAAATAAAAGTATAAATACAAAATGGCCTGGAAGTTGTATAAAACTAAATTCATTTTTACAAGTTTTTATTTATTTTTACCTGTGCCTGTCTCTGCCTGTAATCAAATCCTGTTAGTTGAATTTGACATGCTTCCCGATTTCCGATTGATTAATTTTAATCTAATGATGAAAATTAAATATAAAACTGCTTTTTAATGTCTATAATACCACATTAGCTAAATTTGGAGGAATTTAAGAGAAAACCTTTTCTACTCGAAATATGTATATAGAATATAACAAAGTATATTAAATTTGGAATAAAGTTTGTAACGCTAGCGAATATTGAAAGTACAAACAAAATTTTACTATGGGATAATTTTATATGTTCATATAAAATTACCAATTTAGTCTATTTCTATCTGTATGTCTGCATCTTACCAAATTAACTCAAAATAAAAAACAAATAGTGAACTAAAATTTTAGAGTCTTATTAAAGATCTCAAAAGTTTGGATTTATCACGAAAGTCTCAAACCATAAGTCATCGAAGAACATTTCAAATACAAAAATTATCATTCTTAAAAAAAAAAACTTTCGTGTGAAACATTTTTTCGTTTACTACTTAGATTCATCAGAATTTCAGCTAAAATTTAGCTAAAAAACACATATATAATTATAATAGATAACATAGTAGTATATAATAAACTCTTATAACTGTTTAGACTGTGTATTTAGTGTATTTTATAAATGCCAATGATTAAAAACACTCCCAATATTGATACTCAACCATATGTTAGGTTTAAACAAGTTTTCATTAAGTTAAATTTCGATTTTTTGCCCCAATTTCCTAGATCAAATTATTTTGTATTTTTATAAATACGTATTTCGACTACAAAGTAGTCATCACCAAATTAGCAACGAGTAATATCTCTCCAGAGAATCATTACAACTAGCTAATTCATACTGATGATGACTACTTTGTAGTCGAAATACGTATTTATAAAAATACAAAATAATTTGATCTAGGAAATTGGGTCAAAAAATCGAAATTTATTCGAAAAATCCTAGAGTTCTCATTAATAATTATAAAATTTCATTAAGTTGTTTTCATCATTTGTTGATATAATACGAGTAAGTATATTGTAAATATACTATATATAATAATTTTTCAAGTAAAAGAAAGTGTTAGTGGTCTTACATTCTTCTCACAAATGTTTACCTTGAATGGATATACCTAACGCATTTTAAAGACCTGACGCATTTCCAAAATCAATTTACAAAAATCATTTGATTATGTTTGTTAAATTCAAATATCACTGCGGTATTTATAAAACTACAAAATTATAATTCATGATTTTAATCGCAAAATAACTGTGTCCAATTTTAATAATTGTCCTAAATATGATGGAAGAAATCGTTTAATTTATAAAAAGATCAAAATATTCATTTAAAACAGATATTAAAATAAAATAACTTTCTGTACAAGATTAAACATATGCGTACAAAAATAACATATCTACACACGTATATATAATACATACAAATGCATATGTGAAATATAGTCAGTTGGGTAAAAAAACAATTCAACAACCCCCCATGGTCGTCAATTTGTAAATAGAAACCGAACCGATCATATCATTGTCAAATTAAGCGTGCTATTATCTACACCCGAAAATGACATATCATTTCAGTCGTAGGTAAATATCCCTTTACAAATATCACAATCTATACCGGTTGTTCACTATAAAATCGAGCACATGTTATTTTTACTGGTTGGAAAGTAAATTGGAAATTCAGCGAAACAAAACAATTAATTCATGATAGTGTATCAAACAATAGTTGTGTGCTTTTGATAAAATTAAAAGTATGTTTCAAAGAAGAACTGTGCGTCTATGAGACTCAATTGACCGATTGTAAATGTATTTTTAAGGCCAACGAAAATGAATTACTTAAGTGATCGAATTCGCAAAGAAAAGATTTGTAATAGAAATAGTTTCTTTACTATTTAAATCTAAGGTCTATCATGAAAAATTATTATTTTTGATATTTTTTAAACCTTATAATTTACTTCTCAAAGCTTTCTTGGTTTATCCACATTTTTGTTTTTGCCAACATAAATTTTATAATCGTTCGAATTAATGCTTTGTGCCAAATTTCTAACTGTTTATTTTTAATTGAATCGAATGTGAATTTGTAAAAAATGGCTTGCATTAAATATTTAATTCTTACAAAAATAATATTTCATAAACCAATACGGTCAACTTTGTAGAAACGTTTCTTTATCTTTGACCGTTGTTATTTTAAATCTGGACAAATTTTCAAATAATGTTTGATGAAAATTCTAATTTTTTTCTCATTTGAAAATCTCCATATTATATTTTCATTTTAAAATAACCTATTTAAATTGGATAGTTTACTACTGAATTTGATTTTTACTCATCAAAATGTTTTAAATCATAGACTTAGTATCAGCAAAGAAGTAAAATTTAAGTTTAGTAAATTTGGCTGAAAAACAAGGCATTTATATTTAAATTAAAATTGGTTGATATAGTAGTAGATCTCATACAAAACGACTTCGATCACTTATATATGCACCAACAGATGGCGTTAGTACATAAGTACCTATATTCGTAATAACACCCACCACAAAATATAAACGTGTTCATTTTAAAAAATTTGTGTAAAAGTTCAATTGTATCAAAGTTTTAATTGCCATTATGCAAAACTATGTTTGTTAACAATATCTCCTAATGTTTAATTTACACTCTGTATATACATATTGTATACATACAACATAAGAGGTGATTTACTGTATATGTGTATAAACTGAGTTTCAAACCCTTCGACGCTATGCACCAATACTTCATTTAAAAATGGATTTGATGTGTGGTGTGTTTGTAGAACTATTATAAAAGATATTTATGCAAATTACCAGTTTCAAGCGTATTATTATTATTATTAATATTTTTTGATATGAATTTTCATAAATTTGAATATATGATATCGGAGCTATTAAACAAATTTGAATAATATTTATAATGCGATTATAGATCTCAACTTTAGATCTATTTTTTCCAAAAGGGCAAAAGCGATAGACAAATAATAATATTGGTCATTAGATATGCACACTTCTATTGAGGGTGGTTTATTATTTATTTATTTATTTTATTTTAATTTTTTTTTTTTTTTTTTTTGTAATATTTTATCCAACAATGCGCTGTTGAAGCGTATAAGTACAACACAAATACACCATAACGTATTTTCCGAAAATTAAACTACTCTAATCGTAAATATTTTTGACCAATAAATACAAAACAACTCTTTTAAGTCACCATATATTTTCAATAGGGTACATATTAAATTTGTTATTGCAAGACGAAGTATTACTATGTATACACTATGGAGATGTAAATAAAAAATGCCTCTTTGTTTAATCGAGAATTTTCAATCTCCTTCAATATACCTTTTTTTTCTTCAGTTCTATTTTCGTAAAGATGCTTCAATTAAAAAATTTAGTTGCCTGTAATTCCATCATAGTAATCCTTAAGGACGTTCGCAAGGTTGATGTTAAAAATAGATTGTGATTACGAAATTTCTATTACAGATTTTGAATCTCCTAGAATATACCTTTTTTTCTTCAGCTCCATTTTCGTGAAGATGCTTCAATTGAATTATTGAAATAAAAATTTAGTCGCCTGTAAGTCCATTATGGTGAGCTTTAACAAATTTCTATTACAGATTATGTTTTGAATTAAACAATTTTTATGATGTTAATAACGAACTAATTCTGCAAATTCTTTGAAAAAATCTCCAAAATTCAGACTTTTGACAATCATAAACCTTGGATGAAATTGCATGTTCATCGCGATTTTTTTGGCTGATAGTTTAACATACAGAAAATTGATATAAGAATTACAATATTTTTATTCTGTAATGTAACAAACATTCAAATATATATATTAAATTAAAGTTGAACAATATTAAATTAGAGTACAAAATTTTTATTTTACCTTACCGTATGTTTAATTTTCGGTCAGATAATTTGAGGCACAAATTTAATTACATAGGTCTTCCACTTTGCTCCCGCCGTTTTTGTTTTTTTAATTTGAGGCTTTATTACAACAAAACGATTACATACATTAAGTTTCAAAGTATTGTCCATCGTTAGCTACCACTTTGGCCCATCTCTCGGGCAGCAGGCGAATCCCGCGGCGAAAAAATTCTTCATCTTTCGATAAGATCCATGAGTCGATCCAATTTTTCACTTCTTCATACGAGCTGAAGTGCTGGTCAGCCAGGTCGTGTGCCATTGAGCGAAATAGGTGAAAATCAGACGGAGCAACATCTGGAGAGTACGGCGGGTGAGGTAAAACTTCCCATTTCAACGTTTCAAGCTTTCAACTTTTTCACCACTCTGGTAACGTGAGGTCTAGCATTATCATGCTGGAAAATCACTTTATCGTGTCTCTGGTTGTACTGTGGCCGTTTTTCTTTTAAAGCACGACTCAGGCGCATCAATTGCATTCTATAACGCTCACCTGTAATGGTGTCAGGCGGTTTCAGAAGCTCAAAATAAATTACGCCAAGCTGGTCTTACCAAACGCAAAGCATAACTTTTGAGCAGTAAAATCACCACTCTTAAAACGTTGGAACCATTCCCGACACGTTCTGTCACTAATAGCCGTTTTACTATCTAAGTATCTAAGATAATCCGGTGAGCCTAAGCCGCTGATTTTTTCATATTGAAACAAAAAAGGCAACCTACTACCAGCAAATGACGAGAATTCGGTTTAACTTTGGAAATATTTAATAAAAATTTTATTATGATGCAAACACAAATTAAGTTATATCAAAGTAGGGTTGTATTTAATAATGTCAAAACAAAGTGTTCGACATCTGTGATTAATATATTACTACTACTACCGACTACTACAGCCATTTTTGGAAAACGGTGGGAGCAAAGTGGTCAAAATTTTGTTGTATCCGAGATAACATACATACTCTTAAGTATTTAAAGACAAATCGAACATTGCATCTGACAACAGCTCAATAAAATTTCGATTAAGTTACATCAACCTGGACCATAGTTTACAAATACAACAGGATACTAAAAACTTTGGAAGTTTCTTTGTTTCACAGTCGCAATTAGAAAAATTATTGATTGAAATTATTGAATTAAAAAAAAAAAAAATTATTTAAATATGGAAGATATCCGATTATTTTTTTCTTGGCCTTATAACAGTTGATACGAATCATCACACAGAGCATTCGATTAAAAGCATTGAACGTACGGTTTTTTTTTTACTTTACCTATGTACAACAAATAATAGTGCCAAATTAAAGGTTACGAAACTTTGAGAGAAATCAAACGAAAAAATTTTACAAATTAGTTAAAAAAAAATTAAAATAAATGGCATTTCAAAGAATTCTGTATCGTATCACAGACAAATTTCCCACAAATCAATTTCTAAAAAATTTATTTAATTCGATTGCGTGTCAATGTTTAGACTCAAACGCTATTCAGTTTTTTTATTAATATATAAACAACGTATTGTGTGTATTTAAATATACTTATTAATCCACTGAACTGTATAATTAACAATGGCATAAAGAGCATATTCAGAATAATGTTAAATTGTTGTGGATGTTTATGGGTATTATTAAATCAAGGGTCCGATGCAAATTTTTATATAATTATCTGTTTTTTTTATTCGACATACACATACTATATTAGAGTATCTTATTTTCGGTTTAAAATTTATGGGAAATATTGACCGCGCAAACAAAATTTTTAGTGTACATCGAACAACCCAATTAGTCTAGTTCCAGTTGTCCGTCCATTATCCCGATTACTCAAAAACAGAAAGTGATAACGAGCATAAATTTTGGTTACGTATTTTTAACATAAAAAGTGAGTTTAAATTCGTGTGAATGATACAAATCGGTCCATTGGGTCTAATGAAATCTTTTAAACTTTAAAAGATAGAAGAAAAATTCCAATACAAGAAATGTTTATTTTTTTGAAACCAATATTCGCCACAATTAAAGCTCAAATTTAGTTAATTATCAAATATTGGTAATTACCATACTTATTGTTCTACAAGTAAATAAAACTGTATAGACTGGATTTTATAGTATTTTTTTGAATTCTAATTAAAAATAGTGCAAATAATTATATTCAATCATATGTCGAGAATCTAAACAGTAAAATCTGTTAGCTGTTATCTTCATTTGTTTATTGCTTGTTTGAGCTGAATTTAAGCATACTATAAATCGGTTGATACGTAAATCGGTTGACAATAAAATATTATGGCATAATATATACCAAATCTGATATTAATGAATCGTTCTTTAACTCTTTAACATCGCATAAAAGTTTATATTTAAGTTATAAATGATTATCACACAGTACAAGTTTCAACGTTACAATATCCTAAACATTTTTACAAGAAAATATACAAAGTATATATTATAATGTACATAATATAATTGAAGTGGTCTTGAAACATAAAAATATTGAAAATATAATACCATAAATATAATAAGTAACTTACATATATACATTATATTATTGAATACCATTGAATACATATAATATATACTTGATATATTGACACGTGTTTGGTGTAAATATAAGTACTATCATATATGTTTATATATATAAATATACTTTTAACTTCCACGTGTGTCATGTGATTATAATAACAAAATGTTATTATAAGAATGAATATATATATACAAAAAAATAAATGTACTACTTGAATTTTGGTATAGAATTCTATCAAGTAGATTTTATTAAAAGTTACTCTCCAGAATAGATAAATATAATCAATGTTTGGTTAATAGATTGATTTTATAGATGATCAAATGGGAATAATTTTGTGTGAAATAAAGTTTTTAAAATTTGTTAGTTTAATAGAAAAACAGATGTTTTCGAAATAATTCGTGGGTGAGTGAATGTGAGAACGTTTGTAATATTCAAATCTTATTTTGTCTCTTAAATAAGTCAATTTATATCGCACACTGGAAAAGTATGTAATAAATGAATACATAATAGGACCCAAATCACATTGAGATGGCAAAATGTTGTTAGATATTTCGTTGCAAAACAACTAACTCGCTGTACTTAAAGCAATTTCTTTTAAGGTGTTTCATCAATATTATATATTGATCGTTTTTATACACGACTTATAATATGTTACGGTAAAAGTAGATATTGCGGCAAATGTAAACATTTTCCGGTAAATGTGCACATTTGATACCTCGTTTGGATAATATGCATTCAACTAACATTTACAATTTCACAATGACCATGTCGTTTTGCTAAATGTGAGCATACAAAATTTCTATATGTTCCTTTATAGTTTTATAAAATTTAACTGTTATAATAAAGAAAAGTATGTTATTATTATTATTTGTTTGATTCCCATCGTATTGGTCCTGAAAAACTAGGACGAAAATTGTATTTATGAATATTGGGATCATAACCTACGACATATTATATAATATGCAAAGAAAAGTATGTTTTGTTTGTCATTTACATTTTTTAATTAAAATAATTTTCGTTATTAAAGCCTTTTGTATTATGTTTATTTAAATAAATATTTTTTTACTGCAACAACATTTTTAATTTATTTGTATTCCAACTTTTCTTAAAACATGAAGGTAAGAGTATACATTTACCAAAACGTGAAGGCAAGAGTACACATTTGCTAGAAAATATACATATACATTATATTCAGTTCACATATACCTAACTTTTTGGGAAATATGCACATTTTACGGTAAAAGTGTACATTTCCCAAGAGTGTACATTTACCGTAACATATACATATGCCGAGTATAAAAACGATCAATATATATTAATATGCCAGAGCATTAATTGTAGTCTGTAATGATAGAAAATATTGAAGCCGAAAACAAAATTTTGGTATATGTGTTCAAAAATCACCTAACTACCATTTCCGTATAACCACCCGTCCGTCCGTCGATCATCAAAATAACTGCAAAATGAAAAGTGATTGCAAGCTGAAATTTTGATGACATACTTTGGACATTAAAATTGAGTTTAAGGCGTGAATGTGTAATTTCGGTCCATTGGATACAATGTATCCACGACCAAATGTTGGTAAACAACTTTTTGAAAGAAACAACTTTTATTTGAAAGTTTTTTTCATAAAATTCACCACAATTTTAGTTTCAATTTAGTTAATGAATACAATACGTCTTATTATTATTATGTTAGTATTCATACTTTTTAGATAAACACAAAAATTCTAAAACAATTCAACAACAAATGTTCATAGTTTTTTGGTAAATAATAGTTGAGGTTTTCGAGATAGTCTCATTTTACAACCATATCTCCTATCAATTATCATTCCGGAGATTAATTAATCTAAATATACTTTCTCTTATACCATTTGTACGATTTTGTCCGATTTTGATAGTTTTTTGATCTTCGTTATAAAATAAATTTTTTCAGAAAAATGATATGTAGAAACAAGCAAAAATCGAAACAGAATATCACGAAAAAAGATGTCATATCTTAGTGCTATAGAAAATTTTACTGAATTACAGGAAATGCATTTTTGCATATAATATGTAAATTTTAACTCCATTCGACAACTCGACAGATTCCATAATTTATGTGCTATGGGCACCGTGCATTAAAATTTTTTCATTCGTTTCCATGGTTACGAAATACCAATTTATCAATCAAATGATATACAACTCTGTGAATGGTGTATGAATAAAATAGAAAATTTCTTAACTAATTTAAATGAATAATTATTTAAGCAATTTCTTCAATCACTGTTACAATTTTCAACCCTAATATCTTCAATTAAATGTTTTGTTTTTGTAATTATTCAAAAAAAATTTTTTTGACTTTTGCTATACAATTTATTTGCAAACAATTGCAAACAAATAATTATGTATTCTAGAATGTGAATGTTTTATTACATATTTTAAACACTCTTAGCGCATCAATCGATTAAGATGTTACATCTACGTTCCAAGCACAGTACGAATAGTAAACATAATCAAAATTTATGATTTACATAGTTTTACAATTTTGATTGATTAGAACTAAAAAAACAAAAATTCAGCGTATTTTCATAGAAAATCTAATTGAACTGATTGAGTTGTAGATAACCCAATTTTTCATTTAATATCGAAAATTTAACACAAAAGGTGAATTTTATGATTATTAATGAGAACTCTAGAATTTTTTCGAATAAATTTAGATTTTTTGCCCCAATTTCCCAGATCAAATTATTTTGTAGTTTTATAATTACGTATTTCGACTAAAAAGTAGTCATCATCAGTAAGAATTAGCTACTTGTAATGATTCTTTGAGGAGATGTTACTCGTTGCTAGTGCAAACCGTCACCAAATTAACAACGAGTAACATCTCCTCAGAGAATCATTACAACTAGCTAATTCATACTGATGAGGACTACTTTGTAGTCGAAATACGTATTTACAAAAATAAATAATAATTTGATCTAAGAAATTGGGGCAAAAAATCGAAATTTATTCACAATATGTGAAGCCTTTCTCGACATACACTTACATTATAATTTATTTTCATGTATCACAAGGAAGTTCTGTGTTCATTATTGACAGTGCATTTCTTTGATATATTGTCTATTTTATATTTACATGATAAAAAAACCAAATAATATTTTCAAAAGGTTGAGTTATGATTTGATACCATTAAAAATTGGATATTAATCCCTAAAATCTATATATATATATCATGCAAGCCAATTATTTATTAAAAAAAATGAACCTGAAGATAATTAGATAATTTGATCCGTATGGTTGCTTGTGTTACAATTCTAAAGAATAATAATATAACAACGATTCGTTTTTTTAGTAATTTAATACATAAAAAGGCCTTCGATATCTTTACCCTACATAAATAATTTAACTTATAGATATCAAAAACTATCCATACATATCCGTATATCCAATAAGCTAATTAATATCTGACACGTGTCATAAGATTCAAAAATATTATACAATTTTTTTTTTCAAAGATATTAACATATTATTTACAGTTAAAGTTAAATATAAAGTTACTGTATATTATAATGTTATCTATTTAAATAATATAAATACGGTATATAATAACTATTTTCCAATTGTTGACATTTATTACTTAAAATTTTTTTATGAAAAATTCATTTATTTACCAATGCAAAAAATTTACAGTTCATACTAAATTTTAGTCTGTTTTTCAAAGATATCATTCGAAAATGCAATAAGAAAATTTTCTGCGTGTGGAGGTTTTCCTAGCATCAATTGGTATTTTAAGTCTTCACATTCATTTCTACTTTTAAAATTCTCTCGTTGTCTGACAATTATAGTGAGATAAATTTTAAAATATAAAAAAACCTAAAAAATGTTTCAGTCTAGCCATCCATATTGAATATATTGAAAACACTATCATAATAGCTAGGGTATTTGATTAAAATTTTTTAATTATTTCAATTAAATCGCCTTTACTGCACGAACTTGATCTGAAACTTTTTTTTATCCTTTAATTAAGGAAGAAAACATTCAGAAATCCTGATTTGCCTATGACGTCACTTGATATTATCTCGATATAATAAATCACCGTTTTGAAGAAAGAGAACATCATTTTCTTAATCAATTTTAATTTTACTTTTGATTTTTGCTATGAATTTCTTATCTTGATGTCAAATAAAGCCAAGTTAGAATCAGTCAAATATTTCAACACGCTACTTATCTCTTTTTGCTTTTGTGTTATCGGACAGACAGATGGAAATAGACTAACTAAGTGATTCTATGAACACCTATATTTCAGTTTTGTTAGTACCTTCAAGTTTTTTCGTAACCGACTTTAGATTAAATAAATTTAATATATCTTCATATATTCTATATATTTTGGATATCAAAATACATGTTGACGATATAAATGACTTTCACTATGATATCATTTATATTCTAATTTAAGTTCTGATTCTAGTCCAATTTTCTATCAGGTAATTTTAACAAAAAAGAAATAAAAAAAGGTTTTTTATTCTAAATAAGAACTACATATCATAATGTAATGCCTTTGGTGATATTTGAAAGATTTTAAAAAGTTAATAAAATCAACACAATTTATTTGAAAAGAAAAAAAAAAATGTTTTTGTTGAAGACAAACTGTCTAAGAGATGATTCGTTGTACATATATGCACATGTCACTGATTATCCCGGAAGCGAAATAAATAAAAACTTTTTGCAACAACAAAAATAGACCTAATTTATTTATATAGTAATAAATAAATACCACCGTTTTTTTACCGGTTGTACAATGTTCTAAGCCTCGAGGATGTATATTTTTTATTTTTATCTAAATAATTGATGTTTACAAATTTATTATTACGGTTTCTAATTAAAAATATTTTGCATTATCATTAATAACAACTATGGAATATCAATTGGGACCACAGGTTGAAAAACCTCAAAAATAATTTTTGATATTGGTTTTTAGTTTTTTATGTTTTGTTTTTCTTTCCAGGAATGTTTAATATTGATTTAAAGTTTGTCTCATAAAATCTGGTTCTACTTAATAATAATAATGGACTTTTTAATTATGAATTTGAATTAAGATTTCTCATTAGTGCCTTATGATAAGATAAGTCAGCTATTAGAATTAACTCTACACTCATTACAATTAGGGAAATATTAAATTTTTGTCAAATATGTAATTTATGAGAAATAAAATCTATTTTAATGAGATTTAACAGTATTTTATTGCTACCTTTACTTCATATATATTCATTTACGTAATAAAACTTAAAATAAAAGATAGTTTTATTTTTAATTTTTTTAATTTGTATTTTATTAACTTTATTCAGCTATATTATATAAATAAAGGATTATTTTGATAAAATTATGTATAGTTCAACAATGAATTATTTAAAAATAAAATATATTGATTACTTAAAAACTTATTCAGACATTTTCTTAGACTCAATTTAAGCACAATATTCAGTTACCAATGTGCTTTGGTTGCAATTAGTGTTTAATTTTTTTCTACGTGACGTGGTTGGAATTTTCTTGGACCTCTAATATATTACTTTTCCTTACAACAGTAGTTTTTGCAGACCATATAGTATGAGCAATATTGGACAAATGCTATAAATACCTTGATGAATCAGACAGCACTAAGTGTAATTCTAGTTGTTTCGTTTTGACCTCTTGGAAATAGTGAAACTCTAGGAATACCTTCTTAAATAAATACTTTTGTAACGGTATTTTAAGATTTCTCAAAATTTTCTTTGAGACTATCACGAAGCGACCATATTAATCCATAAATTGAACAAAGTCAACTTTAACAGGATTTCAGAATTTCTTATCGTTGGCCTGACGAGACCAACTTGTAAAAAAGCTTTCAATTCATCGTGTCATCTACTCATGGTAATCTCTTACAGAGGCTATTTTTCTTTTATTATAGTACGAAATTCACATGGTAATCTCTTTACAGAGGTTACCTTTAGATAACCTTTAGATAATAGATTTTTGTTCCGTGTCAAATGATGAAATTTTTTGTGCAACCATAATATTCATCATGCACCCTTCTTTCCCTACGTCTCATACATGTTCTTAGTTTGTTGTAGGATCTCCAACTTCTCCAGTTTTAGTCGAGGGTTACCATTAAAATTATCTCCAGACTCTAGTTAACAAATAAAATTTCCAGATTTTTAATCTTTACAAAATCTGAATATGATTTTAGTAAAAAAAAAATATTAACTAAATTTTATTGTTTTATAAATTGAAAATAAAAGCACAGCCATGAATATTGTTTACTATTGATATGTGATATCAAACACATCAAACAAATGAAAAGCTAAATAATCATTTAGCATTTGAAATTAAATTAATTAATCAATTATCATCTGATTGCAGTTGTTTTATAGCTATCCAGAGAAAATAACCCAGTCTTACTAGAGCAGTTTCCATACTTTTTGAAATTTTTATTTGACAATTTTCCATAATATGTTGTTGTCACATCTGCTCAAAGTGAAAGTTAATACATCTTTTGTCATATTTTTTTTCTGCAAACGAAACATTGTATGTATGCATTGGACAAGTTTTAAAATAAAAAAAATGTTTTTTTAATAAAAACTTTTACTGTTTGAAATAGTATAAGAGATATTAAAAAAGATTATTTTCTTTAATTTTTAATATCAAAATAAAAGGCGTTACGTACACAAAATATGGTAGAAGCAGAACAAGCAAAAAAAATATTAAATCAAGTAAATATTACAGTACTGTTTTTATAATATATTATATTATAAATTTGTATTGTCATTCGATTTGAATACTCGATATACATAATATGCCAGAGTATATTTATTTTAGTCTAAAGTTTGTAACGCTAGTAAATATTGAACACACAAACCAAATTTTGGTATAGGTGTTCATAGACTCACTTAATTAATACATTTCCGTTTGTCCGCCGTCTGAGCGCCCGCCACCTAGATTACTCAAAAAGAGATAAAGTGCTGAAATTTTGGTAATGTATTCTAGATCTAAATAATAAAATCAAGTTCGTGAATGAGTCAAATTGGTCCATTGGATCTAACGGGTCTATGGCCAAACTATTCAACCATAAGAGATAGAAGAACAATTTAAACACAAAAAAATAAAGAAACAACTTTTGCTTGAAACCTTTTTTTCGTAAAATATTAATTACGCCACAGTTTTAGCTCTCATTTAGCTAACACAGACACATAGGTAATTACAATACATATTAGTATAAATGTATTTATAGCTGTATAGACTGGATATTTATAGTATTTAATGAATGATTCACAGCTATATATATATATATATATATATATATATATATATATATATATATATATATATATATATATATATATATATATATAAATATCCATCTTTACAGTATTTTAATTTTTTTGTGTATATTCACAATTTTGACTCGATTTCGATTTGAGAATATTCGTGTAGAAAATATACAAAATTATAAGTTTGCTTATTTAGAAAGCCACTAAAATTTTGAAATTTTAAAATAATTTCGTTGGATCTGTCTTTTTACAGCATAATATTTGTAATATATATCTTAAAATATTTCACTCTGTTAATTAGTCTATTAAAATGTTGATGGCTTCTAAAATCCTTGGTTAGTTTATGATCGTTTTATTTTCCACATATACTGCAGATATTAAATAAAGAGAAATAATAATAAAAATAAAGATATAGAAAACTAAAAAAAAAAAATAAGAAATTTCACATTTATATATTAAACAGAGATATACGCTTTTTGTTAAAAAAAAAAAAAAAAGATTAATAAGTCTAGTGCCTCTGATATATGTACATAATGAATCTGCCTACAGCAAATACGGTGTTTGTATGTCCTTTGGTTTTGAACTAAGTACAATACACACAACCAAATATATTATTAAATTGAGATATTGAAATATACCTTCTGGTTGGTAAATTCCCTTTATGCAAACATTATCAGTCACGTGTCAAATAGTAAACAATCATATATTACATTTACACACTCTGTTTCATTCAGTTTCGTTTAAGCATAAATTTTTGTATCTGACAAAGCTTGTTTTTATTTCGTTGTACACACTAGACAAAAAAGTAAATTGACATATTTTTCAAGCCTTCGATGTTCCATGTGAATGATTTGATAAAGCGTCAGATACGATGCTGAAGTTTCATCAAGGCTGTTTCGTTAAAGCACAAATTTGACAAAACTTGTTTTTGTTACTTTATAATGCACTAGATGAAACGTAAATTGACATATTTTTGAGTCTTCGACGTTCCATGTGAATGATTTGATAAACAGTTAGACAATATGCAATGATAAAGTTAAAACAAGGTCGCTAAAATAACAGTACGCAATTCAAAATTTTGATTATGAAATGTTAATAGCTTCATTATAGATAATTTCGGTAGCGTATATAATACCGTATTTTCCTGAGAAGAAAAGTCACTGTAATACTAGTATGAAAGACCTATATGATCACCACGGGCTTTGTGAAGAAAAGTATTATTCACAAAAAACCATTTTATACATATAACTTTGGCGGATTAAATAAAATAAGGCCATTGACTTATTTAAATTTGGCTTTCATATCTCGAAATTAATGTTGGGGATAAGAATTATTTTTTTCTCAAGAAACGGACCACTACTTGCCTCAAGACAGATTAGAAATCAATACTGAAAAAGTCAACGAGCGTATCTAGAGTGTTGTATAATGAATAAAAGATATGTTTTGGATTTAGTTTTCTCAAGTATAAAACATTACATATTTTATACTATTGAAAAAATTCGGATAGAAAGAAACGTGATAATGGTTATTTGGTTATTTTCGCCATTATCTTGATCCATAAATACAATGTTTTCTTATAACCAAAAAAAAAAAAAAAATAAATAGATTTGTAGTAACACTAGGTATATATTTTTGATGTTGGCGCAGGTAAATACTAAAAAAAATAATACTTATAAATATTATTTGGTTTAAATCAATTATATTTCCAATTTACTATTTTTGATTTACAATACAATATTTTTCATTATTATATTTTGTTCACTGGTTATAACAAATTTCCCGTTAGTTTTTACAAATCTCACTTAATTGTCTATTTTTCCAATTTTGAAATATGAGTACTTGACAAATTATAGACGTTTGATGACCAAATTAGTTTTTGAATATTGAATGGAAGATCTGTAAATTTGAGATTTAATGGGTTAAAATATTAACGGGACACTTTTACAGAGATACGGAACCAATATCGAATCCACAACCAGTTAACTGACCATCTTCATGATTATTTGTGATTCTCTAATGAAATTATTTGAATAATAATGATCAAGAAGTCAAATTCAATTGACATCTTCGAATTCAAAATGAAACAAATATTAAAATATTCAAATCGTTTAAACGATTTACAAAAATATTTTTTTTTATAATTAATTAGTCATACATTAGAGTAAGAATATTTATAAATAGAAACATTTCTTCCGGTTTGTCTGGAATTGACCAACGAGAGATCTAAAAACTTCAAATTTCTCCTCCAGCTACAATACAAATAGTCGCAACCAAACTGCTGACACTGCGTATATGATATTAGCTGTTAAACACGCATTATAAGCTTATAAACTAGAAGAGTTTTTGCTTATCCTGTTTCAAAATTAATCAACAAATTTGAAAATAAAAAATAGAGAAGCAATTTGATCTTGATAGTCTAACAAAAGAAGAGTCTTTTATTCGTTTATTATTAGTAAAGACAAAAAAATATCAACTGAACGTTTATTTGTTAAAGATTGACCCCCTATTGATTGAACTCAGCATGTTGTGGAAGCTTACCAGCTATCAACACAGCAGGTAATGACAGCTCGCACGCAGTGCGAAGTTCAATATACTTATATTAATATAGATAAACATACTTGTTAAAATATATTTTATTAAATTAGTCATTAAAACACTTTTATGTAATTAATATTGATTGACTGATTCGAAAAATAAAATAATTCTTCAATAGCAAAGTTTAAAATACAATTATTTGAGAATTTTGTTATTAATTTGATGCTATTATATTATATATATATACACTCGATTTTTTTTGTTTTGAAAATTTATTTTGATATAACGATCATAAATTTTGACTTATGTTTTATTATTACGTATAAAAATTTTGATTGCACCACAACATCTATCTCTACAACTTAAAGACTCACAAAAAATTCTAATTTTGATTGCCTTCAATTTTAAATATTAAAGAAAATTGGTCTGCAATAAATCATTTTATATTTCTAAAAAATGATGTTCACCTTTGTGTATAGGTTTCATGTCTTTTTAGATGCTCTATCATTTAAGCTATACAAAATAATACACGATCATTCTTCTTTCATTGAAAGTGATTATACTTTGACCAGAAAATTGATCATATCAATTCAGCGTCATAAATCAACTTCCTATAAAAATAGTAAAGTCTTCCTATAAAAATCCTTAAAAAAACACTTGTATTATTTTAAATGATTTTTCCTGACAAAGAATGGATAATTTTTTAATTTTTTAAACAGTTTTATTTTTTTAAATTATTTATTTTGTTATTTTTTTTTTAATAAATTTCGATTTTTTTCCCCAATTTCCTAGATCAAATTAGTTTGTATTTTTATAAAAAAATATTTCGACCACAAAGTAGTCATCATATCAATATGAATTAACTAGTTTTAATGATTATCTGAGGAGATGTTACTCGTTGCTAATTTGGTGACGGTTTGCACGGTTTTGGTGCAACGAGTAACATTTCCTCAGGGAATCATTACAACTAGCTAATTCATACTGATGATGACTACTTTGTAGTCGAAAAACGTATTTATAACGATACAAAATAATTTGATCTAGGAAGTTCTCATTAATAATTATTAAATTATTTTTTTAATTAATATCTTTTTAATTTTTTTATGTACGTATTAATTTATGTATGTATGTTTGTATGTATGTAATATTTATGTATAAACTGAACCCCTTTTTCACGAAATCCTTCCACGGCAGAAAGAATCACTTTATATAAAATTCGAAATTTAATTTTTCAAATAGTCCTATAAATAGTGCTTTTGTTACGTCACTTTCGTATCAAATTTTAATCCAAACTTTTTCATGAAATCACTCTCATACATGCCGAGCAAGAAGATGTTGCACATGAAATTATATATTATATGACGTAATGAATACGTTTTTAATTTGTAATCCATTGAATTTTCCCACCTCCACTGTAAAAAGTTTATAATTTTTAAAGCAGCTCGGTACCATAAAAAAAGATAGTTATAAAAAAAAAAGACTGAATATATATAATACTATTTCCTTGATACGGAACTACGATTTTCTTCCAGATTGTAAAAACAACACGAGATGGCACATAGATCGCATGTCAAAGATAATTGATTACCGTATATACAAAAATCAGGAATATTAAAATTTTTAATTATATCTCATATACACATAAACGTCTAAAACCGTATTTCCAAGGTACTTTTTATATAATCTAGTACACATTGAACAACTATAAAAAAAACAAGTGAAATATGATTTAAAGTCCAATTCGTCTATCATATCTTCAGTAAAATATACAGAGAAAGAATTAACTATAAGCCGGTTAAAAGGTTCGTTATGGTAATTCACCATTTGTTACTGAATACATCATACATATAAATTCTCTGTTCGAAAGATGTTGCTGCTTATTTGAAACCTTTTAAAAATAAAAGATTAAAAATAAAAAACCTAATCTTGTTCAGATACATTCGTATATGAAGATAATTAGTTCAATCTATCATCGCGAGACTGTCAGACTAATTGTTGCCAACATATATATATATATAAAGGTATACATATATAAAGAAAAAAGACCTACCTGCTTTATATTTTTATAAAATATATTTTAATTTAGCGTGTTCACAAAAAAATATATAAAACAATTAAAACTAAAATCATTTTTTTCGAACGAAAATAAATGGAACAGCAATAATTTTGAATGCGCTCGCTACTGAGCTGTCACGGTTTTTCGTTGTTTTTTTTATATCTATATGCCAACCAACAGAATGGAAAGTAAATAATGAACACAAATATCGCAGTTACAGAGAGTTAATATATCCAATCAGATCACTTTTTTGGGATAGCGTTTTGTATGCCTATAGTTTGCAAAGAAATGATAATTTGCAGGAATTTGCTAGTGAAATGATAAACTAAACATTAAATTTTACATAAGTTACAAATAAAATAAATAACCAAAGCACCAAAGTTATGGTATTTTTCCAAGATTTTTGATTATAAGAGTTATGAAAATAAGTTTCGAGAGTTTTCTGGTACATTTTATCTAGGAACATAAAAAATTAATATAGTTTACAAAATTAATCGAGACACAAAATCATGCGATCTATTGAAACATTTTGGAATTATTTTTGTCAAAACTGCTTGTCGTAAACTCTAGGCCCGGGCCTCACGGGCCTAAGCGGTAATCCAAATTATAATACATATATTAAGTATTTTATTAATGCTAATGATTGAAAATAGTTCAAAGATTTATACTCAACAATATGTCGAGTATCTAAACAATTAACACTTCTAATTTTTCACTTGTTTCATAATATTTTTTACCCTTTGTTTTATGCAAACATTATGTAAATATTTACAATCCATGAATGAATACCACTCACTCTATTTCACTATACTAGCCCTTGTGAATATGTCTATGAGTTTGATAAAAAAAATATAAAGGAGCGAAAAAACAACGAGAGTTTGTTTTGTTTTTAGAGAATAAGGGAAAAGTTTAATTAACATTCATAGCATAAAATGTTACACGGTTAATTATTATTATTTTTGACATCTGGCATTTATTTTTGTTAAAAAAAAAAAAAACATAACAGTCCTTTTTATGAATAATAAATGTGGTTTCTTTGTGACAAATCGTTGTGAACAAGGAGTTACGTAATTTTATTGAATTTTCATTAAAAAAAAAAAATATATCGTTAAACACAATTTATAAGAATTTTTACTAGAAATTCTTTAAAGTAACAAATTGCCTAAAAAATCTTTTTGCTCTTTTAACCAAGATTCATTAAAAGAATTAACAAAATTTTCAGTTTTCTGACTGTTAGATTTTTAGCTTTAATATTTTCAGTCAAGATGTCTAGTAGTTTTAATCGAATCTTTTGAAAACTTGCACAACAAAAAATACAGATCCACGAAGAGTTTAAACTTATTAGATTTTACCTTTGTTTCTAGATTTAAAAAATATAACTCTAATCACTGGAAACACATCTGGCCGTTTAAATCTGAAATTTAAGTGGCACATGTCACATGAATAGAAAGTTAAACAAATTTAATTGGATTTTCTAGTTTACATTATTGTTAACGGCATTGTTTAACTTCCTTTCTGTGTCACGGACAACACACTGAAATGCTACGGTGTCAGTTTGGTGTGGCCCTATCTATATTAGTAAGGCAATACGACATTTGTAAGAACCCTTTAAGAAGTCATTAAGACATCGAATGCTTCTTAAAAAAGAAATCTTCACTTTCTGCTTTGGATATTTGCTTGGTATATGGGAATACTAATGGGACCCTAGTCTAACTTTCATTCACCCAACCTATGAAATTTTTCATATCATTGCTGTCGAAAGTATTATTTAAAAAAAATTTTTTTGCTCACATTTCAAAAAAACTTAATCCTATATATAACTTCCATGATGTATGTCTATCAGTCAGTGTATTAAAAGCAAACAAGATGCGAACCTGACGTCAATTTTTTTACAGGCTCTACCTCTATTTTTTCAATCTTGATGTATCATGAACCGTTGATACGATTAATAATAACATAAGTCATTTAAATTTTCTAAAAATTGATTTTCCTAGAAAATCAATACAAAATAAAAATCAATGAAAAGAGAAAAACTCTTTAGCCTGCTGATACAGAAGATTTAAATTGTACCATTGAAATAATGAAAATCATTTATATACCCAAATATCCAAATTTCAACTAAATCGGTCAAACTCAAAACTCAAGACGTTCCCTGCATACATCACTGTTTAACTAAACATATTTATGTATCATGTAACAGAAGTATAGTGTCCATTATTGACAGTGAGGTTTGGAATTCAGTTTCAAAAAAGCTCCTGTTAATAAATTAACAATTTCAGTACATGAAAAATAGTTTGTACCATAATTTTATGGAACATGGAATCCGTCATCCAACACCTTATCCCATAAATTAATAATAGTTACCTGTCAAATTATGGATAACTAACTTGAAGAACTTATTTATCATATTCTGTCTACATGTTTTAAAATAACGCCAATATAATATAGTATTTTTCACAGAAATAAATTGATTTGCTTCAATATATCATTTAATTTTCATAAGTACTATTAAAAACATCCTTTACATTCATAGAGTATATTAATTTTAGCTTAAAGTTTGTAACGCTACCTAATATTGACCGCAAATCAAAAATAAAACACCTAATTAGTCCATTTTCTACAATCCGCCCATCCGTGCTAATTAAATGTTAATAAAAATTGTCGAAACAATGAAATTCAATCATATATCGAGTATCTAAACCATTAAATCTGTTAGTTGCTATCTTCATTTATATTATTCTTTATTTTAAACTATTAACGTAAAGAAAAATTGATTATTCATTCATTCTGAACACATGATATTAGTGTTCAAAACACTAGCTAGCTATATATCTTATAAATGTATTTCACCAAGATTAAAAACTCATTGAACGTTTGTAATATGTTGTTCCAAACCAAAGCACAACCAACCAACGCAAGCAACCACTTATAATATCCATTTATTTACTGCTGCACAATATTTGAGTATTTTATGCACCATAGAGCATGTAAACTGATTGCTCATACATAAAACGTATTGCTTGTGCCACACATATTATATGTTTAGCATATATGTAGCTAAAGTCTATGTAAGTTTTTTGTATATCTGACAATTGAATCTCATTACAGACTAAACATAGGTATATATACGTCACATGACAAATAAATACACAATTTATACGTTTAATAGTAGATGTAACATTGGTTCGATAGTTTAAAGGAAATAACCATAACTATGAATGAAGGGACATGTTCCAGTCGCAGATGATACTAAGTATTCCAAATTCAATTTCAACATGCTCAAAATTAGGAATTGCAAAATTAAAAGAGAGGTCACTGCTGTCGTTAAATCATGCTAGCAAAACAATGTGATATAATGTAAATAGCAGAATAAAGTAATATTATGGTATGCTTTCAATAAATAAATTTTATCAAAGTTATCAAAAAAATCCGTCAAACATGAATCACTGAAGAAAAGTGTAAAGCTACTAGCATGTTGCACGAATATTTTTACTTCAAAATTGCTCAGCCAGCGTGATATAAAGGCATCAGTGTATCTTAACGACTCAATTTTTTTTAAATTAAAAATTTTAGCTCCTTATTTAATTTTGCACCATCTGTGAAGCTTATAAAAAACACTCATTTTGAGGATCTTTAAATTTAATTTTTTGTTATTTCCAGATGTTACTGCTAGTTTGAAACTCTTTTTAGCAGTGATTCAGTGCATTAATTAAATTGACGTATTGAAAAATTTGCTCTGATAGCTTGACTTGTATCCACAGAAGATGTCACTTTAAATATTCATTACGTATAAAGGATTTAATTTGTGATTTTTTAAAACTCTTCAGATGACCACCCACAATTGGGTATTAGCTCTAGATCCATTATGGACATTGCATTTATTTGATTTGAATACTTTGAATTTATCATCAAAATTCTTCCGAAGCATCAAACTATTTATGATGGTTAATGAAAAAAATATCGATAAAGATAAATACGACTGTGTTATTTTCCTACAAAACAATCACAACATAGCAATAATTTTACGCATTTGAAAGAACTGGTGAAGATAAACAATTAACAAACGGCAATTCAATTAAAAATAAATAAACGAACTAATGGAAATCTGTCAACGAATATATAAAAATTTATTTACAAATTTTTCAGCAAACAGTTTGTTTTATGGGAAAGTTGGTTGGTTGCAATGTTGGCTTACATTGTATGTCCGTTTTTTATTTCCTATTAACTGGTTTTAGGGGTTATATACAGTTAGAAGGCCGAAAAAAAGAGAATTTTCTATAATTTTTTCTGAGAAAACTTTTAAATTTATTGATCTAAAACTTTTGTACACATATTATGGTATCTTTTAACTGTATTTTAAGACTAGGTATTAGTAAAAATATTTATTTGGAAAGGAGCGACAGCTGATTTCTGGAAGCTCCTATCAAAAAAGACGTTTTTTGAAAAAATGCCGGTTTCTAAAAAAAAAAAAGACTAATCGGTTTAGCCGTTATCGAGTAATGTTGGTCATCGACTTTGAAAACACCATTTTGAGAAAAACGCGTTTAAAGTTTGAAAAGTACTTTCAAGCACTCTGAAACGCCTTTTCCAAGGTGCGTGTAACTTCGAAAATATTCACCGAAACCATATGAAATTTTCGGTGTGTTTCGGTGTGTATTCTTATATGTACATTAAGAAAATAAAATTTAAAAAAATCGATTTTTTGAAAATTCTAACTGTATATAACTCCTTAAGATATGATGGAAGAGTCGGGGACTATACCTCTCCAAATTTTCGCTAGTAATAAATTATTAAATTATTAGTTATTGGAAAAATATATGAATTATACAAACAATCAATATACAATGTTTACAACTGGGCTTGTTTAAATAAATGGTAGATGCAGCGGGACATATGTCCTAAATCTTCAATTTGTATAAAAAAATGAGACAATTTTAACTGTTTCCGTTTTTTTTATTCATTTCAACTTGCTTGTTATATTTGGTGAGTTATCAGAATTCATTTTATATGTCTACCTTTTTAGACTGACATTCTTTATTTAATGTCATTCTTTTTAGACTGAAAAAATTATAATTGCCTCGATGTGAACGTATGAAAATTGAGCCTCTTTGAACACCTTTCATTGTACGAGTCACGGTTTCAGGTAATATATTCTAGTTTCTATAAAGTCTATTAACTTTTTCTCAATCAAACGAAGAAAATCGCCCTTTAACTGTATTTCTTTAACGCTTTTCATCTATTTATCACATGCATTGAGATCTTTAAAACATCTGTTTTTTCAATTTTATATGTACAGAAAAACAGGGGACTGGAGTAAATTTTTTATTACTTCAATTGAAGCGTCTTTACATCACGAATAGATCTTTAGATCTTTGAAACTAAGCAAGATATGATTCCTTATTAAACAAAAAGGGAAATACTAAGGTATGACGTCAACTGTTGGTATCTCCATATAAATTACAAGATAATCATCGTTTTCAAGATAGAGATAGAAAAGAAAATAATCTTTGGTAACTCCATTGTTTTTGAATCAATTTTAATTTAATTTTCAAGTTTTAGTTATGGTATAACTTTGATATTTCCATGTAAAATATAGTACATTTAGAATCAGTCTGGTCTACTATTCTACGGACCCTTATGTAAAAAGTGTATGCATAAAATGTAGTTAGTGATGTATATACACTTATGCATGTTTGACACGACCCTTTATATTATAATATATAGTGTATAATTGATATAAGACCAACATGGATAGATCCACAACATAACATACATAGTATATGTTATGTGGAATCAATTATTTGTTACGCTTGAGAAAATTTAATATATAATTTTGTTATTTAATTTTAATTTGTTTTCAAATAAACATTTAACACCTCTTTTTCTTGCACAATACAATAATTGAATATTTGCTCTTAATAGAATTGGTATGATGCCACAATATATATGTAAAAAAATTCACAAAAATACTGTGTTGTTAAGGAAGTACGAGCACCAAGGCAACTTTTGATAAAAGGCTTGATTTTTTTTTAATACAAAGTTTAAATATGTCTAAACAAATTCCAAAAATTTGAAGGACATTGCCCGATCATTTAAATAAATAATTAACTTTAAAGTTGAGCAATTTAACATTGGTCTTATGGGGTAACCTTCAAACATTGATACATTTCTGTATTTTTCTCGTAAAACTGTCGGTGAATATTTTTAAAAAACTTATGGATGAAAGTAAATACATTAGTGATAAATTTAATTCAAAAACATTTACACTTGCCCGACTAATTAAAGTGTATTAAGTAAAAGAAAAATAAATGCCACCACTAGCCAATGTTAAATGTATATCTATATATTGAAAAAAATCATATGGTTACTGCGTTCCCCTTACCGCCCTAGAGTCGATACCTATCCCCACACCGCCTGGCGCTCGTACTTCCTTAAGATTTTAAAAATTTGACTAGTTTTAATAAATACATTAAGATTGAAGAATAAGATATTTAATAAAATAAAATTATAATTTATTCCAATCTACCATTTTGATTGAAACGCCTATAACATCAATTTAAGAAAAATGTCGTCATATAATGTATTTATTATTTTTAGTTAGCCCTAAACTTTAAAAGACGCGTGTATGAATTTGGTAGCTGTTGCAGTATTAGTATCTGAGTTATATCATTTTTAGTGAAAGAACTTTTGTTACCGTGTAAGAAATGGATAAAAAGGAATTTCGTGTGTTAATACTTGCTTTTTGACTAAAAAATGTTGATGCCATGGTTTAGCTTAATAAACATTATTCGAACTCTGCACCAGGAAAATCAACCGTATAGAAGTGGATTGCTAAATTTAAACGATGCAAAATGAGCACCGAGGACGATGCACGCAGTAGACCCCCCAAAGAGGCTATTACTGACGCAAACATCAAAAAAATCCAGAAAATACTTGTCGATAACCGTAAAGTGAAGTTGATTGAGATAACTGAGACCCGAAATATATCAAAGGAACATGTTGGTTGAATTATTGCATGAATATTTGGATATACGAAATCTCTGTTCAAAATGGATGCCGCGCTAGCTCATAATTGATCAAAAACAACAACGAAGCTGTTCGATCGTAATAAATTCCAATCGACAGTCAGTCGAGTGGACTGCACGTGATAAACCGACTCCAAAGCGTGGAAAGACACAAAAGTCGTTTGGTAAGGTTCTGGCATCAGTATCCTACTCATGGTATTATTTTCATTGACTATCTTAAAAAGGGAAAAACCATAAATAACGACTAATACGTAGCGTTATTAGAGCGCTTAAAAGACGAAATCGCAAAAAAGCAGCCTTACTTTAAGAAGGAGAAAGTGCTGTTTCATCAAGACAATGCACCGTGTCACAAATCAATGCAATCGATTGCAAAACTGCAAGAATTGGAATTCAAATTCCGCATCCACCGTACTCCCCAGATCTGGTGCCCCACTGACTTTTTTCTGTTCCCAGACCTCAAGAGGATGCTCGCTGGGCGGAAATTCTGCACGATTAAGAGGTAATCGCCGAAACTGTAGCCTATTTTCTATGCTAGCCTACGAACATTTCAGCCCACCTAATATAGTATATGTTAATCATATTCTTATGTTTCAGCTATAGATCGTTAAAAAAAAAGAAGAAATTAAGTGATAAGAGAGGAATGCTATTCACAGCAACTGTCATAAAAATAGTTTTTTTAATCCTTCAATTTTTTCAAAATGATTCAAAGTACAAGTTGAAATAATTCAATTTGTACTTTTAACAAAATAATATCATGTTTATTTTACACATTAAATTTCTTTTCGCATAAGAAAACAAGTAAGGAAATTATTTTTGCAGCAAACTTAATCACGTATTATGAATTTTGAAATAAAATTGTGTATCGAACATACATTAAGCAGGTGAATGATGCCCATCGAAAATATTTAATTATTTAGAAATTATTTTACTAAAAATTTATTTGTATAATGTTTCCCGGTTTTTACGTTTTCATTATGCATGTCAATTACCATTGCATACCGATAGCTATTTTTTTAACAATATATTCGAGAAAATGGTATATTTTTATACAAATTCTATTTTCGTTAAATGAATGGATAGAAGCTTTCAAAACAATCAGGAATAACACGTCTAGCTACTTGGAATAACTGTAGGTTCCAAAATATCATGGAAATTACCTGTTGAAATATTAGCAAGAAAACTGTGAATTACATTATTTTTCTTTCGTAAATTAAAGAAATTAGTCTCTGAAGATGTCCTGAAAAAGGTTTATCATAGGCTATTGTTATTAAAAATCACCTATGGTATTGGAATCTGGGGCCATTCTACGGTAGCAAAAAAATTATTTCATCTTAAAGAAATGATGCTATGCATTATAACCTAAAAAACGTAGAGGGAATGAATGTAGACCTTTGTTTAAGGAATTCAGGTTATTGACATTTCCTAGACAATGTGTATTCGAAAGAGAGATTTGTACATTCCTTTACATAGATTGGAAAAAGCAAGATATGGACCAAACTATTTAGCCAATAAAGTTTTTAACCACCTCCCAAATGAAGTGACATCTTTGCCCTTGCAATCGTTTAAAAAAACTCTGAAGGAGATTTTATCAACAAACTGTTTGTAGCACTATCGTGATTTTTCAATATTAAATTTTCAATATTATAAGCATTAAAATAAACTTAAACAACTAATTTTATTATTATTATTGACAACTGTTTGTTCTATTTAAATTATTTGTATTTATGAATGCATTAATTTTATTTTTTGAGGTATCTGTATGCATTTGTGTACATTTTAAGATTTAATAAATATTATTATTATTATTAATCATGTGTCTAAGTCTAAACGTTCATATCCCTCCTAAAACTTGCAATAAGAGCGATAAACATTTTTTTATATTTGAAATATAGACTGTTATTTAATAGTTTTTAATTTTGATTTTATATTATATTTAGATTTGTTTCTAAGTATAAACAGTAGCGGATTTAGGCTTAGGCCCGTGAGGCCCGGGCCCAGGGCGGCAAATTTTGAGGGGCGCCAAAATTTTCAAGATGACTAAAATTAAAAATCGATTGGGTTTTCTGTAAACTGTAAGACCAAATTTTAAAGTTTATTTTATTGCGCTGTTACTATCGAAACATAGTACCATTTTGAGGATAGAATTTCTTTGTTAAAATAATGAATCAGGCAAGTACTAAAATTTGAAATATCTAACAAAAAGATTTTAAAAGAAAAGTTACAAAGGAAAAGGGCGCCATATCGTCTCAGGTCTAAGGCGTCTTCAAACCTTAATCCACTATCGAGTATAAATGCAGATGTAGATACTTTCATCAAATAATTAGTAGGATATTTGGATAGTATTAACAAACTCATATGTTTGCGGTAAGCTGTTTTATTTTCAATCATTCAGTTTTTGCAAAGAAATAACATTGAACAAGACAAATTAATATCTTAACTTAAAACTTAAATAATGCTTTCAATACTTTTATACGAAAATTTCATAAGAAAATTTTAAATATTCTAAAAACGTATTTTCATTTAGGAATAATAGCTATGTAGAATACTGTTAAGTAAAAGAAAGAAAAATATACGGATATATTATTTATAATATTTTATAAAATAACATTTTACTTAATTTTACAAGGATGAGGAGTATAAATTACTTAAGGATTAAAATTAAGATACTATTTTATACAGTACAGGTTGTTTCTATCATATCCTTCATTTAGTATTTAATTCTATAACAATTTCAACAAAATATTCAAACATTATGGTTTTTAAAAGTTTCTTAAAAAATTAGTGAATAGTTAATGGAATTTAAAAAATAAAAGCCCTAAACCATCTACAAAATATTCCGCATCGAATGGTCATAATTGAAGTTAACTGCATAATAGATTTTCTGTTTCGCTTATCTTGGTTATTATTAACTCGGAGTTATTTTTTGAACTTTACATCACACTTAAGACTAACTTAAGTATGGTGCGAATTGATTAAGGTATTTAAAGCTCATTTCAGCTTAGATATTCTAATAAAATACTGCCTAGTATTTAAAAAAATTAATAATAATAATTTTTGTAATATAATTTATACCAAATTTTTTTGTGTTTATTAAAGAAATAAGAAATCAAGTATAGGAATAAAATTTAATAAATTATAGATTTAATATTATGTTTTATTACAATAAATTTTTTGAAATTTAAACCAAAGTGAAAGTCGGTAATATAAATTTAAAGTATGAATTGGCAAATATTATTAAAAAAAAAAATAAAATAAAAATAAAAATAAAAAAAATTACACTTGCATATAAAAGATTTTTTTTTTTTGCAAGAACTTTTTTTAAATGTTTTAAAATTATAATTTACTTTCCGCTTTTTCATTTTTCAAACAATTAAAATAATAACATACAAGACTAAGCAACCAATCGCTGAGCAAAATGTCACAAAATTTAGATTTTCCGCTACGATATCTTCGTTTTACTCAAATTTAAAACAGTGTTATCCATGTAGGTATTTAATTTTTGAAAGTTAATTATACAGATGAAACAGAGATTATGCAACGACTAGTGAATTAACTGGAGTTAATCTTTAACTAAAAGTTAGATAACTGTGTTTTTATTAATTCTTCGTGCAACCCAGCCTTAGAGCAGTGTAAACGTTTTAAGTTTTATGATAAAAGAATTATGCAGTAAATTAAATTTGAATTTTTCGATTTATGATTCGATCCAAATATAGTTTCTATGTGCAAAAATTAAACTACTTATGTGTCATTAGTACGCCAAAACCAAGGTAAGGTTTTGTGGTTTAAATTGACTCAATTTTTTAACTTTTGTTTTTAATAACATGCATTTTTGCCAAAAAATAAATCAAATTCATTAAACAATAATATATGGCTTGTATTCATATCCATTAATAAGTCTCGATAATTCTCCAACATCTAAAAGTTGTTCGGTTTTTACTCAACCAAGTGAGTGCAATAGTAAATTTTGGAATGATCATTTTTTAGAACTGGTTATTCATGATAAGAATTTATGTTTTTTAATTTGAAATAAGATGTTTTCGCAAGCAATATTTGGCTAATAAACTAATATGTATGTTATTCCGTCAGTTTAAAGCTTTGGAAGCTAATAATTTAATATAAACTTCTAATATTTAAACCTAATAATAAAACACTAATGAGTTTCTTCTTGAAATAAAAAGATTAAAACTATTTCTAAATTTAAATTACCAGGGTACGTTGGCCTTGTAAGATAAAATGCTTAAATCGAAAGGACACTCTTTATTTATTTAAAAATATAGGTATAGAAAAAATATATATTATTCCCTATTATCAAGTTGTAACTAATTAGTTTGTTAATGAAATTTATATATACATAATAATATTTTAAAATGAAATATGTAAATTAATACCGATTTTATGTATTTAATTTTAATTATTTAATTGCATATGTAATTATAAATATATTTATTAAACTGAATTTAAATTCTATATTATTATTATTATTATTATTATTTTTTTTTTCAAATATCATTTACGTATTTATTTATATATATGTTTTTCTTGAATGTCCATTCTCTTTTATTTCGATGTAATATTGGGAATTGAATTATAATTATTTAAAAAAAGTATTCAAAATATATAAAGTACGAGTAGGTTCCATTCCAAGTCGTAATTAGACAATAGAATAAACATTGCTTAATTAAGCTTTTTAGTTGTAAGTAAATGGTTATAATGATTTTTTTAATTTTCCAATATATTCAAAATGCTTGAAATTATGTTAGTTTTTCGAATTATGTGAATATCGGCAATTGTTTTTCAAAAACAAAATCTACAACGAAAATATGCAAATATCAATTTTGAGTAGTTTTATCAAAACTGAAACAGTTTTCTTTATTCTATTTTTAAAAATGAAATTTGAGTTCGTTATTATGACCGTTATATATAATTATTTCACCGCGTTTCTTAATGGAAAGATTACCACTTCGTGTGTTCATGCAGATTAATTTTAACACACTTAGACAATATGCACAAATTGGTTGCGTATGTAAAATTGTAAAAAATATTTTGCAAACCATTTACACATTCAAATAATGTGCGAAGTTTATACCGAGTTAAATCGAAACAGATTTTACTCAAACCAATTTTTTTAACCGCAATTAAGTTTTAATAAAATTTACTTAACCAAATCTCAAAAATTGCTCCCAATGTGCTCTATCAGGATCCGAAATTGCCCCAGTGATTAGGTAATTATTTTATTAATTATTTGCAATCAAAATTACAAGCTAATTAATATCTTAGCTAATTAATGCTTTTTTCTATATTTTTTTAATTCAATAAAATGCTCCCGATTTGCTCTTTCGATATTAATCCATTTGATTCAGCAATTTCTTGTATTTATGCATAATTAATTAAAATTATAAATTACGATTTTAATAACCACCGTAAGACTATAATGATGTCACACCTTAAGAGACACGCACCAAGAATCATACCCTAAGAGCTATCGCTCACATAAGTACCACTACATAGTAAAAATTTTAATTAATTATGCATAAATAAAAGTAATTACTGCATCAAATGGATTAATTTCGAAACCGCAAATCGGGAGCAAATTTAATTTAAAAAATATATAAAAAAGCATATATTAGCTGAGATATAAAGAAAACAGTTTTTGTAATTTTGATTGCAAATAATTAATTAAATAAGTACCTAATCACTGGAGCAATTAAGGATCCTGATAGAGCATTTTGAGAGCATTTTGGTTAAATAAAATTTATTAAACTTCTAGTCTCCAGATCCGTAGATACGGATACTACGGATCTTAACTTTTCAAATCAATGAATCGGTATAATGTTTTGCATTTTCTCAAAATGTGATTATGATTTGTAATTTGTGATTTCACCTAGCAGTAGGTATTTTTTGATTTGAATAATAATGAATTTAAAAAATAAATTTGCATTTAGATATTATAATTACTAATTAGTACATTATTGAGAAGATAGTTAGCTATAAGAATTATCAATTAGCTCACTACAATACGTGTTGAAATAAAAAATTTTTGCCAAATAAGCAATTTTTAAGTAATAAAATTTCAACGGGGCAGTAGTTTGCTGCGACGTTTGCAGATAAATTAATATACTTAATAATGCAAAAGATCCTTTTAAGATCCGCTTAAAAAGAAGCGAATACGGATATTTTTTCTTGCGGATAACCGCGATTAAGGTTACGGAATCTCATTTCTGGTAGACACATATTTACTTGTGTGCGCCGAATAAACTCTAAAAATGCTATTTAAATTTTTATTTGGTGAATACCCCAAAAACTTCTTAATTTTAATATTTGAAATAATTATAGTTTTTTTACTCAAAAAATCTTTTTGGTTTTAAACTAATTAATTGTTTTTCCAAATATTTAAATTTAAACTATATTTATACCTAGAGAAATCGATATTTGTTATTATTGCTTTTGAAATATGATATTTATAATTAAAAACATTTCAATGATTTGCAAATTAATTTTTAAATATATAAATTAACTATCATTGATTATTTATATTCAAATCGATCCATTATTTCATATTTTGCTTTTGTAAATTCTGGAATTTTTTGGGGTCGAGCAAATGGTGTCGTATGCCAAGAAAAAATGTGAAGAGTTTGACTTTTTATTTAAATAAAATATTAAGATCAAAAACCATTTGATAAAAATGGAAATAATTTTTCGGATTTATTATACTTATAGATCATTTTTCAGTGATGTTAAATTGAAAAATAATTATATAACTAAATGAAATATCACACAATCTGGGCATAACAAGAATTCTTTTTAAAGTATTAAAAATTTCTGAAGAAAATAATAAATTTTATTTTCTTCAAAATGGTAATAATTTATCAATTTTTACATATTTATAATTTTATATAGCAATTTACAATAGAGTCGAATTTCTATCTTTAATTATACATAAATTTTAACAATTTAACAGATTTCTAAAACTCAATTTTACCGCTTAATAATCCATAAGTAAAACTGAAAGTATGAATTAGTAGAATTACGGTTTAAAACAGATTCTTAAATTTGGAGTAAACTTTGTCAATCTACTAAATTTAATCTTTAACATTTAGATATAAATAAAACTATGAAAGAACAGCTCATCTTAAATATTTACCGCATTCAACCTATTCATATCTAAATGCATAAAACGTAGCAAAATTGTCATATAAATGCAATTAAATTTGACAATTTTCATAAGAGGAAAAGGTAATTGAATATTCTTTTCATGTAAGAAAATATGATTTCCCCTTAGATAACACACACACACACAATTTACCATCTATACAACATTTTATTAAATTTCCATCAAAGAAAATATCCCAAACGGTCATTTAATTTCCAATTGAATAATACTATAATACAATTCAGTACCCTTTTCTTGTACAACGAAAAAAGAAAAATGAAAAATTCAAAAAATTTCAACACAAATCCACTCACCTGCCAAAATGATGTATTATCGTGATGATGTAAACTAGTTAAAAACGACATGTTTTTTTTTTGTACACACAAAATTTTCCACCAGAAAAAGTTCACAACAACTTATTAATAAAGAACAAATTACAATAAACTACCCAAAAATCATATTTAATTGCTCTAATTAAAGTAAGCACCCTCAAGGTGTTTCAAAATTTTTTTCAAACAAGGAAATAAAAAAATTGTTTTTTAACACAAAACACAATTTAAATAAAAATTCAATGATGATGAAAATAGAAAAATTGCTAGAAGTACACGAAAACATAGAAAACAATATGATTTCATAAGGCCTAAGGCCATATATGCGGTTTTCAAAATATACTCTTCAACAATATATATCTGAGGAGTATTGGGCATATATTCTTTAGTATAATAATAGAGCTGAGGAAAATATCGCTCGTAGCCTAAAGATTGAATCGTAGTAGCTAACTGATTTGCTAGCGGCAATTACCGGCTCGGCTGAAGGAGGTTGTATAGTGCTCGCGTTATTACACTGCCAAGGGTTGCTTTATCAGGGGGTATACACCCTTGAGGTGCCCCATAGCGACTCCGCCCTATACACAAATATGTCATATACGAAACATGCATATATATATACACAGGAAATCTCACTCCCTTATCTTCAATTTGCTATGAGCATTAATTCTAGAGTGATTCGTATGTCTCTGTACATATGAAAATAGTCATTTTAACCAAAAAGAAATTTTTTAGGAAATATTACACCGTTTGCTGATTTAATATTATTTATTACAAGATTTTTCATGATTTCATGATAGACTGACTGATTGATTTTTTTTATATACCCGATTGGTACACTGTACACAGCATCCGTTTTATTTTTCATTGTGATGCTGTGAGGGGATCTCTGTAACATTGAATAAATTAATATGTGTATACTCTGAATCGGTTACTTCAACATTCCACACAGTAATGTATATAATGGGCTGGGCTTCTGTTGGGATAGGGGCGCGCGTTACATACCCGGTAGTGAAGCCTACTCATAAAGGCGGAGCCATCTTCATACACAATTTATCGAGCGTATTATGCTATAGATTTGTGTACAAGTTCGTAATATGAACCATCGTATAAAATGAGATGACAATAGATATCTTTGCCATGTATCAGATATATCTTATGATATCTCTGCTACATATTATTATGAATTTATCTTAAGTTCTTAAACGAAAGAAAACAAAACAGATTTCAAATATCTATGTAACTCTAGTTTTGTCATGGAAAGAATATTTATATTAAATATTTAAAAATTTTAATTTCAGGATTTGAAGAACTTAGAAAGACATGTTTCGTCTAATTTTGACATTTTCAGAAAAATCATGCAGCATTAATAATATTTTTGTTTTTTTGTTTTAGGTATTTGCATATTTGTTTATTGACTAATTAAACAAGTCAGAAGTTTATGCGAGGTGAAGAAACTGTTCGTATGTGCATTCATTGGTCAAACAGAAAAAAAGCTTCAGGATACGAAAAACACAAAGTTGGATAAGCTAGAGAAAAAAGACAGGTGAATTTGTATTTGCCAATAGTCTGATGCTGCCAGGTCACATTCCAGACCAAGATGTGGAGTGGATTATTACATATTGAAAGGAAAAACCAAAATAATAAATTTTTGGAAGCTATTGAAATACATAGATTTTTGTTATTTTTGAATTTATTTATATAAGCATACAAAAAATTTAGCGTATTCTGAACATTTGACTTTAAACTAACAAATTTTTAAACAATTAATTATTTTTAACCGACTTCAAAAAAGAACGAGGTTCTAAATTCGACTGTATTTCCTTAATGTTTGTAACCTCAGAACTTCCGATTTTGATTTTTTTATTTGAAAGCTGGTGCCATTGTAAGTGATTGTATATAACACTCAAAAGGTAAAATACAAATTTAAAAAAAGGACCGCCTTCAAAAACTGAACTAAAAAGTAAAAAATAAATTCATTTTTCCTTGTGATCAATTACCTGTTGAAGTCGGTGCCCATTTTATGCTTAGCTAAAAAATTAGTTGATGTCAACTGAGAAAGATCGCAAGGAAAAAATTTAAAATTATTTTTTACTTTTTAGTTTCTTTTTTGAAAGTGTTTCTTTTTTATCTAATATTGTTTATATTAATTTATAGATCTAATTATAACTTCATCTATATTATTTGACAATTCACATATTTTTTTATTATTATGGTCAAAATATTTTATCATTTTTATTTGTTTAAAATCTATTTTTTTTTTATATATTTTATTAATGTTAACTATTTTGACAGTTTTATATTAAAAATTTAAAAGACGTGTTTTTTACCTCGATACTTTTTATTTAAATTAATTAAACTCGTTAGTTTTGGTAACATTCTACTTCAAAAACAATTAATACGTCATATACATTTGTGTGTTTAAACCAAAAATTACTATAAATACATTGAAAATATCGGTTTTTTGGAATGTCTATATTCGATATTCAAAAGACATGTCAAAAATAATTTAACTATAGTCAAGAATATTTTTTCATATAGTAAGAAAAATTCAAATATATTGGACTTGCAACGAAAATTTTTCAAAACCTTCTCAACAATTCGTATCTCGGTTAGAGCATTCATAAATGTAGAATATTTTAACATTTGCCTTTTTTGCTTTTGTAATATTCATCACTAAAGAGGTTATCTAGGAATCATATTTGTATGTCCCTAAACGTGAAAAAATATGTTTTTATATTGAAATTACCGAAAAAGTATTGTGAAGAAGTGAGTTACTAAAATAAATGTCTCTTTCGTGACTTTTTGACCTAGAACAGAATCATTTAACAGATCAGTCAACCTGATCCTCATTGATCTTCCTTCTTGTATCGATTAAATTGTACAAATAGTTGACTTCTATTGGCTTTCAAATATATGAAGTCTGAGTAAAAATAAAAAATGAATAATAAGACCTTAAATTATTGTACTAAGGATCGTAATTCAAAGCTTGAGCCTATCATAATTTAACTGCTCTTCTGTGTAACTCTTTCAGTCCCACTTTTTATAAGTAACAATATTGAACTTTTTTGTTTATTTCTGTTTTATATATGTAACAGATACAAAAATAAATGAAAGCTTTTGAGGTATATAAGGTGATTTGTTACAGTAACCACTGTGACTAAAGAGATATAATAAAACTTTTTATATTGATACATTTTTGCGAATAAGAATAAAACGTAAATGTTATAGTTACTGCTACTTTTTTTCCTTCGTTGGCATATGGGGATTTTCCATGTCCTATACTGCCAAATTGTTCTAACAGGGCTACATTTACAGCCTCTTCTTTGGTGTACCTTGCGGAGGTTGACGGTGATTACATTCAAACCAAAATAAAATGGCACTGACTTTAATTTAAATGATATGGGATAAGTGGCTAGTGACGCTAACAGATGTAAAACATTATTAAAAAATATAAAACATAATGTGTTGGAATTATAGGGTTTTTTGCTTCGGTACATGTGAAACTAAATAACAGTTTGTTATAAAAGTAAATTCGGTTAAGCTGTAATTATTAGACTTGATGCATATTCGAGCTGATTTCAAAACATTTTCCATTTTCCATTGTCTATTTTCCAATTTGTCACAATTTACACTTCTTTTGAGGATAATTAATTAATATTTCAACAAAATTTTTTAGAAGTTCTATACGTATATAATTTACTTCGATATAATTTATCTAATCTTCGATATAATATACTGATGAATAGGAAATTTACATTTTCATTTCCTCTTAAGAACTGATGATTATACGTATAATACATTGTACGATACATATCATAAATTTGAGTTAGAATGCAGTATAAAACTACTCAAAATAGTAGATTTTGGAAAATCAAGACAGTTGATGGAACCAAGTTCCTAAACGTATTATATAAAATGCAAGTTTTGTTTTTGGTATTAAGAGATAATTGAGCTATTAAAAAAGGTTTTAAACACTTGGAAAACATAGTAAATTGACAAGGGAACAAAGCGTTAAAAAATAATTATAAACTAATATTCAATTTTAAAACGACTGTGGCACTCGATATTTGTTAGACACACTAGTTATAAGAATATAGTAGCGTAAAATTCCATGCTTTTGAATATAATGATTTACGAACTTTTGAGGTTATAACAACATGCTAAGTCAAAATTATGCAATCTATCAATCGTATTTACGGAAGATCGATATCTTTGTTTTTATTTTCCTTAGCAACTTTATATACATTTTCAATATACAGAAATTTATTATTCACTAAAAGAAGTATCTTACATTTTTTCTTCTTTTATAATTATCTTTATTTATCTTCAACCTTTTTTTAGCCATATTATAATATTAAATTATAAAGGTGCATAAATTTGTAACACAACAAAGTAAGAAAAGCAGTTCAAGCACATATAAAGACCCTAATTCGGGAAAAGTAGGCCAATCTTGCAACCTTGAACTGACGTGATATCAAGAATTTTGTCTTCGTGGCCTACTATAAGCAACTTCTAGCATATTATTAGTAAAACAAATCCTATTATATAATGGCAACCTTGGCCTATTATATATTAAATAGCTTACCTATATGAGTTTTAAGCATGTTCATTCTGAAATTTGAATAAAAACTCACTTTTTATAATTATTAATGAGAACTCTAGGATTTTTTCGAATAAATTTCGATTTTTTGCCCCAATTTCCTAGATCAAATTATTATTTATTTTTATAAATACGTATTTCGACTACAAAGTAGCTATCATCAGTATGAATTAGCTAGTTGTAATGATTCTCTGAGGAGATGTTACTCGTTGCTAATTTGGTGACGGTTTGTATTCCGTCAAACAAACCGTCACCAAATTAGCAACGAGTAACATCACCTCAGACAATCATTACAACTAGCTAATTCATACTGATGGTGAATACTTTGTAGTCGAAATACGTATTTATAAAAATACAAAATAATTTGATATATTAAATTGGGCCAAAAAATCGAATTTTATAAAAACTTACGTTCTGTAGCACTATGTAAAGAAAACTTTCAAATTCAGAAGTTTGAACACTAAATTTGATTTCAAAATTAAATAATTCCTCTTATAAATTTTCATCTTATGTTTAAATATTTTCTACATACAATCGTACTATTGTTATTTACATATTCATATGCATAAATACCAAAACGCATGCATAATAAACGCATGCGTATTAATTAAAGTATATACCTTACGTTGAACGTACAACTACAATCATCAAATATGTTCCAAAATAAAAAGAAAAATAATTTTCTATTTCAAAAAACACAAATACCTACCTCAACTTAAACGAAAATATGATTTGAAATTTTACCGCATTAGTTTTGTACATTGTTAAATTTAACATACAAATTTAAAATACAAAAATATATATGTATGGAAAATTGTATAATATAAATTGAAAAACTTTACAGTACCAATACGTACACAATATACTATAGTATATAGGTTTGAAACTAGTCTGGTATTGAACCGTAGTGTTCGTTAGCCTGAAGGGTTTGTTCCATTATTCGTATGTATATATAAAACCCTCTGTATATAACCATCCAGTCCAATAGCCTGTAAAAGCATTAACTTACAATTCATGAAATAGACGAATGCACAAAAACAAGAAAGTATCTACGATCAGCATCTATGCCCAAAACATTAATTTTACTCAACAAAATATTGCAATTGCAATTTTATCACATCCGTACTGCGTACGAAAAAGTGAAGTGGTTTTGGTTTTATTTGTTAATTTTTTACATTGCTGTATTTCTAAGTAACTTGTATTAATTTTAAATTCTCGATAAATAAATTCTTCATATTACTAAGGTCCAGCTTGCTGGATTAGATTCAAAATTATTTTCGAATATGAGTTATATTATTCCGGTTAGCTCTTTTATCGCGTGAATCCTCTCGCTGTCCATCTCTTTGTTTTGTGTAAAACCTTTTTAAAAATTGAAAATATCACTTGCGGCCAAAGCAAACACTGAGCCTGAAGACCGTGTTCAGACTGTAGTGCTAAAACAAGGCCACAGTATTATTTAACTTTGCGCTTGCCTTATTTCTCTTACGAGCGGAGGCACTGATATTGAAGGCCGAAGCAAGTCCAGATGCTGACACATAAAGAAGTCCAGATAAAGTCTGGACTGCAAATATTCGATTGTTTCTCCTTGCACCCTAGACAAGCCCTCATCTTTCGATGTTTTTTATTGTTGAGTATTGTATAGTATATTGCGATTGTGCTCTGCGAATACAATTCAAATAGAAGTTTCCTACGAAGCGGGAGGGTATAGTAGCCAGTTATTTTATTATTTAAAATATAATCTATATTCATGTCATCCAATTTGAAAGATCTTGTGTCACTGAGTTTTCCTAGATACAAACTTTATATGTTAATTAGACGAAGAGATATATAACTGTGAGTGGTGAAAATCCCATTAAGAGATTTTTATGCCCGCGCATTGCTCTCCTCATATCATCATATTTGAGGATTTAATATTTCAAATGAAATATTAAAAAAATGAATTTGGGCCACTGTGTATTCTAAGACTTAAACTGCGTTCAATAGAACAGGAGATATCTAACTTTGAGTGAAGAAAATCACGTCACTTCCAGTTTGAGGGTTGATTAGCTTTAATGAATGGTTTGGAGTCACTGGGTGTTCTTAGACTAAAATCTCAATCGTCATTAGAACTGGGGATATTTGAGTTCAAAACTATCTCAGTACTTGGAAAAAGAAACCATCAGAAATGCATTTTATATAATTTGACTCAAAACCTATCATTTGTGCTAATAAAACTCAAATTGGATGAGTTGGAGATTGTTGAGAACACAACACACACTCATCACTTTTTTTTTTTTAATTTGAATTATTAATAGTATCAGATCAATTTGGAAAATGTCTCGATGTTTAGAATTTAAGATTCGAATTTAATATTAAATTATTATCAACAATAAATACTACGGAGCAGTGCACAGTTATTATTTATAAAATAAATAATAGTTTAAAAAAACTAAAAGAATACGCTTTTATAGAAAATCCCACTAAAAATTAGAAAATAAATCTTAATAAATTTGAATTAAAAATAGTGTAAGAAAAAATGATTTTATTGTAAAATAGATATGAGTAGAAGGATTATTTTGATAATATCCTGTAAAGCACCCCACGCTTTTTTTACAATAAAATCATTTTTTCTTACACTATTTTTAATTCAAATTTATTAAGATTCATTTTCTATTTTTTAGTGGTATTTTCTAAATAAAAGCGTATTTTTTTAGTTTTTCTAAATAATTATTTATTTTCTATTTTTTAATGGGATTTTCTATAAAAGAGTATTTTTTAGTTTTTTTAAACTATTATTTATTTTCCTTCTTGATCTTGACGCAGACACTCCGGGTCTCAGGAAAAAAAAAATCGCGAATCCTGATTATCCAAGTAAGGTCAAACTGTTTAAAATATTGAATTGTCATCGGTGCTTAATAAGTATGCCAAATTTCGACTTAATCAAGACATTTTGATGGGGGTCAAAATCATGTTCAAAGATTCCGTTACATACATACGTTTGAAGCTAATAAAAGCGTATTAATTTATTTATTAATTATAATTCACTAGCTATTATTAATAAAATATTTCCGAAATATTATTTGACTGAACTGCTTTATAAGCGTATTCGTACAAAGTAAATATAAATATTTTGTAAGTCAATAATTTTGAGAAATAAACTCATATTGAATTTACTACACAGCGACGATTGAGCTGGAAGCAAACTTTACCGAGAGAGAATATGTATATTCCTACTATACCAATCTAACTAATAGTGTATGCATGTAGTAATATGTATTTTGCCTGATAGGCATATAAAAATTTTTTGTTCATCTCTCTAAAATAATATACTTGAATATACCTACCTACCTACATTATGTATATATACGTAATATACAGTTTTCATTTATACATCAAGTAATGAACGTTTCCAACAGCTTTGTACAATAACATTACCGATGCGTATTATGCATTAAGTATTAATTTTATAAACGTCATAAATTACGATAAGTATAAAAGTAATACTTATCATCATAGTTACACTGATAATTATTTAAAATGCTCATTTTTTACAAGGTCAAACATTAACTTGCGTCATGCATTGCGATGATTTGTACAAAAATTTTGTATATTTTGTCAAAGTTTAATTCTTTTAAAATGTAAGGAAGAAACAAACCATGGTAGATTTATACTTGACGGACTATACCAATGACTTTCTGTCCAGTTAATTGTTAATTTTTTTTATCAATCGAGATTTTACTAATAACTTACTAACCGGTGCCGATGTCACCTTGGTAGAGGTCGTAGGAAAAAAATGGTAGGTGCTTAAATTATGAGTACAATTTTTGGCGGGTACTGTTTTCAGGATAAATCTATTTTTCTATTTTGTAATGAGATGTTAATTTTAATATATTATCTGATGTGGAGGTTTTTAAATTCAGAGAATATAATCGCTACAAGTTTAAATTTCAAATTTCAGTGATGTATAAAACAAAAATCATAGTAAAGGTATTTTTATTCAAATTATTATTTTAATAAAATAATAATTATATAACAAATTAACCTCCTTTAATAAATATATTAATTGCAAGTGTATTTTTAAATAGAAATTCCTCGATAGTAATAATTGAATTCAAAAAAATCATAAAATACGTTATGTTTAAGCTAAGCAATAAGTACACAAATAAATAATTATCCAAATGTAATGAAATTTGGTATGCACAATATTGACATAAAAACATGGGAGGTGTTTCGAAGAGTGTTTTGCGAAAAATATTCTGTAAATATTAATAAAATTTTGATTTATACTTTTGAATTATTTTTTCGGGATAGAAATACAATATATATTACATTAAAGAGGTGTACTCATTACAGAATTTTCAATCTTCTTGAGATTTTTATGTGTGTTAACTTAGCGAAACAACTTTTCCCTATTAAAATCTAAATAGGCTCATAATAAACCGTTACTTAATAGTGAAAATTTTTTTAAAACTATTTCATGTATTTATTAAGCTTGGTTTTATTTTTATAACTTTTAAGAAATATTTGTTAATAATTACTTGCAGCCAAAGCGAGCACTTAACCTTAAGGCCGTGGCCAGATCGTAGTGCGGAAATAAGGCCACAGTAATTTCTGACTTTGTAATTTCTTTATTCCCTATCGCTAAGGCTAAAGTCAGGTCGGATGCTAAGACATCTTTATTTGGGCTGCAAATATTTCATCTTTTCCTTTTGTTCCTTACGCAAGCACTCATTTTTCGCAGTTTTTTAATATTGCTATTTTATTGCGAGTATGTTCTGCGAATATTGTGTAAATAAATTGGCTAAAGTATTTAGGGAGTAAACGAGGGCTACACGGAGTGTCGTAATAAAGTTTATGCATTTCGCAGTATTATACCGCCTCTTATTTATAAGCGAAACATCAATCTTCTCCGTAACGTTAAAAGCTAATTTTTTTTACCATAATTAATTTACGATTAATTAACGGCTAATTATGAGCATATTAAAAAAAAAAAAGGCATTAAAAATAAAAAGGTGTTTCGCTAAGATGACTGTCAACTTAGCAAAATACCAATTTTCCTCGTAATGGTCAGAGTAAAAAACAATTTTTCCACAACTAATAAACGAATTCAAATGTTCTTGTACTGTATATTCACAGTGTTGGCACTGCCTACTCTGCCGATACCTAAAAACGGGCAGGACCGTCGCTCACATATATAAACGTAAATTTTAGTATTTTCGAACAGAAAACGACGTCATAAGACTTTCACGAACAACTTATTCATAAAACATGAAAAGCAGGGCCACCTCATAAAATTATAATTAAGTTTAAATTCTGTAAAGTTATCCCATCAAAAACGAACTCTCCTATTTTATGTGCATATTATTTGTAGCGGTTAATTTTCTGTTTCCTGCCATTAACGACGTAACTTTCCTGCTACGCTAGTTTTGGAGAATACTGAAAAATGCTGTACTTTGATTTTCAAAGCTTTTGTTGGTGATTGTTATACTCTATGGTCTTGCAAGAGAATTTGCTGATTAAAAGTTATATTTTTGTATTTATAGGTTCTAATCCTAGACCTCTTGAATGTATTTGGGTGTTTATGTCCCCACAGCTATAAGACTTGGTCCATGAGTAACAGAAGGAAATTTTTCTTACTCATATGGAAACATAAAATGTTGACGATTTGAGTAAATTGTTATTAATTGGTGATGATTAACATCTAAGCTTAAAATTGTATTCAGTATTGATTTCCTAGTAAATGATACAAAAAAACAAAGGGGTTTCTGATAATAATCTTTTATTCTTCGTGGCCTGGGTAATTACAAAAATATTAAATTGGCTGGGTACTTATAAACATGTCATATCATTGATAAAAAAATATACATCTCAAAATTTGTATATGGCGAAATTATGATTACTGTTACAACTCTTTCCTCTAGGACAATTTTGAAAAGTAGGCTATATTTTTTTTCAGATCATCTACTATAAACAAAAACACAGCTGTGGGCCAATTTAAAGCTTGCATGGGCAATCAAAAATTTTACACCCTTCGTAAACGAAAACAGCTTTTTTCAGAATTTTCCCACAGGAAAATGTATATTTATGTATTATTTGATACTCTTATGAGGACTCGACCTAAAAGTAATATATGAAATTTTCACCACTGTTCAATTGTGACATGACTCAAAAATTAAGAGAAAAAGAATGGTCGAAATAATTATAATGTATCCACACAGTATTATAATGATTGTCTTTATATCTTTTAAATTCTTCTTATTACTTCCGACTATAGTTCAGACTTGTAAACATATAATATGCCGTGTTTAATTAATAGAGTTATCAAGCGCACGGCTGTTCTATTTGATATACTAGGAAAATCGTAACAAGAATAAGAGGTAGCTATCGAATCGAAATATTTAAAATTTTAAGAAAAATAAAATTTATAAACATAAAATGTGTATTGACTCGTAGATAACAAGCGTATATGATTCGCGTTTACTACGTGTGTCATGGTCGTGTATCCTTTCTTGGTCGGCAAATAGAAAGTGGCAACTGACAAAGCTTCCACGTCGAAAACACACAGGCTGGATAAATTTAAAATCCTCTAAGTATTGAAATGATTCTTACATGAACCACTGACTTTCATGTTCAACATGATTCGAATCTTTTATAAATTACAATTCGTTTGTACGTTCCAAAAACACCGCAATCCACGCACCCCACAAATTAATAAAACTGGGTGCATTTTGAAGTGATTTTGTCAATAATATACACTAATAAATTACACCATAAATAATGAATTTTGGCAATGTTAAATTTTAAATAATTTATTAAAGTTTACGAGTTGTTTTCATATTCTATAAAAACCCTAAAAACCATAAAAACATTCAAAAACACAGCCAAAAATATATATTTTACTATTTTTGCGTCTGCCAGTGTAATTAAGCTCGAAGAAAACGAAAAGTTACACTTATTTGATGATTGAAAGGCTAGTTTCTGAGATATTGTTCAAATCGGTCTAAGAATTCCATTTTAACCAATATCTAACTACGCATCCAGCAAGCATTAAAGCTGTATATGGTTATACAATCATTGTCCTTTAATCGGGATGATTCTGAAAAATATAAAAATATAAAATAAAATAGAGATACCATTTCTCGAAGGATCATTTTTAAATGGTAACTTTTCTTCATAAATTGACTGAATCTCATTCCGAACATCTTTAGTAGCCAATGTGAATCTGAAACAATTAAATCAATCAGTGCAAAGGAAGAGTATAATATATAAATATCAATTGATTATTGAATTTCGTAATATTGTTGACTGTTTTACCATCGCCGTATACCTTTCCCAAGGTATCAGAAAGGAAGTATACCGGATAAAAAAAAACATATATCGCTATATATATATACTTAGGTATAATTTATAAATTTCAATTTGCCTGTAGGAAATCAATATACAATACAAAACAATAAAACCACAAAGTAGTTCTAAAAAATATCTAACAATTTTATTCTATTTTTATACAATTAACCGCTGTAGAATTCCAAATTTAGAAAGAAATATAGCCTCATAATACCCTCAATCTTTCTTGTCGTCTATTTTTTCGTTTATCAATCTTTGAAAGGAAAACTAATTTACGGGTGATCTGAGGACGGGAAGGAGATGCAGGTTAGTTCTTAAGGGTAAAACACAGTTTATCTCGATTTTCGGAAAAACTACAAGTCCTATGGAAAAAAATTTCGAAAAGTACCCTTATTTTAATAGAATGTAAAAATTATGTGAAAAAAATGTGAATACAAAAGTTGTAGATCTTTTTATTACCTTCAACTTTGGCATTTTACTTTTATCCATAAGACATGCAGTTTTCTTACAAATTGAGTTTATCTATGTATGTTCTGCCCTAATGTTCGATTGAGATGATATATTTTTCCTTCCAAAACTGAATACGTGAATGCGTTCAAAATCAGAACATGTGCATATTCAACTTGAATTAGTGCAACATATTACATGTTGCATTGTAATGGCTACGGCAGATAAATATTTTAATAGAACCATACACTTGAGCTGACGCAAGCGATATGCTGTTTTACTCCAAATAGAACTGGTTGTGGTCGAAACGAAGCAACATTAACAGCAAATGTATTAATTTACTATCATTTTAGTAAAATATTTTAATAGTGCTAAAGAATGTTTATATTCAGCCACTTCTATTCGAAGTAGAATTCAAAAATATTCATCATTTTTAAATTGCATATATGATTTTTATTAGAACCACTTTGTAGTTAAAGAGGGTACACATAAATATAAAATTCAACTCACTTTATAAAATATAGTTAATATAAATACGAATGTGTTGCATTCGAGCATTATACACATTATTATACAACGTAACCATACATGCATATACGTATAAAATAGCGTAATTGTGCGCCTGAACTACGTACTACGTAGAGTCGTATCGTATCGTTCGTTCGTTCGTTTTGTTGAATCATTTTAGTTTTTTTTTTTTGATGTTATTCTGATTTTTGTACCTAAAGGGCATTTTACAGATTTCTGTGCAAATAACAAATACAACATACATTATACATATACACTACTACATATATATATAAACCTACATCTGCAATTTTTATAAAATTCTCCCACGCAAACTGAATTTAAAAAATGAACAAAAAAACTTAAAAAAAAAAAAAATTAAATAAATTGTGTTTATAAAACGTAAGTACTGTACAAAAACATTTTTTTAAAGAATAAAACGTCAAAACAAAACAAAAAATAATGTAAAAATTAAAATATTTTTGAGTGTATTATCAGTTTCAATTTTTAATTGGTTCATTTAAAAATGTAAAATTACAATATTAATTAAGTATGAAATTTAATTTGTTATCAATCTTATTTCAATGTAGGTATTCTTCATTCATATATCCAAAATCATTTTATTGTGTTTCTTAATTTTACTGTTTTTTTTTTTTTTTACTATTAGGACTTAAGTAAATTCCGGAAATTGAGGAAATTAAATAAAAAATAAACATTATTTAATAATAAAAACAAAATATCGATATATACATGTGATACAGCTGAGGTTTCGATTTCGGCAGAAAATATTGTTTCGATCGAGCACATATTATTATAAATTATTCAATAATATAAATTCCAATGTTTATAAAACTACATTCACTACAAATAATGTGAAATAATCCATTATTTACTAATAAATAATATTTTAGTTGCTAAATAAGTCCCAATAAAAGGGACGAAACGTCGAACAACTGACTAAAGGTTATTTTTGTCACTCCAAACATACTGTCCCCCTTTAAATGTTAATATTTCTAGACATCTAAATGTAAACTAGTAGAAGAACGCATAGGAAACGCAAGTGAAATAGGCCTAGATATTAATAAAAATAAAATAAAGTTCATGATCAGAAGAGAGAAGGATAGTCCTAGACGTAAAATTGGTGATAAACTTTTTAAAGCTACAAGCACCATTACTTATTTCGGTAACGTAATAAATAATTAGAGTGAAATTCAATGATTGTATGCATAAACAGGTTCAGAATGGAAATAAAGCAGTATTTACGAATAATAACATAAATTAATTACTAAACAGTAATTTAATTTCAAATTGTAAAACACAGATATATAACTCTCTTATAAGATCAATAGCTACATATAGATCTGAACCAAGGTTTCATTATCCAATATAGATGAAAACATATTAAGAAAATGAACGTAGGATGAACGTAGGATAATCCGACGAATATATGAAAGCGTAAAAGAAAATAATAATGGAGACGACGATAGAATCATAAAATAGAAAAACTAATTAATGGGAAAAATATCATAAGATTCATAAAGTCTAAAAGAATACAGTGGATAGGACATGTCCAAAGAATGAAGGCAACGGATATACCTAAAAAAATCAGGAACGGAATATTATATGATAACAGGAAGGGGTGATGCTCAATGCTAAAACGACTGGATCAAGTTGAGGAAGATCTTAATAAAATGAAAACAGTAAATAGGAAATAGGAAATACTGGGAGAATTCTATGAAGAAAATCCAAAGCCTACACAAAGGCTGTAGTGCTAGAAACGACGAAAAAGATAAATATAAATGATACGTTTAATTCCAGTTTTTATATTAAGTAAAACGCTTAATAAAAACAATATAAAGATATATAAATAATTATATACCTAAAACAAAACCAAAAAACTAAATTTAGGTTTAAAATATATCTCATATACCGATCTAATACCAAATATAATAATAATAGATGAGAATTTTGAAACATATAATATCCATATTTAATATTTGTCACAAATTTATGAATTATTCATGAAAAAAATCTAAATTATTTATTAAAAAAAAAAAAATGTGTTTCACAAACTAATGATTATATATATAAAAAAATCTTAATATAGTAAAAATATTCTTTAGCGCTATTTCATTCTACTATTTTACAGAAAATTATCAGCCACATTTGTATGTAAAACCTATAATTGTTTTATTACACTGTAAATAGGTACTAAATGAGTAAATTTTATTATTAATGAAGACTATTGTTTAACCATTATTTTATCTATTTAGATATAAAACAGATATATAGATATGAATCATTTATATCGGCATATAACCTCAAAAATAAAAAATCCAGCTAGGAATTTAAAGGTTAGGAGATTTGATTCCTAGTAAATATATAATGTTATCGATTAAAGTGAAAGTGTCATTTCAACTTTTGTAAAACTGATGTCAGCTAATACAACAAAAATTGGTAAAAATATCTCAGAATCTGACAATCGCACACGAAAATGAAGCAAAACGCTTGTGTACATAAAAATAATAATAATTGATTAATCAATATGGAACTTTGTTGAGTATAATCCATATTATACCAATGTTAATAATATACTGTTCTCTGTAAACATATTGTATGTTTGAATATGCATTCTTGTGTTATGTATATTTGTTACGATAAAAGTAGATATTGCGGCAAATGTACACATTTTGCCTCCTCGTTTGGGTAATGTGTCATTCAACTAACATTTACAATTTCAAAGAAGGGAAATTGTACATTGAATTCACAATGGCCATGTCGTTTTGCCAAATGTGTAAAAATGCTGGAATATTATGTAATTCCAAGTGCCACAATAGCAATTCTTGCTTAAATAAATAAAACTTTCTTCATTATGAAATTTCTATATGTTTTTCATTATGAAAAGTATGCTATTATTATTATTATTTATTTGATTCCCATCGTATTGGTCCTGAAAAACTAGGACGAATATTGTATTTATGAATATTGGGATCATAACCTACGACATATTATATAATATGCAAAGAAAAGTATGTTTTATTTGTCATTTACATTTTTTTATTAAAGTAATTTTCGTTGTTAAAGCCTTTTGTTAAATAAATATTTGTTTACTGCAACAACATTTTTAATTTATTTGTATTCCAACTTTTCTTAAAACATGAAGGTAAGAGTATACATTTACCACAACGTGAAGGCAAGAGTACACATTTGCCGGGAAATGTACATATACATTATATTCAGTTCACATATACCTAACTTTTAGAGAAATGTACACACTTTACGGTAAAAGTGTCTATTTCCCAAGAGTGTACATTTACCGTAACATATTCACAGTGCAACTTATCGTACATTCGTATGTACACTGTTTCATATACATAAACGAATTGGGTACAAATGTATTTAACGTTTAATTAATTCCTATAGGTTATAATTTGATTGCCTATCGGTATTTACAAACATGCAAAATGAATAGCCTAACCACATTTCAATAGGATCATACTCGTGCATTTGTAATTGTTAATTAATTCCTATAGGTTATAGTTTGATTGCCAATCGATATTATTTTTCAAACATGAAAAATGGATAGTCTGGCCAAATTTCACATAAAGTATCTGTAGTTGACTACCTAATCCGTGGTGCAATTTAAAGCTTTCTGACTGACTAGCCATTAAAACGTCTTTTCAATAAAATACGATATTTGACGATCTGTTTGGGGAGATGAAAATGTCGTTTAAACTTAAATTCGATTTTTGAAATTATTTAAAGGGGAGGACCCCATTTTTTTTTATTAAATATCATGCAATTTCAGATATCACTTCTTATTTTTGGCTGTTATTAAAAGTTATTTAAATCATGAGTAATTCATTATTGGGCTTTCAATCAAAATCGGCTAATTAAACATTATTTTCTACCTTTTTATATAGATTTTTTTATAAACGCTTTATTTTTTAGGTGGATAAATATTATATATTTATTACTAGCTGGTAACAGCAGCTTTGTTACCGTAAAAGCACAAAAAAATATTTAACATTTATTAGTTTTATTGTTCATTGTGATTTTGTAGCTTTTTCTTTAAAAACTTACATAGAACACAAATAGGGGAGAGGGAATCTTTCGCCTCCAGAAACAGGTGTGTTGTCCTCCAGCCTTGGTTTGACCTTCAACATAAGCTTCACTCACAAGTAAAATACTAAAGGCCTTTAGCACATAAATCTCGCTTCGTATGCAAATAAACACAATTCTTAGCGTTGTTTTCAGGCCTGCAGCCCCACCTCGACCTCCAGCCCCAGTAGTTGCTTTGTTTTATCACTAAATTTCAATCAAATTACTCAAAACCTTAATAAATTATATAATCGTAAACTTCCCTCTTGAATCACTCTATCTATTGGTGAAAACCGCATGAAATCTTTTCTGAATTTTTTGAGTTTGTCACAAACAGGCAAGCAAAACAAAGAATTCTAGCTTTATACAATAAATAATATAGACCATGGATATTATAATAAACGAATTTCACTATACTAAAATAAAAATATAAAAGGATAAATTTAGAGCAAATTTAGTTATTGAAATAAGGATGATTTTTTTCAAGCAAATAGCAATAAAGTTAGAAGAAGGTATTTTAAAATATTATTGCTTACATACATCGATTCAAAGGTAGTAATTAGATATTAGCATAACAACTTTAGAGTAAATCTTTTATTATTTACTGCATATGGGTTTATATAGATTAAAACTGATAAATATCGTTCGGTAGATTTTAAATAAATCTTATAGTTATAACCAAGTAAGGATTTCTAACAAAAAAACATTATAAATTTCATTTATAAAGAATTAAAATTTTAACATTTTTCGCCTAGATTTATTTTCGACGCATATAAGTCTAACAAGAAATAAAAAAATAATTCTGGAATGAACTGAATTGTTGTATTTTAATTAAAAAATAAAATACAGAATATTTCTAATAACTCCCTTATTTGTAGTTTATAAAAACAAATTGTCCTCTTGATGCAATTGCACCGTATTAAATAAATACCTTGTATATTTTTTTGCTAAAATTCTGAAATGTTTATTGGGTAAATAACTAAAAAAATTTGGAAAACGGTTGATCCTAAAGACCATCCTTGCAACTTCCCGGTAATTATAGCTAAGCACTTAGAATTTAAATTTAACATATTACAATGTTTTTGAGCTAAAAATTTGGTTTTTGAGCTTTGATGTTAAAAAAACACTGGTTACCGAATATGTCGTTAACGATATCTCTCGATCCAATCAATTTTTACATTCTTGGCGGCAATCGACGTGGTTTTTAGAGCTTTAATAATTATTCTATGTCATCCAAAACGATCCGAAAAGAAATGTCGAAGTTATGTAAAAAAAACATTTTTATATGAAATTTTTCGTTTACGATATCTCTCGAACGAATCAACCGATTTTAACTGGATTGTTGGTGATCGACGAGATTTATCAATGTTAAGATCTGTTTAGTTTTTGGAGGTGATCGATATAGTCGTTTAAAACTTATTCCAAAAAAACCTTTTTTTTGGAGATTTCTTGGAATCTACTGGTCCGCATCGGTTCAAATTTTCAAGAAATCTAAGTTTAGTGATTCTTTTTGAATTCAAACGCCACTTGTTTGGTTCAAATCGGTCAAGCCGTTTAAAAGTTATAAGCGGGTCACATACTTACATACATACACACACACATACATACAGACAGGGTGACACCCTCACAGAAACCGTCAAAATAGTTTTCTAGGACCTTAAAACGTCAAGATCTGATCAAAACACGATTTTTGCAAAACGGGGTAAAACCAATAATTTCCCGATTTCCGAAAGTTAAAAAAAAATAAAAAGTTCACAATATAATACATTGCTTTACGTTATAATTTTCTCTAATAATGAGCGTAATAATGGAATCATTTCACATATTTATTAGTTAAGCTATTTAAAGTATTAGTATTCAAAATTGATTTTAAATATGCTCAAAATTATGTATTTTTTAGGTGATATCACTGCTGTCGTATGCACCATATAACCAGCTTAGAAGCTCTTATTTCTGGTACTTAAATTATATTATAGATGTTATTTTTCTCTCATTACACTGTCTGTCAGGGAGATTTCACATTGCATCATAATGACTCAATTTTTTTAATTAAAAATTTAAGCATCTTGTTTCATTTTGCCTAAATAACATCTAAAAAGCACATAATTTTGAGCATATTTAAATAAAATTTTTTATACTTAGCTTTGCTATACTTTGCTTAGCTTGACTAGAAATCATTTCATCACTTTTTTCTAAACTTTTCTCGTGGAACTAAATGGAAGGCAAAAAAATCATATCTCTGTACCATGTCCAGAACATATTTAAATGTCATTTATTTAAACATTAAATTTTATAAAATCCCAATAAAAAAAAGTTTGTTTTTCTCATTCTCCCTAAGTTTTTGAAAATAAAAACCGAATTTAGAACTACATCCCCTCTTAAGTTAAGACTAAATTACACGTGGTGTGAATATTTTATAAAGTCCTTTCGAAGTTGATCGTGGGCCAACACCATGACAAGATAATTTTATTATTTTATATAATATGATATATGTTTTTGAACCTAAAGTAATGCTGAACCCAATTGGGTTGTTAACACATTCTAAGTTGTATAAATTGCATTTCTATTCGTACTGTATATGTCAGAGTATATAAATTTTAGTCTAAAGTTTGAAGCGCTAGAAAATATTAACCTCAAAAATAAATTTGGTGTATTCATAGAATCGCCTAATTGGTTCATTTCCGTTGTCCATCCGCCTGTCCGCCTATCTGAGTATCCGCCTTTCTATCTGAAAGTCATCACGATAACTCAAAAACGAAAGAAGATTGCGAGTTGCAATTTTGATGGCGAATTCTAGACGTAAAGTCAGTTTAGGTTCGTTAATGTATAATTGCGTCCATTGGATCCAAGACCCAACTTTTAAACCGTAAAGATGACACGCTTAAAGAGAAAAAATGTATGTTTTGTAAAATTAACTTTTGTTTGGAACATTTTTTCACAATTTTAGCCCAATTACAGCTAAAAAAGATAATATAATTATAATACATTATAATACATGCTATTATTAACTTCGCGCTAAGAAATTGAAGATTTTCAAGGAAGTTATTGGTTTTACCCCGTTTTGAAAAAATCAAGTTTTCATCAGATCTCGACGTTTTGAGATTTCCTTGACTACCCCTGCGACGTTGTCACTAAGCCTGTATGTGTGTGTTTGTGTATGTGCGATTTCATTGCGGTTGGTTCCATTCGAAAGGACTTAACCATACTTAGATTTTAAATACAATTTGGATCGATTCTAACTGGTAGATTTTGAGAAATTTCAAAAAAATTAAGAAAAAAATTTCTTTAATGTGTTTTTTTGGAATTAATATTAAACGGCCCTATCGATAAACTCCAAAATCAGATTTTTACCTTAATAAACCACATCGGTCCACGACAATCCGGTTAAAATCAGTTGATTTGTTCGAGAGATATCGAATACGAAAAATTTCATAAAAAAGTGTTTTTTAACATAACTTCGACATTTATTTTCGGACCGTTTTTGATGAAAAAATATAATTATTAAAGCTCAAAATCCACGTCGATCACCGCCATGAACGTGAAAATCAGTTGATTGGTTCGAAAGATATCGCTAACGTAATATTCGGGAAGTGTTTTTTTTAACATCGAAGCTCTAAAACAAAATTTTAAGCTCAAAAACATTGTAATATGTTAAATTTTAAGTGCTTAGATATGAAATTAGCGGAAAGTTTTCCAAATTTTTACAGATGTATATTATAACTGTATGGGCTAAGTAGTGAGTGTATTTCATTAATATTAATGATTCAAACATTGATACTCAATCACATGTCGAGTATTCAAACTAATAAAACTGTCAGTTGTTATCTTCTCTTGTATTCAAAAACTACAAATTTGTTTGATTAACTTCTAGATATTAAAAATAATTCAAACATGCATTACAATGAAATGCAACCATATTACTATAATTTGGCTATATAAATAATGTGTTATCCAATTTTTTTTCACAATATTTAAGGCTATTTTATTTTAATATACAAAGGCCTTTATAAAATACGTTCGCATATAAAAGAGAGATCTCGCTTGGTGTGAAAAAATGTCACAAAGTGGGACGGGCGGCTAGTTTAAGGAAATGTAATGGTCGCAGTCATCTCAATTTCCTATTTTTATCAATTTTTTTATTATTTATGTTGATTATAAAATATTATTAGTTAAGAACTGAATTACGGAAAAATTAATATTTATAATTTATTGATCGAAAAGTAAGAATGAGGAGTAAACATTGCGACGTAATATTTACAGCGGATAACAGAAATTACAGACACGCAGCATGACGAAGGGAGGAAGAAGAGAAGGAAGCGTGACGTATTTTATCACTGAGCTGCTAAAATAGTTTATATAGAAAAATATTAAATCTAAAAATTATTGTAAATTGATAAAGAACCACGTAATTCCAACAAATAATAATTTGTAGTGTCACTTAAAAATTTATTAAAATTGTAATATACATACTTTCTAACATAATAATAATAATAATAAAATTGAACAGGTTTTTTAAAACCTATTACATATAATAATAATTCATTTAAATATTACATTTGTATTTGAAAAAAAAATAATTTGAATTCCTTTAAACCTCCAAATGAAATTCTTTCAAGTGTAGAAGTAGTAGTAGTAAAGTTAAACTATAATTATTCAGAATCCTAACATTAAATATAAATAATATTTTTTATAAATTTTTTACATAATAAAAAAATATTTTGACTTCTTTACTGTAACATACTATACTGGTTAAATATAGTGAAAATAATTTATTTAGAACAGAAATTTGTATCGCATATTGGATTTAGGGGTAGATCATAATATGTTTTATGTATATTAAATTAAAATAAAAACAATAATAGAAGATACTTTTATCTAGAAAATTTACCACCTTCAAAGTTTATTTGATCTTAATGAATAAAAAAAATTGTTCATCTTCTTGCAATAAAAAAAAATTATTATAGATAATCCTTTCTTGATACAACAAATTTTTAATTCGTATTACATAAAAAATTAGAGTTAAAAGATTTCAATTTTAAAATCAAATAAATTTAAATCAAAACCGCTCTTATGAAAATTGTTAGAAAATTGGATTTATGTAAATTATATTATAATAATTTAAAAATTTCATTTTTGGCAAAAATTTCCTCAATATAGCTGCTGTATTTTTTTTCCTGGTAACGCTCCACACAATGTAATGCTGAAAAGCACGTTCCAATTGAAGTGCTACATTTTTGCTTTAATTTAAACGCTAGTGAAAATTAAACACATTACTTTTGAAATCCAAAATAATAAGCATGTTTATTTCATGTCTACACAAACGGTTTCCACTATACGTATTATTATCAATGTATTATGGTTTACCGATATCGAATCAATATTCATGAAGTAGGCGTTTACCATCTGTCTACTAAATTTTTTTAACTTATACACCACTTCATATAAATAACTAAAAAAAAGCAATCAGAATACAAGTAAAAAAAAAAAAAACACACCACAATAATATACAAAGCAAAAAAGAAAAATTCAAAAAATGTGACGAAGACAAATTATTAACTACACTCAGACTATAATAAAATATGTGTGTTCGATAAATTGTATTTATATCGAGTAGTGGAATTGAGAAGAGGTAGAAAAATCCATCGATTTATATACTTATATATATTATATATATATTATATACTTATATATATTATATATATATATATTGTTTTTATTGAGACTTTATTGAAAAAATAGCATTTGATAAGAGCCTCATATTATATACCCATTTTAGGTAATAATATATAATTGAAATTTATTTCGATAAATATTGAATTATTATATATAGACCAGAGTAGAAGCCTTAAAAAATGATAAAAAGTGGAAGAAAATTATAGTAGGATGAAACTCATTGGAAACGCAAGATCATATGATAAAAATGAAAGGAAAAATAAATTACGGGCGATCCGAGTTCGGGAAGTAGGAGGGGGTAAGTTTTTAAGGATAAAACACGATTTATCTCGATTTCCGGCCAAACTAAAAGTCGTATGGAAAAAAGTTAAATAACAAAGTTGTAGGTAATAAAAAGATCTACAACTTTTGTATTAACACTTTTTTCACATAAACTCAAAATTTTTCGATTGAAATTAGAGTGCTTTTTCGATATTTATTCAAAATAAGATGAAAATATTTTAAATAAAGAAATTATAGTGTATTTGGGACATAAAAAGGTACGTTTTCAGCAAATTTCGGAGAAAAAAATAAACAACCAAAAACTTAGTTATTTCAATTTTTCACATAAATTTTGAGGTTATTTAAAAAAAGTATTAATACAAATATTGTAGATCTTTTTCTTACCTACAACTTTGCTATTTAATTTTTTTCCATAGGACTTGTAGTTTTGCTGGAAATTCAGATAAACCGAACTTAACCCTTAAAAACTCACCCTCTCCTATTACTTCCAGAACTCAGATCGCTAGTAATTTATTTTTCCTTTCATTTTTATTATCTTCCATTTCTAATTGGTTTCATCCTACTATAATTTTTTGTTGTTTTCAAAAATTATCTACCCTGGTATAATAAGGCTGAGAAGTTCTATTCTGTATCTTGTTAATAATTGGTGAAAAAAAATAACCGGCCAAAAACCTAAATGACTATTTCACTTGTATCGAGCTGCATTTCTTCCTGCACATTGTTGTATTATATTATATAATTATCCTACTTTTGACTTCATTGCGATATTGTCAATCTTCTGCTCATAGAGTATTTGAGAAAAAATTTGGGACTTTAGTATGCTACTGTGAGAGCAATGGATCGTGCATCAATGCGTTTTCATTCGTTTCAATGGTTAAAAATCACTACTTTATCGATAAAATGATATATAACTCTGTGAATGGTGTATGATTTAACATAGGAAATTTCTCAAAATTTATTAACTAATTTAAATGAATAATTATTCTTATTTGCAATTAAAAATAATGACTAATGAAATTTATTCTATTATTCTTACAATTTTCAATCTAATAGCTTCAATTAAGTGTCTTTTTTTGTAATTATTCAATAATTTTTGTTTGTCATTTGCTATACAATTTATATGCAAACAATTAAACAAATAATCATATTCATAGCGCATCAATCGATTAAGAAGTCCCTCCCCTCACGTATTGTGCACGGTACGGATACATATGCCTGGTAAGAAGACTTTTCCAGTTTTTGTAGCTCCTATAATGACTTCCTCCATCATTTTTCTTACATTACGATAAGTCAATCACAACAATTATGGCAGTAGTGAGATTTGGAATCAAACCCATATGCCATAACTACAGCAAGGTTTTCTTTAACATTACACTCTTATGCAAGTGTCTTAACATTTTTGGAAAACCATTAATACTTCACTATTAGGTCAAAAAAATAAATAAAGCCTATTCATCTGCAAATAACTCTTAATTTATATAAGGTGTTCCCGAGACAATTTTACTAGACCTTTTAGTAAACAATAAAGTACGCTTAATCTTCGAAATATGAGACATGTACAAAATAAATAAAGAGATTAAAAAACAACTAACTAATTATAAGATATTAAGATCAAAAAGAAATCTCCCATTAGCTCCTAATATCACTATTTCACACAATAGAAAAAATGAATATACCTTCAAAATTTTTTCTAAAAATTATGGTGGAAGCACAATGAAAACAAAAAAGAATTTTTGGAATGTTACAATATTATTTTAGTGTTATATTATGTCACAATAAGGTATTATAAATTTATTTTTGCTTATGAATGTCCATTTTCAGCTCAATTATAAGCATGCACCGAGACTGGTGAAACTAAAATAAAGCAAAGTACACTTTTATTCATACACATGCACCTCAATAATTCGCATTTAGTTATTGCAAGAACATTGGAAAAATCCTTGCTTATTTCCAAAGGATTGTGAAGTAGCAACTGCCCACATTCTGAATGTTTTATCCATAGGGACTTCATTTTCTTTAATAATAGTCAAGGGACATTTACTAAATTGAGATCTGGAAAAATATTCTAGTTATTTATCTCTCAACAACCAAATGCTGGGTGGGCAAGAAACCAAAGAAGGGAGAAATATATATTTACCTTGAGAAAGGCTGTCTTGGTCTATGTCAATTGCATTAAGAGTAACAAAAAACAAAATAATTATTTAAATGTAAAGAAATAGTTTGTCATTATTGCACTACCACAGACAAACACGATTTCAATCAAACAAACGCTCAATCACAACACGAAAAATTTCTCGGTCGAATTGATGGTAACGGCCTCTTGGTGTTGAGATGGTGAGGATGGTCAAAACATACTAGAAAAAGTATGTTTACATATTTTAAATCATTTTTTTTTATATAATTATTAATGAGAACTCTAGGATTTTTCGTTTTTTTTCCCAATTTCCTAGATCAAATTATTTTGTATTTTATAAATACGTATTTCGAGTACAAGGTAGTCATCATCAGTATGAATTAGCTAGTTGTAATGATTCTCTGTGGAGATGTTACTCGTTGCTAATTTGGTGACGATTTGCAAGTGCAAACCAATACAAAATAATTTGATCTAGGAAATTAAGGGAAAAATCGAAATTCATTTTAAATCATGTTTTTCAGAAAGAGTCTTACGACTTTTCCACATATGCACACGTTTGTGAGGCAATATTATTCGCTGATAATTTGCGACGAAAAATTGCAGGATTTTCTGTTTAGAATTTGTTTACTGTATTTTCTAAATCCGAGATATCAGTTTGCCATAAACAATTAAATTTTACTATCAAATTTCCATTCATTTTGAGAGAAACGAGCGGTTTTTTGGGTATTTTATAGCATTCTATATATATTATCATTTTGTACTTATTTAGCGTTCATGAACAGAATTTTCCTGAAAAATAAAGTATTAACATCTTATATAAATGGTTCAATACTTCAGCCAAAAAACACAATACACCGAAATATCTTTATAATTAGCGATGTAAAAATAAACTAATTACATAAACTGTAAATGATGAACAAAACATTTTTGAAGACCCTGTTACTATGTCGACAAACATTGCAAAATTAGAACAAGTTTTATAGGTTTTATTATACGATTGTATCAAAAACATTCAGTCTTTTCGTGGTTACTATAGTGTGGTTATAATGTAGGTACTATAGAAAACACCACCTTCATCTAATTATAATAATTTGAATTATATATATGCGTATCGAAATCAAAATAAAAATAAAAAATCATTTTTATGGTTAAATTGGGCGGACATTTATTTTACATAAATGAAAAATTACTTCTATATGAATTATTTTCATTTTTTAAACATACACAGATTGGTGATATTGATTTTAACATCTGCGATATGCTATGTTAAGAAGGATAAATACTAAAAAATGGAAATGCAGTTGTTTTTTCTTACACGGCTTTTTATTTAGTTATTTTATTTTTTTTTTTTTTTTGGTATTCGAAATATTAAGTTTTTATTTTATTAGGAATTATTTTAAGATCTGGTAAGAAAATTATATCAGATTATGTTACAACGGGCTTTCGCCTTCCACGAAAGGTGGATATTAAAAATTTACAAAAGGGTATGAAAGCTATTGCTTTATCGTGAGCCATGTTGCCTAAGCGAATTCCCAAATTTTATAAACTTGACAAATTTCCAAATTTACTTGTGAATTAAATTGAAAAGAAATTAAGTGAAAATCTGGGAAACCCGCCGCTATTACAATTAATTGCCTTTTTCGTAATTTTTTAATAATGTTTATATACATAAAATTTACATGCTTACAATTGAAAAACTGACCATAATGAGCGTGACTAGATAAAGTCCGTCCTAAGACTTCCCTATGAGAAAATAAATTACATTTATAACGATCATTACATTAATTACAATACATATTTTAAAATGATGTATTATACAAAATTTTATAAACAAATTTATTTGTTTATAAGAAACAAGTATTTGTTTTTTAATTTTTCTCTTATAGCTTAAAAGTTTGGTCATGCTGAGTTGGTTTGGTTGGCTGAGCGATTTTGTACAAAATTCTCCATGGACTGTAAAAAACTTATCTTCTATAAAAACTACAAAATATTTGCATTCGATTTCAGCACGTGATTTCGTATGGAATCAAAAAAACCAACGACCTGAATTTTCCACGCTTACTTAAAATTATAATATTCACTAATGCTGTATTTTATAATTTTTTACATTAAAATGAATGTTTTGTATAGACAAATAAAATTAATTCAAAGTATTTAATGTTTTTATATAGGTAAAAAAATAGGTGAAAGTGTTCCATTTTTTGATTCCAGAAGAAAAATGAAAGCTAATAAAAAATTTTGTATAATAGTATTCTGTTTTTTTATTTCCTATTTACTTAACAAGCGCTTAGTTCTCATGTCAATGTTATACCTGGGAAATTTCATAATATTAGAATAACTATAGGTAAGTCCCGATTTTTGGAGTAAACAAAGTAGGCACTTTCTATAGGCCCCCACCAAAAAAGACGCCATGAAATTTTCAAAAATAAAAAAAAAAGGTTCTTAGAAAAAAAAAAAAAAAATTTCAAAAATTTTTTTTGTGAATCAGTAAAAACTTGCAAATAGCCTTAAACTCAATATAAAATAATGCTTATGTACAGTACAAAAGCATTGAATTTTATAAACCCTCCGTTTTCATGTCAATATTGTGCATACCAAATTTAATTACATTTGGATTGATTAATTTTTGAGTTATTTGTACTAGAAAAATAAAAAATATTATATAAAGCAATTTGCTTATTACAGAGGTAATTTTGCCTCTTAAGCTCTTAAGAGGGTATTATTGAACCCTGTTAACCTAAATATGGCTTATATTATTATTGTTTTAAAATCGATTATTACTGGCATATGTTATTTTTGTTTTGAATTCAATTATTACTGGCATAGAATTTTTATACAAAAATAAAATTACAATTTATTGTAAGTAAATAATATTTATTAAAGAAAGGTAATTTAATAGATAATTATTATTTTATTCAGACACCTGTATATCGCATAAAAGATATTTTACTATTATTTTTGAATAATAAACCTTAAAATTAAAAATTGCACTTGTGAGCAACGATTTCATTCTCTAAGCTTAAAAATGTCCACGTCAGATCATATGTTTAAATTAACATCTTGTAACCAAATAGAAAACTAGATGTATGCTTATACTGAAAATAGTATTCGCTTAAATTGTACTCTTAATTAAGCCCCTACCATTTTATGCCTACGGCCTCCACCTAAAATCGGCATTGATTATTTGTTCCCGAAAATAAAAATATGTAATCTATACTGCATTACAGAATGTCTTTATTATAAATGTCTTATTTATCATTAAATTATTTCTCCTAAAATAAAACGTATTCAGAGGTTGTGTGTGTTCACAGTTATTATGCAATTATTCTGTCTCTTTCAGCATAACCCAAACTGTGAATTTAAGGTGCATAGTGATCAGAAAAAAATTACTCCTCAATTATTATGGTGCATCAAACCATGAAAAATTTCAAAAAAATGTTATATTTAAAATATTTTTGCTTTATTTATTTCAGAAAAAAAAAATTCATTCTAGATGATATTATAATCAAATATATCTCGTGTTTTTAACTGGATAATTTACTCTTATTTTTTTTTTTTTGCTCGCTCTGAATTGTTTGTATTTTATAACTTCAGGCTCCATTTATTTTATTGAATATGATTATAAATAATAAAATAATTTTAAATTGCATGTTTGCTAATCGTAAAATTATATGACAAATTATTTAAAATTCGTATAAATGATACATAAAAATGTCTTTCAACTGTTTGATTCAATTAACATTATATTTTTATTATTATTTATTTTAAATTTAAATCATCAGTCACAGTATGATTAAAATACGTATACCTTAAAAAGCGTTTTTATTAAATTAGAAGTTGTTTAATATCTATTTTTTTTAAATATCCATTATTTAAAAATATAATTTTCGATGTAAAAACATGCCTGCATTCACATTCAAAGCTTGGAGAATTTGGATGATAAAGTTAATTTGAGCTACATAATTAATAGGGTAATTGTCTATGTTTAAAAACAATACTTAAAAATATTGATTTCTTAATAATAAGTCACGAAAAATACATTAAAATTAAAACCTTATTTTATTCCTAAACGCTGTCTGCTAATTTGGTATTGCGTTACCGGTATAATATTGAGAATACTGGTATAACACATAGAAACTTAACCTAACACTTTTAAATAAGTTTTAACTAATTAAGATAACTGTTTACATTCAACTGACAGATGACATCGTAATTTTTGCCAAAATTACGTCATACCATGGTGTTTTGGGCACGTGATATAAAAACATATCGATTATTTATTTTAATATAATAAATTAATGTGCTTTTATGAAATTGTGTATATATTCGAATATTTCTATACAAATTTCTATTTTTTTTCCAATTCATGCTTTATTTTTTCTACCAAAAGGAAGTACCTTATTAATTTACATTATTTGGCCCTTATATTTTAATAAGGTTTTGAGATTGCCAACAAACATTTCGTTAAAAAAAAATTATTTCTGATTTTTTCTTCTCGTTCTGTAAAAATTTGATGTTATTCTCTAGCTTATTATGAAACAATGAAACTAGGAATTCATAAATCTAAACTTTTGCATAACAATACCAAATAATTTGTCTTTAATTATTACGACAAAATTTATGCGAATTGAAAATATAATATGGAAGCTTCAAACTGTATTTTATTAACACATAATAAAAGCAATTATAAAATATACGGCATTACAGTGCAAATTACCAGATTAATTAATATTCTTATTTTCGAGTAATATTTTGTAACCGAGCTTAGAATATTCTATAAACGCACAGAATATACTGCGATGAACTACATATAACCCTGCTTATTGATAAATTTGTTACAATGTTACATTCTTAGCTTATATCAGACTACAGTGTGCTTGAAATGAAGAAAAGCTAAAAATTATTTTTAAAATTGTATCAATTCTTAAATCTTTGTTTGTTACGAAAATAACGTTATAAATAGCATGCAGAGAGATCAGAAATTAACAAAAAAAATGGAATAATTAAAAAAAATTGTTCAAAACTTAATATAACTTGTAATACTCAGAGGCGGATTTCTGCTTAGCATTGTGGGGCCCGGGCCAAGCGTTTTCCGTCGCTTGGCCCTCTTAAAAAAAAATCTTTAAAAAAATTTTAAATTTAAACATTTTTTATGAATATAAGAATATTTCAGATATATTTCATTATTTATTAAAAATAAGTATTTAAATTTTATCACAAAAAATTTAAAAAAATTTTTACCGCATGTCATAATTTTCTTATAATTGTTATACCATCAATTATATATATATACCTTTGGACATCTAATAAAAACTTTCACTTCAAAATCGGCTAAAATAGGAGCCACGTGTTAAATATGCAAATTTTAACAATTTTTCAAAAATTATTCGATTAAGGTATAAAAAAAAATGTATGCATGTTTAAATTTTCTTAAGGATTCCAAGGAAACTGGGATTTTATTGGAAACGTTCTTCAGATCTATAGAAGGTTAGTTGGTGTAGTAATGTGTGAGATTACTGTGAAATGAAAACGCCTATGATAAGTAACAAAATTTGATTAATTATTTGATTTTGAAAAAAAATAATTTAAAATTTAATATTTTTAAAATCACTTTCTTTAAGCAAAAAAGGCGCCACATTGGATCGGGTATACGGTGGTATCCGCCTCTGGAAGTACGTCAGTCTAGATTTAAATTAAAATTTGAAATTGTGGTTTGAAAATTTGAATGAAATTCCGATTTGAAAATTCGAATTAATAGTTAATCCGAATAATATATAGCTTTTTGGGTTGGATTAAAAATATTTAGTAAGTTCTTTGAAAGTACATTAATTTTAGGCTGAAGTTTGTAACGGTAGAAAATATTGAAGACACAAAGAATTTGGTGTATGTGTCCGTAAAAGCACCTACTTATTCCATTTGTGTTTGCCCGTCTGTCCGCCATCAAAATAACTAAAAAACAAAATGAGATAACGAATTGGAAGTTTGATGACGTATTCTAGACTTCTAGGCATAAACAGTGAGTTTCAGTTCATGAATAAGCCAAATAGGATCATTGGCTCCAAAGGATTCATGACCCAACGGGTAAATCATAAAAGATTGAAGAAAACTGTAAAAACAATAATGTTGATTTTTTACAACAAACAACTTTTGTTAGAAACATTTTGTCGTAAACTGTTAGATTTCCCAGATTTTCTGCTGATATTTAGTTAATAAACGCATATAAGTATTTATATATTTAGGATATTTTATGCATGCTAATTATTAAACATAATTCAAAAATTTATAAATAACCAAGTGTCGAGTATCTAAACAATTAACACTGTTAGTTGATATTTTATCTTGTTTTAGAAAAATAATTTCAAATAAAGAATTAAAAGCATATTTTTATCATAAAGGTAAATTTATGTATTTGAAATAACGTAATATAAAATTAGCATTGTCTGATTTGGAGATTTAGTCGTAACACTAAGTGAATATATATTTTCAAAAAAAAGAAAAGAAATGGAACATAAAATTAAATTATATATAGGATATTTCATTTTGATTGCGTGTCAAGTAATTTTTTGTTGTTTTTTTTTTTGTTTTTTTGATTTCAGATCATTAGATCATAAAATTTGGATTTTTGATGAGATTGGTACCTACAATAAATATACTCATATATCGTGCATACTAATTATCATATATGATAATATACATTCAAATAAAAAAGATGGCGTCTGTATAAAAGCCTTAGGCATAACACACAATACCTAAATTAAACATAATCAAGAGCGTAGGAGATATGATAAAAACATATTCCATTTAATAATAATAATAATATTCATATAGGCAGTTTGGAATGTTTTTTCAAAAAATATTTTTAAAAGAATTTTAAAATCACGTGCGCACACTGTATGTAGCAAGTTATAAGCAGTGCCGCTCCAAAAAAAAAAAAGTCACGAACGTAAATTTACGCGATTAACTATACACTAATGATTTGAAATATATGTATGTATTATAAATGTCTTGTAGTCAAGGAGTCATGACGTGAAAAAATTATAGTACATGCAATATTACTTTGTACTTTATTACCTCTATATACAAACCAAAACGTGAATAACGTCAATCATTTAATTTCAAATAAATACAACCTAATGTTTAGTTCAATTTTGGTATTGTGGGACCACAAACGGGATTATAGAAAATCAATTTATATTAAATGAAAAATTTAGGATGGAGGTATAAATAATAAGCAAATGGAAATAAGTAAGATTTAGGGGGATTTGCCTATCAAGATGAATCTGGATATGCCCACATTTACATGAAGAATAATTTTTCTAAAATTTAATAAATTATTTTAAGTCAAAAATTTCTATTGATAATTTCTTAGTCACCAATTAAATTACTTTTCGAAGACGGCACTAATGAATAATAAAGTTAAGAATATGATTTGTGCGAACTTCGATAGGTAATTGATAACAAGGTAATGATTTATAGAAATTTTTAATTTATAATTAAATTTTTCTTTTTAGTTTTTTTTTTTGCAGTCGTTCACAAAAAGACAAGAACTAAAAATTTTCCTTTGGGTGATATGCAATGACAACATCGTTAAAGCCCACGTCCCCTTGGTACTGGATTATTATCTTTATCAAATTTTTATGGGGCAACTTTGAAGCTATAATGATGACAACTTAGATAGAATTGAAAAGCTGGGTATTTAACAAACAAGTTACTCCCGAAGACATACATAGCAAATGTACATACAGGCGAACATAGAACTCTTTTTCTATCTCCCTCTGTTTTGTGGTCGGTTGGAGCACTAACGGACACCGGTTTCTTGAGCTTAACACAAAAATAATGTTAAAATCAGTTGGCTGAGTTATTTGTTTAAATACTTGACATATGGTTGTATTTCATTGTTTGAAGTTTTTTAATCATTAGCATTCATAAAATACTATAATATCTAAAACTAATATTATGAGTCTTATTAAAGAGAATTCTAGGATTTTACGAATAAATTTTTATATTTTGTCCCAATTTCCTAAATTAAAAATATTTCGTATTTTATAAATACGTATTGCGACTCATAATACGTATTGCTAAACTAGCTAATTCATACTGATGATGATTACTTTGTTGTCGAAATACGTATTTATAAAATACAAAATATTCTTGATCTAGGAAATTGGAATGTAGGGAATTGAAAACCATAAACAATGGAGGATAGCTCAAATTATGTTTTCAAACAGGGTACCGGCTTTTCCACAAAATAAAAAGAATCATAGGATATAATATTAAGGATGCCGAAATTTACTAACAAGTTGAAGTTAATTAATTAATAAGAATACATGATATTTATTATGTAATATAATATGGAATTGAATTATAATTTTAGCGAATTCAAACATCTTAAGAAAAAACGTTTCTAACAAAAGTTGTTTGTTTAAAAGAATATCTTTAATTGTTTAACAGCACATACCCATAGGTCTAGTCGAACTTCAACTTACTTTTTAGATATAGAATTCAACAGATAGACTAAAATAGACTAATCAAGTCATTCTCTTATACCTAAGTTATGTATATAGAGGCATTGCGATTGGTTAACTGAAAATATTTATTTTTTTTTTTGTTTCACCAAAAAGTGTTATTGTTGTGGATTCATTTGTTGTACTCATGACTTGATGAATAAATAATTATACATTTTTTTGTAAATTTCATTTCTGAAATATTATTTTAGAAATATATGGGCCAATGCGAATTTTTTTTTTTTTTGAAAATCCCTACAGCAAAAATGTAATTAAAATATTATTTTGTCATTTGGTATTTTTTTTTAACTGACATCAAAATTCACTTTAAATTCGCGTACTTTGGAATGTATCATAAAAGAATGAAAGAATGTACGTACTTTCAGGTTCAGTATCAATATTTCGACTATTTTTAATTATTAGCATTCATAAAATATCCTAAATATGTTATACATACCATTGTAAAACATATACAATAATAAAATACATGTGCTTATTCGCTAAATTTGAGCTGAAATTGTGGCGAATATAAATAGTTTACAAAAAATGTTTCAAACAAAAGTAATCTTTTATCGTTTAAAAAAAGATCTATTGAATTCAATGTTTCGGTTTTGTCCATTCTAGAACTTGAATGGACTTTTTATGTCTAAAACACGCCACCAAATTTTCGTTTTTGAATTATTTGATGACGGGAAGACGATTATACAAAAATGGACTTATTAGATGATTTTATGAACATCTATATACCAAAACTTTATTTGTGGCTGCAACATTTTCTAGTGTTACAAACTTTAGACTAAAATTAACATACTCCGACATAATGTACCCATATGTCGAGTATAAACTTACTTATAAATTTTCCGAAATGGAAACATTATTGGAATTGATAGAGATTCGATACGATATCTGGTGACAAAAAATGTATCATGACAAAATGAAAACTTTTAAAAACTATGCTTGAGCATCTAAATTTGAGCTATTTACAACTAGAAAATACACAAAATTGTTAAAATTAATTTGTTCATACAAATCTGTACTCACGAACAAACGAGTTTGTGCACACCATACACACGTTCAATAAAGTTTGCTTAATTTTTAAGTGAAAAATATGGAAACATGAAGAACTTTTAAGTCACATTGGAAAGAACTAAAGATATTAAACCTCCGTTCCTCAGACATATACGTCTCTTAACAGAAACTATCCAATATCATTATTTTTAATCTTAATTTATAAACATATCCTTTATTTATATCTGATTGTAAGTTTTCAATCAAAGCTTTGAAAACTTACCTACAATCACATAAATCAAAAATAATACGAAAGATCACGATAAGTACAATTGAATTAATTGCATACGCAGGTCAGTAGGGAAAATGCTCAAATTTCTTTTATCACAGCAATTATTAAAGTGCCTTTACTTCAAAATCATGAATTTAGTAATTATTTAAAAATCTTAAAAAATAGTTGAAATATGGACGTTCAAAATTAATAATTAAGGAGATTTGCATAAATGACGTCATCCCCTGGACGTGAACGCGTAATACCGTTGTGTAACAAAAGTTGATACGCGACGATGTTACATCGCATCCCACAAATTTGTCGGTAAATTGAATTGCATCAAAAGATGTTGCTTTGTGGGGCTACGAACATTGTGGACTCAATAACGCAAAATTTGGAAAGACTAATCGTAAACATTATTCATTTTTATTTTTATTGTATTTAAATATCTCGATATGGAGCGGAACGAACAAAATACAATCAAATTTATTAAAATTTATCAACATAAACAAATACTTAAAGTAAAGGTACTCTGCTTGGTAAACTGATGGAACGCACTGCTACACATAGCAGCATCGTAACATCGCAACATCTACAAACCATAGGTCTCGTAGCACGTAACATGTAATATGTAGCAATACAGGTTACGCTGCTTTAGAAAACGGATTAAAATGTGAAATTTGAATTTTAATTGTTTATTGATGATATTTTAGTTATGAGGTATAACGAAGGTAATTTATGTTGACCTGGCCATTGTACAATTATTAATTGATTCATTAATAAGATATAAATGACCATGTTGTTAAATTTTACCCATAGAAGTAAAAAAAAAAAACTAAAAAATAAAGGATAAAGGATAAAACGTATAGAATGTACAAATTTTGAAACCATTCAATTTGATAAAATTGAATTAAAAAAATTTTTTTTTAATAATCCTAAATATAAATTGCCATGTTGTTACAATCTATTAGATTCGCAGTAATGGTTAGCTGGTTTATTACTTTTGTAGCACTCATTTCCAGCCTTTTGTATAGATTTTGATGCACATAAGACATTTTTCAAAATAAACTTAATTACTTTACAGTGATTATTATATCTTCTACAGTTTTCAACCCTTATTTTACTACCATAAGTTAGAATTGGTAACACCAAGGCATTACTTAATTTTATAAACACTTTATCGGTACACAATATCCATCAATACTTTTTTAACTTTACCGTACATGCGTTCCACTCGCTGATTCCAAATCTTTATTTATTAAACTACTCCCGATACATTAACTTCATGATGTGGGTGGAAGAAAACTTGTTTGCAGTTGTTTGAAAGAAACAATGCAGTCATTGGTCTGGAGATTTGAGAGAAAAACTGCAGTTAACCTCTACAAGAATGACCGTCTATTTCATTCTCATCCATGCAACGACAGTCTAATTAATTGACCTCTCTGTAAGTTATAATTGAGAAACTGCCGCTGTCGTAATTCGTACCCATAGCCAAATTGACGTCGAGATTTAACTCGGCCACCCAGCCTGTGGTATGAGAAAAAAATTCAAATATAATGTAAAACTTGCGAAATGGGTCCTAACTTTTCCTTTTAAAAATGAATTTTATTAACTTATATTCCCTTATATCTACTGAGTTCAAGAACAAAGTTCACTTAAGTTTGTACACAACAATTTTCTTGCAAAATTTAGTTTTCACTAGTCAGTTGGTACATATTTTATTGTGTATATGCAACGTGAGACATGAACCTAGCGTCAAAAAAATAGAAACTTTTACTCAATAATGTAGACAACATTGAACCAGACAAAGACTGAATATTTCCGTTTAAATAAATATTTGACCTGGCATTTGATATTTTACGATCCAAATGCTTATAGTATTTTATGAATGATAATAATTAAAAATAGTTCAAATGTCCAAACACCCAATCGTGTATCGAGTATCTTGATAATTAACTCTGTTAGTTAGTATCCTCACTTACGTATTAAATTTGCATTTATTCTTTTCTAGATAAAAAAACACAATTTCATTTTAGAATTTCAATAATAATAATTGAATTTATTTAATTTATGTAACATATAAAAAAATTCTTTGATGTTAATAAATATTTTTTAAAAAAATAATTACAAAATTTAAATACAAAAAAAACAAACCCTTTTCTAAAAGGACTTTTTTTCCTTGTTCTGTCATCAATAAAATTAGTTTGAAAATAAATTCTATAATATTCATCATATCCATACAAAGTAGCAGTAGTAGTAGTAACTACTAATTTAATACCACAAACTTTTTTATGTGGGGGTTAGAAATGGTCTATTATATGTATATAATACCATTCTAATGTAGTAAATTAACTAGATAACGATAACTATAGGGGTGCTTTAAAATATATATCATTATGATGTTTTGTATCAGTATTTTAATACAATGTGGTATCATATTTAGATCCAACATAGTGTGGATCTAGGTGATGGTGTCAAAAGTTACATAAAACAATTAGGTGTAGTGAAAGTCTATGTTAGAATCAAAAGTTTACAAATTCATGCTACTATTCAGAGATATTTGTCTACCAAGCATGTTATAAAGATGGAATGATTTAAATTTTAAATTTAGAAAAAAAATTACGTTAAAATTTACGAAAATACTAATAATAAGGTGTAATAATAAATATCTAGAAATTATATAAATAAAATAACTAATAAAAAAAATTTTAAACTAAAAAGTAAAAAATTATTTTAGTTTTTTCCTTATGACCCTTTCGAAATCGGTGCCAATCTTATTCTTAGCATTTTTTAGCTTGGTTGACTTCGACTGAGAAATTCGCATTTTATTTTTTACCTTTGAGTGTTGTTGATGTATACCACAAAAAAATTTCATTTTTATCCAATTTAAAAAAAAAAATTAAAATTGTTTTGACCCTTCCTTTCTCCTTGGGTCCATCAAACCCTAGTTTCCTTATCATGGTACCACCATCGGGATATATCCTTTCCAAAAAAATATAATCATCAAAACGGGTTCATAAACGACGAAATTATCCGCGAACACACATATTACAAATGTCAAAATGTTTTTTGCCATTTCCAGCCGCTTTGGGATATCAAATCTGGGCCAAATTGAAATTAAACCAAACGGCATACACCAGTTTTCATTTAAAAAAGGAATAAGATATTCTGAGATACCAAACAAAATACAGTTGGAGAGCGAACCTGTTTTTTTTTTAAGTCGGTTAAAAATATAGGTGGCACATGGTGAAATAAGCTCGTTGCAGATTTTTGTCATATCTCATAGTCTATACACTAATGGAACACAAATTTTCATGGGCATTTTTTTAATCGATAGTATGGGTAGTAAGATGAACTGTGAGAAAATTTATAACTTACTATTTAACTAGTATAGGTAATTAGATTATCGTGTAAAAGTTAGTTCACATTTAATTATTTTTTGACGAATATTGATTTTCAGAATATTGTAAAAAAGACTCTAATAGGGCAAGTTCGAGACTGTTTTCACATTTTTTGAGATGCAATGATATTTTAAAAGATTATTTTTATGTTTACGACTATTAACAATTTTTTTTGTCTAAGACTCTATCGTCTACGCTAATATATTTGTTGGTGAAATGAAAAAAGGTATGTAATTTAAAAAATATATTAATCCGATAGCATATTCAATGTGATTCTTGGTACACAGCCAAAACTAACTGTACAAATTTAATGCCATGATAAATACACTTAATACTTTTGCCTCCAATGCAGTTGTTCACATGTAGATCAAAAATCACAATTCGATTACTATTTTACAGATTATTTCGCTGCGTACCTATTTAAATTATTTTTAATTTCGGAGGTTAGAATCGATTCCGTCAAAGCATATAAACACTTCGTTAAATGTTGAATATGGACCATTATTTCCAGCCATACAGTACATATTATATTATGTTAATCATTTAAAGTATAATTTTAAAATAAAGATATGTTTAAAATAAAACCCTTTTGCACTGTACAATTTACGTTAAGTAAACAATTGTTATATTGTTGTCACAAAAGCGTCATCAAATAATACTTATAAAAAGCTTTTGATACATAAAGAGTACCTAAGTATGTATCTATATGTATACAAAAACAGCTATTTATCGCCTGATAGATTATAGCTTATTATGTGACAAGTTCACAAATAGCTTTTTAAATAATATTTAATTTGTAATTGGTGTACAGCACTTTATGTTCGTATTAACAACCCTTAATATCGACTCAGTGTTTATTTCAATTCATTACTTAAAACCTAAATAGATAGATATTTAAATTTTATTTACTTAAACAACACGTTGTTAAGGTGTAATTTTAAAAATGCTCAAACAAAAGCTGAGAACTTGGACGAAGGCTAGGATGAGTATCAAAGCAACTATTTCGGTTCGATAGAAAAAAAAACCATTAAATCGGTGTCAGTGAAAGCATCTGACCCATATGCCAAAGCTCGTTTAAGATATTTATTGTATATTTTAAGATATTGGGAAAAAATTAAAACTTGAAGATTATTGAATGATTATAGTGATCAAAATAACAATAATAATAGGGGCGTTGTTTCGGAATGTAGGTAAAGGTAGTAAACATTAATTTCTTAAAAAATTATTCTTTATTATTTTCAAATAAAAATTTTTATTTTCATAAATTATCTATCCAGAAATAATTACGTAAAATGTATTTTTGGTAAATAAATTAAAAGTTTTTTTTTTTTTTTAAAAAAAAAAAAGCTTTTATTTAGATATTCTTAAAGGAAAAACATAAACTTTAAATTAAATCAAACCCATCAACTTATTACAATACACAATTCATGTGAAATAATTTTACCTCTTTTTCAAAAAAACATTTTCACGGAAAGCTTTTAAATCGAATAAATTGTTTCATGTAATAAATTGATGGATTTTGATTTAATAAAATACTGTTTTTATAAATATTTTTTACTTTTAATTTATTTTTTATTATTTAGTTAGTATTCGTATTCAATTCTCAGAAAAATATTTCATTTAATACCCATATAAAAATTTAGATACGCTTCGAGCGTTCCACCAAAAGGAGGGTGTAAAAAAAATGATATTTTTAAACCTGATACCCGCTCAATATTTTACAGCGGTTGTAAAAATCCGCATCTATTTAGTATATGCAAAGAAAAACAGTTCGTATTTTTGGAGCTTTTCCACAAAAAGAGTAATCGTGTTTATCATTACAATACATTCTCATCCAAACTATAAGGATATGCAAAATTTCAATTCAATTGGTTAAGGAAAACTGCTTTAAAATTCAGTTGCAAGAATTACCCTAACATATATTGCAAATTAAATAAAAGCTTGAAGATCTTTTAAAATGAAATATTAGACCAAAATATACAAATATAAAAAGAATACTGAACAAATATGAAATTATTTAATATCAATATTACGATTATAGCTATACATTTAATACTGATGTATGGAGTTGTAATGTTTGAAATATATTCGCGGGATCACCATTATATGTATAACAATATACAAGATACACCTTCTGCATGACCCTATGACACGGCTATATGAAAACAACGTAAGCAATAATTCTTTTTCTTAACATGAACACACTTTTGGAACGCGCTATTTGATACGATTTTTAAATAAATGATGCCCATGTACTTGGAGTGCTGATCGTATTTAATAAACGCTCTGATCTCAGTAAAGTACATTCTTAATTTATTTTTATTTAACACACTACCATCATTTATTCAATCTTAAAGGATCCAAAAACTTATAAGAACGGCGAGTTCTTCGCAAATTTGTAATTGATTTTTACTTACGCTAAAAAATCATAAATGTGTATAAGTTATCAATTATTGAAATAATTTTAGCAGTTATTTATTTAATAATTAATTAACTGAATTGCGACTTAATAAATATTGGATAAGTCGGGTGGAACATGTCTTTATGCATCTGATATTTATTTTGTTTAAGAAGTGTATCTAATTTACCTCTTATTTTAAAACGCTTCTGCGATTAAGGACATACAGTTTATATATTTCTTCCGAAAATATACTACTTTAAAAATCGAAAATGATATGTATTCAGTCTCCAGCGACCTGTAAATATTTTTTTTTTTGTAGAAGAAAAACATTTCATATTTACATTAATTATTGACGTGTAGTCAAAAATATTGAAAAAATTACCGGCGTTAAATATAGTTAATTTAATTCACTTATTCATCTGTCCAATATCTGACTTAAACTATTAACTTGACGAAATCTGTGGTTCAGTTTAGAGATTATAACAAAAGATATCAATGAATGTTGATTGATTTAAAACAATTAATATTCTGAGTAATTGAATGTTTTAAATTAATTATTTTTTCAATGACTACAATATTTTTGATTTTTGAACAACTACTACAGTAATAATACTCATATTATATACATTAGATATAGTGAAAATGGTTTAAATTGAAATTTTTGACTACGTAGTAATACATTCAACTGATTTAGACTCAAAGTATGCTGAAATATTTTAATAATTTTCATAATTTTCTAGAATAAATACAATATTTGGCCTGATAGCTACTATTAACCTTGATCTCTTTGACCACGTCCTGCCATATAACTTTATTGTACACAATATTTGCCCAACAACTCACTCGTAATATTTTCCATCTCTATAGGTCTCCTTGCATTGTATTCATAATACAAACTTAAGGTAATTGTGCTGCTGGATTTATAGTGTCAAAAAAATCTAAATTTTTTTATACCCATTAAAGGTATTAAAATACAATTACCATTAAAGTTTAAAGTCAATTGAACGTCTACAATTCGAGTTATTTATAACTAAATTTCTGATAATTTACATTGCCAGCACAAACTGCGTTAGTTTTAATAATAGCCAAAAAATATAGAGATCTAGTTTAAGTAAACATCTATTTTCTACAATTTTGAAAACTTTTACTCTTTTGACTCAACTCAACCCTCATCCGTTAAAAAAATATATAAAAACTGATAACATACAGGCTTGATTTGTACCAGAACGTGGTTTCCGAACTATAATCCATCATTGAAAAATATTACCTACAGCCTTACAGAAAACAGCATCATTATAGGTTTGAACTGTATTAAATCCAAATTCGTTATCGATTAAAAATTTCCATTAATTTTTTCTGAACCATTTTGATGTAATGTATTTGATTTTGCATAAAATACAATGTCAAAAAATTTTCAGCAAGAGAAAAATATAGAAAACTAAATGCCATATAAATAAATGAAATCGGTAAAATAATTTTGATTTTAAATTTTGTTTAATTTTACAAATCATATGTATATAATTTCATAATTTATTTTGTATGATGGCAAATACTCACAAATTTGTTTTATTCACAAAATTACATCGACAGTGGATTTTATAAAAATGGGACCATTTTCTTTTTATTATGTCGACATCTTGTATTGCTATGACCAGAGAGCTATATTTGTTTTTATAGAATGTAAGTGGTATTACTCTCTATAAGCGACTTTCTCTGTCAATATATAAAGGTAATTTCTAAAATGTTTTCAATTGAGGATTATAATCTTTCGTTTCAATTGTAGAATGTATTTGATAATAATAATAATAATAAATATGTATAGAAATATATTTTTAAGAGGGTGCTTTTTTTTGGTTTGTTGTTAAATATTAGTGCCATTGTTATTATTAAACAGAGCTTATTATTAACTATTGTATATTTTACAGTATATATATAAGAATATGTTATTGTTATTATTATTATTATTATTATATTTGTCTATGTGTGTACACAAGAACATTTATAAATAATATGCCTGTACATACACTATTCGCTCGTTTCAAACAAATCTGCCTTGCCAATTTCATTATTTTAAACCTACATTCAATCATTTGATAAAAACGTTATCAATACTCTTGCAAACTTTTCACTGGATTTTACAATTAAAATTTGATGGCAATACAATATTATAACGCATAAGATAATATTATGGTAGCGTTATAAAACTTAATTATTTCTATTTTTCCAACGCCTAATACAAGTAATAAATCCAACTGTCTGTGTGATCAATATTTTGCAAGATATAGCAACTCAAACTTGAAAGTATTACTTTGACTTTTAATTTGAGTCACTCGGCCCACAAAAGGATCCACAAAGGGATATAAGAAGAAAAAATAACCATTTATTACAATTGCTTGCAGTCTGTATACTCTTTCAAAAGCATGCTTTCAAAATAAAGCTAGAACCCCTAAAAAGAAAACTGACTTAAAAATAGGCACTTGGAATGTAAGCACAATGTTATTAGCTGGAAAAATCGCAAATTTAAAATAAGCAATGAATAAATTGCTACAACTTGTCTTGCAAAGATTTGTAAACGGAAAAAATCATTCATATTACATACGATAGGAGAAAATGGAACTGCATGTTAGTCAACGTTTGGTGTAACCAAACACGACACTCAAACCAACATACACTTTCAAAGTTTTAGCGTTGGCATAATAAATAAGGAAAAAAAAATTCCAAGCACCGCATTCGCATTCTAATACGAAAATCAAGTTCTTTATAAAACAAGGAGATAACCACTAAGTTTTGATACTCGACATTAGTTTCATTATCAATGTTTGGCCTATTTTTATTCATTTGCATTTATAAAAAACTGAAAATATGCAGTCAATACAGCTCGAACAAAAGTTCTGTAAAACAAACATGTTTGTTTCGAAATTTTTCGTCTATTAGTTATGGTTTAAGTGTTAGTCGAATTGGATCATTCTCTTACTTTAACTAGCCATTTTTTTTAAGTTTCAGTTATCACTATAACGGATTGGTGGTGAACAGCTGAAAATGGACTTATGAGTAGTTTATATGATCACCTATACAAAAGAGTTATTAATGCCTTCAATATTTTCTAGTGTCACAAACTGTTGGTATGAATATACTCTGGCATATTCTATGTACATCGATACGTCGAGTTTAATATTCGTAAAATATACGCAACTCTCCAAATTTTATCTTATGTAGACATTTTTGCACCTTGCAATACTTTAGCCGTTATTGGCTATAAATCAAATAATCTGCGTATCTCATTTTTAAAACTGTGTTATATTGAGTCCCTTTTTATATTGGTGAACTCTTTACCATGCCTTCCTTTCTCTATTTAGTTGTTAATCACAATTACGACTATCGGTATAACAGCTATGGTAACTTGTTATAGTATCACAACATAAATGGTTATAAAATTTTGTACGGTTTCAATTACTACGTACGTAGCCTAGTCCGTAGGCCAGTATGTTATTACTAAGTGTAAATTTTACTACGAGTGGTTTATATTTACTTCCAACAAAAAAAAAAAAAAATAAAAAAATAAAAAATAATACGACATGAATATACCACGCTTAAAATTATCCACAGGTTTCTTTGGTTTACAGTTATTTTTCATTTCAAAATGAATGTTTTAGAAATATACTAGTGGAAATCCCGCGGTTTCGCCCTCGTAGTTCCCGTTGACGTGGAAATATTAGGATAAAAAATAAGCTAAGTCACCCGAGAATATTTTAGCTTCCCGACGATGAAAGAATGCGTCGTATAAAGAATTTTCAAAAGCGTCGAATAGTTTTTAAGTTTATTGGTAGTTTATATTTATTCGTTTCAAAAATACAAATACTTCCTCTTTATAATATTAGTATAGATATATCAAAAGTAATATTATCACATCTAGATCAGGCAGTATCATATAGTTTGCATTACTTTGCCTACTATATACTACTACTAAACAGAAATGTAGTATGTTCCAAGCCATTTGGATGGATGGACAAAACTGGATATTATATACCAAAGAGATATTATTATTATTATGCATATACATATAAAGTTTTAGTTTAGAAGGTTTAGCTTACCTTACATGCTTTAACTACAATATGATGTTACGACTATTATTTAGAGAGTATATACGTTAAGAACTAAAACAAACAGAGATTTTGTCGCCCGCAGCAAATTTAATTCATATATATATATATATATATATCTATTCATATTATATACATACATATTATATGAATATACTATTTACAATAAAAGGCTTTTTTCTTTTACTATAAATCCTATACATATTTCTGTGCTAATACAAAACTATGTTCAAAAATATGTTCAAAACAAAAATCATAAAATGAATATTTGGTTGGTATATTTGCTATTCAAATATTTCGAAAATATCCTTGTCTATTTGGAATTTAGAATTTTGTTAACAAAAAAAAAAAAAGTAGTTTAAATTCAGTTTCTAATTTTAAAGCCTGTATGCATAGTCAAATAATATAAAGTTTTTATCTAGTTTCAATTTTATTATCCGAATTTTGGGGCAATTATCGATTCCCTACAATTAAGTATAATCAATTCTCTAAATTGTTGTACCTTGCAGTTTATTGCGTCCCACTTAATGATTCAAGTCTTCAATCTCATTTATGAAGACACTTTTAATATCGTACGTCTTATCATTGTTGTTGTTCGAGTGAGCGAGATGAGAATATCTTCTATCTCTTTAATTAAATTCGATAATCATCACTAAAGTCTGGACTTTTCCGTAATTATCCCAATCATCGATATGGTTATTGATAGCATTGTATACTGGTGTTGATAGCAAGGCAAGCCTCTAACCTTCGTTAACTTCGTATTTAGAGATGAAAATTGACATATCGATAAGATATTTGACAAAATTTTACTACTTCAATTGAAGCGTCTTTACTTCACAACTGGCTGACATTTTTTTTAATCTTTAAAAATGAACATGGTTATTCAAAGCTTTTGATTAAAATGAGAGAGATATGATATGTGTGACGTCGATTGCTTGTTTGTATATTCATAGAGATAACTTCTGAAGCATGATTTTTCAAGAAAGAGATGGCAAATATTCTTTGAAAACTTAAAGCCTTATTGTTTTTGAATTAATTTATTTTTAATTTTCAATTTTTGTTATGATATTGAAAATATTTTCAGATTTTTAAACTAAATATTGCAAGTTTCATATCCATCAAATATCCTATTGAGAAGTATCTTTTGTTTTCTTTGCTATTAAATTCGTTTCGAAACCTATAAGGCCAAAAATAAAATAAAAGTATCCAAAAAACTCAAATTTATATCTCAAACATATAAATTTGTTAAAAAATTCTTTTCAAAATAAATCTTAAAATTTTTTCTTGTATACTCATTTGTAAAGTTTTTCTGAAAAAAAAGGAACCTTCTATTTGTTTGGTAAGGTGAATAATTATAACTAAATTTTACTAAATTATTGAATGACTTTTTGGCATTTGTAACACATTTTTCCATATGGTCAAACCAATAGATGGTAATATGTATGTTATAATTGCATTCAGTCATTTGGTTTTCAAGACATCAAAACACAAAAACTATGTTGGTTAATAAAACTATGCAGTTTTCTAGAAATCCTTTACATTCAAAAACAAAAATTTTCAAAGAATTTGTACATCATAGTCATTCGCGTAAATTAATTACTACGCATTATATATTACACCAATTTTATATTTTCTTCTTAGATTTCTTTATTTCAAGCATTCTTACTCAAAATGGTATTTACAGATTATTTAAACCAATAATAAAGTGTATAAGTTATTTCTATATTTATTGTTTTTATATAATGTTCATCTGTACGTATAAGGGTAAATTTATACAAACCATGTGGTATAAGAATATATTTCCCTTTTTGTATAGTATTTTGCAATACAAATTCTAAGTTATGTTTGTTTTTTTCTATTTTCTGATAGAAAGTTATAAACATTATACCGATATTAAAAAGCATTTGATAAACTAAGATTTGAAGTTTCTAAACATTGAATTAGTCACTAAATTTATGACTATCTGTCTCATATAATAATTCTCTTTTCAGTGTCAATAAAGAAACTTAATATAACCAAGTTATGAAATTCAACATCAGCATTTTTATGTTGGAGAATTTTATATTTTGGAATTTTTTGGTTATTTATTAGCAAAAGGGCATATCTATTATGGACAAAGTTGTAGAATTTTTCAAAACAAAGGTAGACCAAAAGTCTTTAGGAAGAATAAACGCTATTCCTGACTAGGTACCTATCTGGCAAAGTTGCATTCATGTTCATAACTTTTTCTCGTCGAACTATATAACTTTGTATCAAAAATGGAAGGAATTGAGTTCAGAGCGGTGATAAAACAAGTGACCGTACATCAACAGAAGACGAACATCGTTTAGGACATTACGGAGGCGTGAGTACCCCAAAAATGATTGATTAAATCCACGATATGGTGTTAAGTGACTCGATGTCTTTATTTTCATGATAAATTGGGTATGTAAAAAATATTTGCAAATTGGGTTTCGCAATTTCTCTCAGCTGCGAACCAACGCAATTGCGTAGTTTTTTCTGAGGGTTCTTTGGAGCACATTCGAAGGCTTTTTTTGCAAATCGGATAAGTTTCTGTGCAGATAAGTAGATGTAGATGAAACATGGATACACCAGACATTCCTGAGACGAAAGAACAGTCATCGGGATCCAGAAAAGGCAAAGACGGTGAAATGAACTAGAAAAGATTTTAGGGGGATCACAGTGTGTATGTTCATATATATACTTTTTTGCGTTCATCATTTTTTATCTCGATAACCTTCACACCGTCAAACGTTGGTGACGTGATTACAATTTCATTTGACTCATTATGACGTAACTCAAAATCGATTCAGTATTCAACAAAATCGGTCCATTAATTTTTCGTTGAATTTCGTTGAAGATCGCTGAATTTCTATGACTTTATAATTTATACTGTTCAAAACTTTTTCGTCTAGGAAATTAGTCGTTTGGACCTCATGCATCATATTCTGTTTTGTGAAATTTTAAATTATTTAATAAACAAGTGAAGATGACAACGAACACAGTTAATTGTTTAGATACTCAACATATGATTGAATATCATTGTTTGAACTATTTTTAATAAGCATTCATAAAATACTATAAATATCCAGTGTATACATTTATATATATTTGTATAATAATATTTATTGTAATTACCAATATGTGATAACTAGCTTACTTTGATCTTAAATTGTGGCGAACATTTTACGAAAAAATTCAAACCAAAGTTGTTTGTTTCAATGAAATAAACTTTTTTTGTATTTGAATTTTTCTTCTTTTATAGTTTAAAAGTTGAGTTAAAGGCCCATTGGACCCAGTAGACCGATTTTGCTTATTAACGAACTTGGAATCACTTTTTATGTTAAGAATATGTCATCAAAATTCAGTTCGTTATCTGTTTTTGTTTTTGAGTAATGGTGATGACGGACGGACGAACGGACGGACAACCGAAAATGGACTTATTAGTTGTTTCTCTGAACACATAAACCTAACTTATGACTTAAATTAATATATTCTTGTCATATTATGGATATCGAGTATAAGAAGTTATTGATCGGCCCACGGAAGGTAAAATTAACCACTGCTAGTTGTATATATTTATACCTATTAAAATCAACATCAGACCTATTTTAAAACTTTAATAATTTCTTTTATAATATTTTCCACACTGATTGTATAAGTTAAGAATAAGGACGAGTAGTAATATTTTTCTTCGTTTGTATACTTAATGTTTGTTTGTATGTAAAAAGTAAAATGTATATAGATATATTGTTTGTACTTTGCAAAACTTTTGATGTGGCTCTATGTTTTTTTTTTGTCTTTATAATGAGAGTCATCCATCGCGCCACCATTTATATAAGATTTTATAGTAAACAGAATATTTGAATAACGTTTTCCTTTGCAACCTATTTTATGATCTTCCGAGTAGAATATGCATCGATATATACATCCGCTTTTAAGTCATTGAGTATCAAGTTTATTTCTACAACGATGTTTTATTTTATTTTTATTAAAATTACTTATAAACATTTTTTTTATTCACATTCAAAAAGATATACTGTTTTTATTCACATTCAAAAAAAAAGCGCTAATAAATTATAAATGTGATTCGAGCTTTAATGGAAAATTATTTTCGTCGCAAAAAATATAACCAAAATATTTTCATATTTGGCATGCACTTAGATCGTAGTCCATATTTATCATACATAATTTTTATGCGACAGCAAAACGCCGGGTGTCAGATAGTGTTACTTACTAGTGCCCTTAAGCAAACATTACTAATACCTTTTTCTGATTTTTCAATTGAATTAGATATGGTTGAAAATATAATTTTTTTGAATAATCAGCAGAGGCGGATTTAGGTTATGTGGCACCACCTTTGCATTGCGACAGTGATTTTAAAAATATTAAATTTTAAGTTCTAGTTTTTCAATATCAAATAATTAGTCAAATATCAAATAATTAGTAATGTTTCATTTCACAGTATAATATCACACATTACAATATTATACAACATTGCTCCCACTTTTTTTTTTGAGGCTTTATTACAACAAAACGATTACATTCATTAAGTTTCAAAGTAGTGCCCACCGTTATCTACCACTTTGGCCCATCTCTCGGGCAGCAGGCGAATCCCGCTGCGAAAAAATTCTTCATCTTTCGATAAGATCCATGAGTCGATCCAATTTTTCACTTCTTCATATGAGCTGAAGTGCTGGTCAGCCAGGTCGTGTGCCATTGAGCGAAATAGGTGAAAATCAGACGAAGCAATATCTGGAGAGTACGGCGGGTGAGGTAAAACTTCCCATTTCAACGTTTCGAGATATTTTTTTACCACTTTGGCAACGTGAAGTCTAGCATTATCATGCAGTAAAATCAATTTATCGTGTCTCTCGTTGTACTGTGGCCGTTTTTCATTTAAAGCCTGCTGCCCGAGAGATGGGGCAAAGTAGTAGCTAACGATGGACAACACTTTGAAACTTAATGTATGTAATCGTTTTGTTGTAATAAAGCCTCAAATAATAAAAAAAAAACGGCGGGAGCAAAGTTGTAAACCCAATAGTTTAATTTTTCTTGCTTTACATAGTGCGAATACATCGATGATTATATTATATGATTATATTCAATTTCTTACAACAATCACCTGTCTATAGATTTTAAGGGTATTCCCAATAAGATTATTTTTCTTAGAATATTTTAGAAAAATTAAATACACATACTTAGAAGTGTCATCAAATTTGAAATGTGAGCGAATTTAATTAGATGGTTTTACAGATTTGGTATTAAAAACATACACTACAATCCATTTAATGGTAATATGGTACCTGAGGTAAAAAAGGCTTTCAAAATTCCATGCATAAATAATTTTTTGAAAAAATTTCCTTACGCAAAGAAGTGATTAGCCGGTATAACGTGAATAAAATAAATTTGAAGTCGCTAGTGACTTCATCTTATGAGTAAAGAACAATTTGTCAATGAACTGACAATAATCATTGCACCGTTTTCTAACTTTTTGATGAAATAAAACCTTAACTTTGTAAGTTTAATTGATATCTTAACATACAAATTCTTGCTTATATTGGACATAAAGAACTATATTAAACAAAGAAATAAAACATTTTTGTATTTATTGTTTTTTATATATCTCCCACAGTTTAGAATCTGATGGTGATTCATGGATAAATGAACAATTTTAAATAGCCTTTGCAGGCATTGTAAAATCGGACAGTAAAACAAAAACAAAAAACACAAACAAAACTTACTTGTTTTATTAGTGAGGGCAAAAGACTAGAAAATAAATTATAACGAACTGCAAGCTTGAGAACTTTTCGGATGTTCTAAATATTCTAGAAAATAGAGTAATGATAAAAAGTTAATTTACTCTAATAAATCTCTATAATTAGACAGTCGAATATGTTTTATATCAAAAAAAATTTATTTATCTATACGAATCAATGGTGTTTAAAAAAGTATTTACAGCATTATAGAGAAAATAAGAATCGAATGTAATCACATTAATCTAACATTACTCATTGAACGGTTAACAACAGCGTTACGTGACCGTGAATTCATTTTATAAGCATTTTCAAAAGTTAAGAGCAGTGCTCTTCAACACTTTAAACATTTAGCATGACATAAATAAAAATAATTTCATCAAACTTTAAGCATTTAACCACTTGAACATATATGGTCGTTCATTTCTTGTCGATATTGTGTTATGTTATATATATTTATTCTTTGTGGTTTGTACAGGGATGTATTACTCGAGAAAAAAATTCCTTATCTTCAAAATTATTTGAAATTAATAATACATAAAATCTGAAAGATTAACAAGTAACCCAAATTTATTCAGAATTATTTAGAATATCAATAAGTAATAACGAATTAGTTGAATGGCTCAAATTAATAATTAAATACTCATAATTGAAGATACGTATTAGAAACATTCTTCACGCATCTGGTTACCAGATGAAAATTTGTTTTTATCAAATGGTATAAGTTTTTATCAAATGGTGTAAGTAAAGCAAAGTATCGTCAGTAAGTCAGTAAGTATCGTAAAAGTATTGGTTGCTTAAAAAAATATGTGCATAGAAATGTTTAATCTATACAAATATAACAAAGCTCAAGAGTGCGGCGTTTGCTTGAGTATAAATCTTTGCATAAATGTCAATCAAAATTAAAAATAATTTTTTTTTATTTCGTAGTTTATTTATTAAAGAATGCTATAAGCAATCAAACAATAAGCTACGACATTTAGGTGTGGAGCTCTGGTAGTTAGAGCCAATGAAGATGATAAAAATATAATAAAAATTAAAAAGGTTTGATTTTATTGAGATTACGGTCATATAAACATGCTTGCAAAACTTGCTCATGAATAACAGTTGCGAAGCTTTGAAATTAATAATTATAAAATAGTTTAAAAAAACTAAAAAAACACGCTCTATCTTTATTACTCTCATGCAAAGTATCCGTTCATATGCGTTCTGCAGCCAACTTCAGAGAGTTACCTACAGACAAACAAACATACGAGTGAAGCTAATAAAAGCGTGTTAAAAATCGGGGCGAATAAACATGTGCAACGAAAAGGTTATATGATGTGTACTACCCAGACGCCCGATAGATGATAAATCCAATGTAATAGAATAGAACTGCAGTGTGACAGAAGCTGAACCAGCTGCGTCTATTCGTTTCTAAGCCTTTTCTAACGTACTAAATAGTTAATATATAACCTATACGTCCCCAATATTCAATCGTTCTAATTTTTACTGTTTGTAAACTTCTCGCTTTGTTTCTTCGCTACGTTTTTATGAACAATTTCTCGTGCATCAAATCTTATACCGTACCACGTTCGCAATTAAATTATCTTTGTTTTGATATTTATGTTTGACAACTTCATGGGCAAAAACTGTTATAATTCGTCATCAAAAAATCGTTGCTTATTGTTAGATAGCATGCCTTAACAAATTGAAAGAATATAAAGTATCGTGCCAGGCATTTGTCACTAAAATAGAAGTGGCACTAATGTATTTTCTTAGTAAGAAATGTTTTTTTAACTTCAATTTGATTATAGTTTGAAGCCATTACTCGATAGGTAAGGTAACAAAACAACAACAAAAATTAAAAAAAGTTTCGTGCCATAGATTTAGCACCAGATTTCACGACGCACTTGTTCATAATTATTTTCTACTCACTAGAGGCTAAATTTTAAAATCAGTTTCATGCGGTTACTCGATTGGTACAGTTCATGTCCAAGAAATGTACTGTAGAAAAAATATAACAATGTTATGCACCATATTTGCCCTGGCACTAAATGATTTTTCCAATACACTACAGTGAGTAGTATCATTTAAAAAATACTTCATCCGGTTACTCGATAGTTCAGGTCTTTGCAGCCAGCTCTTGCTCTATAAGTATCTAATCTATACTATTATAAATACATAGTAATACTAATAATATGTATTACAATTATACATGTTTTGTATTAGCTAATATTTTAGCTGAAATTGTGGTGAACTAAGCAGTTTATGAGAAAATCTTTCAAGGAAAAGTTGTTTGTTTTTAAAATTCATACTTTTTTATTTATAATTTTTTATTTTATTTAGAATCTTTTATGGTTCAAAATGGTCCTCGATCAACTATTCCCAATGCTCCGATTTTGCTCATTCACGAATTTGACCTTACATTTTAAGTATAGAATACACACAAAAAATATCAGCTCGCTATCTTTTTTAGTTTTTAAGGTTTCTTTTTTTCGTTTTTGAGTTATCTGGGTGACAGACAGACGGACGGACGGGCTTAAATGGACTAATTAGGTGACAGCAATATTAAAATTTTTTAAGTGCCATTATTTGCTAGCATTTCATACTTTCAGGATAAAATTAATATACTCTGACAGATTCTATAATTAATATTATATATAATAGCTTAATATTATTCCTTAGTTTATATTCAATAGCAACTACAAAATAAAAATTTATTATAATAAAATATTCATAAATTCATAATAAACAAAATTTGATTATCCAAACAATATTATTATTACAATTTACCTAAAATATGTACATATAACCTATAGTTAACTAACCATGTGGTTAATTTACTGATACAACACAAAATGATACAGAGTTTATTCAAATAATATACAGTTTGGGCATAAAATTTAGACACAGTTCAATATTATTGACATATCTTTTGAATGTCAGTATAGATCTCTATTGAGCAAAGCTTCATCCTGTTGGTTATAGACCTATACTATAACTAGACGATTGTGCATTTAATTTTCTTTATCAATCTATATATGTATCTATCTATCTGCCTTTGTTAGTTCCGCTGGCTGTAATTTTCAAATGCGTTCTTCGATTTTGATGAAATCGGGAAGACATGTTTATCACATGCAAAAAAATTACATTATAGTTTTTGGGCAATTTCCATCTCGGCCTTTGGAATTAATTTCCAAAAACATACTAGAAAGATGTGGTTTTGCAATTGTTTGTGAAATAAAATAAATTTGTTGTATAAGAAAGTTGTAGTTTGTCAACTGCTCTCTTCTCTTTTCAAGAGAAAATCTACAAAGGTACCTTTTTTTTATTGAAGATACGATTTTGTGCATCTGATTTGAAAAAATTAAGAATTGGGAAACATTTTTTGGAATATCAACATTTTGTCTATCCTACATTAAAAAGTTACAGTTTTTGAAATCCATAGAAAATGGTGAGAGAACCATGAAAAACAGTATTTTTTATCCCCCTCTCATTTTGGAATATACTTTTATATACCTAGTTTTTTCTCTACAAACTATGATAACGGGAAAACTGTAATATATGGAAAATAAAATGATCAGAATAGTAAAAATTCGACTACCTCCTCCCCTATTTGTTTAACCATGGAATATGGGATTTTTAGTTTTTTCATCCAAAGGTTCATAAAGATGAAATTCATTTGCAACATACAATACTAGTAAGAAATTTGTAAGAGGCTCTATATTTTAAATATCTATTAGGAATCTTGCTTGTATACAATTGAGTAGGAATGCAGAATGATTAACTAAACTATATATAGAATGATTAACTAAATAATGCAAATTTTTGGTATTTTTTTTCTCGTCCGAACATTTTCACTTAGTTTTGGAAATATTTAGTCCCAGTATTTTTAAGCCACCTTCTATAATATACTTTTACAAATAGATATTCCCAAAGGAACATTTGTAGTAAGACCATATACAATATAGTGCTAATAAATATATGGTTATATTATACTACAGTAATATATCCGTAATATACAGACCCAATAGAATATCATCTGGGAATTGTGTTATACATACACATAAAATTTATGTCGATAAACTGATTCAAATACTGCCAGCCAGCTAGCTAGTAGGTACGCTGCTTGAATCATATCATATTTTATCAAATCAAAAATGTCGCATAATTTATATAGTACACATAGAAAGAGTAAACTAGACTCATAACACATGTTGTATGACAAACGTAGACACGAAATATTCTATTTAATATATATATACTTTCTATACAGGGTGTCATTCTGAATGTGCTTCACAATACTTTACATTTTCAATCCATAGCTTTATCATAATACATATTTTCTTCACAATTAAATATTTTAACATTTTCACCCATGTTAACTTAGACCCCCGCAGATCACAAAATTATTTGAAAAATATCAACAAATTTGGTGCTATTTATGTGCTCTATTTTGGATTTTTGTAATCAAGCCATTTAGGAAAAAACGGCATTTAAAATGAGGGGGGAGGTGAAGCTTTACATTGACTGAGCACCCAATTTTTTTAACATTTCATACATTCCAAATTTCAAAACCAATATTATAGACTTGAATCATGAACTCCTATAGTAGATTAGTTGTACGAATTACTCTAAACAACTAACTATACATGAAATCAGGGATCTTTCATGTAATTAGAGAGCAGGATAAGATTCGAATAGCAAAGACATATTTAAGATTTTGGATCCATATAATATTTGAGATTCAATTAAGAACTTTATAAATTATTACTTTAAATTTTGAGAATTAAAAATAGTTTCAGCTTCATTTTACAGAAATACTTATATTCTCATTTATCTAAAATATATACAAAATTTCCGGTTTTTTGTTTTATTCATGTGTCAATATGATTATGAAAATTTGTGGTCACTTTTCTACAGAATAAATTAGATTAACTGAACAAGGAATCGATTTAATTAGGAAATCAGATAAGCAGCAGGACATCCTGTAACGATGTAAAACATTTTATACAACGCAAGGACATTGTTGTTCACTCCAAATAGAAATAATATACGCACATTTACACATACAATACATGCATGTTATATGGCTGGAGGCTGTCACACGTTCGTACAATATTCGATGCTCACATAATAATAATGTATTCCAAACTTTGCAATTTTATAAACATGCACAGTTGCCAAATATTACAAAATTTTCGTAAGAAACTTATTCAAAATTCATTTAATTGGTAGCAACACACAATAATGAAATTGATAATTTTTGTGATAATTAAATCAATATATTTTAATATCAAATTTATGCTATTTAAAATGGGCGATTGACGATACCTATATTGGTCAAAATAGGTAGTCAAAAGTACGTGTCGATGGGGATACAAGCACCTCAGACTAAAAATAGAAGTCAAGTCGCCATGCCGTAATGTTACATATTTTTTGTTGTGATCAATAAATAAATTAAAAAGTAATAATTGGAATAAATAATCAATTCATATATATATATATATATATATATATATATATATATATATATATATATATATATATATATATATATATATATATATATATATATATATATATATATATATATCAATGAATTTCTTTATATTTCAATATATTTTACTGTACGTTTTATTTTTTGCTTTTTATTTTTAATATAAAACTAAAAAGTGTTACACTGTTGAAAACGTTGGAAGCATAATATTGTATATGCTGCAGCTAAAGTCTGTATGCAAAATTTCATCTCAATCGAACGCTGGAAAATTATTCAAAACTAATTGATTAGATTTTATTACAGATTATGGGCCCACTGAAACTAAAATAGAAGTGTGTAATAGTATGTAGAATACAATCACACAATGAGAAGCTCATAAATTTGTTATCTTTGACGGTAAGAGCTTAACTAAAATAATTTAAAATCACTTGTAGCAAAAATCACTTAAAATTTAGCAACCAATCTTGTTTGGACTTTGAATGTTAGTTTCCTTAGCCTGCTCTTGAATATTAAGTTTTGTGTGACTTATTAGATATAGTGTATGATTTTAAAATTAAGTTGCCGATAAAGAAACTAGTTAAAAATATATAGATCGTTATTAAAAATGGTACAAAAAATGTACTTATATCTGAAAAACACAAACTAACATTATTAAAGCAATTTACTTTCAAAGTTAAAGTCAATGTTAACCCCTCCCCGTCAGTTTCAAACGTCCTTTTCTCTTAAACTTATTGATAACAAAAATCCAAAATAGAGCTAATTAGCACATAAATAGCACTACATTTTTTTATAGGTTTCGAATAAATTTCAGGGGTGGGACAAAGTCAGTGTTAGCCTGTTCGCCCCCATTTCAAATATCGTTTTCTCCAAGGCTAGGTTAACATGGGCACTTAATGGGTCCCTAATTTTTATATACTATAATTTATTTTATTTGTGTCGGGTATAATGAACACTACGAAAATTCAATTTCTATATTGCACAAAACGTAAAACAAGTTACAAAACTATACCAAGTATGTTACATTAATTTATGTTCAATGTTTTAATAATATCATACACAAGACGAAGATATTTGTCTCAAATAAATTTATCTATCTTTATCATGCGTACTCTCTTTATGTGGTATTTTATCGAGTACATCTTACTTATATAATTCTCGAATAATTATTTAAATCCCATACTATTTAACATACCTATATTGTGTTTTATTAAAAGAATACAACTTTCATTCTTGTTAATCAAGCTTTAGTTTCTTCTTGATAAAGAAGTTTCAGAAATACATAATGGGAAGTAATTTATTTCTCTCATCCTTTTTAATAACTTTTTAACAGATTTTAGTTGAAAACTGTAGTTCAATTAAAATCGTATTCACTTCTATAATAATGATATTTAAATTCATATTTAAGCAATTAAAATGGGACAATAAATATGCAAATACTATTAACAAATCAAAACAATATTTTTTGTTTGTTTATTTCTTACAATTATTATATACTCCATAAGAATAAGAAGTAATATCGACGTTTCGGGGAAATTTTAACTACAGCTAGACGACCTGGTGGAAAATGTAGCTTAGGATTCCAAATAAAACTCACACTATGTGCAAAAATAAAAAAGAGTGTTTTTGGAGATTTTAAAATTTATTATATTTTAATTATACAGTGAAGATCATTATTTATAAAATCTTCGTCGCTCAACTATTACCGATATAATTACCTATCAAAATGAATCAATTTTGAAACCTCCAATAAAGTGGTTATATCCGCATCCGGATAAATAAGCCGGTGTGCTAAGAATGTTGCGATTTTAAAAATTAAATAAAATATTAATGTTTAACAAACTTATCTTCGTATCACCGCCACAAAATGCGTACACTTTTAAAATGCGTGCAACTTTTAAAATGTGAATGCATATTTTCAATTTAAAAAAATATCATCATAAAGCATATGTTCGTCTCAATAACGGTCTAAATAATAATAATCAAAAATATATACTGCTCTCGAGTGTTGTAGCGGCGATTTTCGAAATAATTTTTGAATCAAAATTATACATTCCTAAAGAAAATATTATGCTCTAGAACCTTTACATTTTCCACTTTTACCTACCATATGTATTTTTCAAGGTACGAGAAAACAAAGCTGAAAAACCTCTTAAAAAAAGTTCGTAATTTTTGACAGTTTTCAGATTTTACAGCTGGCACATGCTCTCTGAATAAGAATGAAAAGAATAGAAAACCTGCTATAAGAATGTTTTTCTGTTAAATAGAAAATACTCGAAACATTCTTCATTAGAGTTCGTTAAAAATAAAATATGCAGAACAATCTAGTTTTAATGGACTTTAGTGGCGAAACGATGCTAAATTGGAAAAATTTTGTTATAAATCGATTTGGAACAAATTTTTCTACTAAAAGTTTGCCAGGACGAAATTCGCAAAATGCAACAGTTTCTTAACTTAGTAAAATTTCCAAAATCGATAAAAATTCATTCATTTAGTAATTAGCCATGCAAAGTTTAACGCCTCAACTCTTCTTCATGTCTAGGAAGATTCTTGAAATTGATTTAGCAAACTTCCCAAGAATTTAATATTTATGAAATTTTTCTGTGTGTCACATTTTTTAATTCAGATTTCAATCAAAAATGCTATACAAATTTCAGACTTTTTCGATAAACTCTCCAAAAATTGTATACAAACGTCATTGTGACAATACGAAACACAACAACAACAAAATTAGTCAGCCATTCTTAAGTGAATACTAACAGCAAAACCTATATAGGTATAGTTCTCATTTGTATGACTGACTATAACAATTTTCTATGAACTTAAATAATTTCAATTTAACAAATTTTTTATATTTATATTTAATACTGTTGTATTTTGTAATTTGTCTATATGTCTACGAAAAAAAATATAGAAATAAGATTTGTTTTTCATGTCTAGGTATTAGAACTCTTGAATAACGATTTCATAATAAATAGAACTTATATCTAACTAAATTTTAACCAAATACCCTATTCAAAATAAAGCCTGAATGTGAAAACGTGAATTTTCGAACCTAGTATTTTGAAGAAATCAATTTACTTTCCCAAAATATAAAATTTAAATGTAGAACTTCAAATAAAGACCTATTTTAATTTTTATAATATTGGTTATAAAATGCTGATCAGTGAACTCCAAACAGCCTTATAAATTCTCAAGTATCTTAATTTTTAGATTTCCTTTTCTACAAGAAGTATTAAATTTTGTGTAAGTGAAAACCAGATGCTGTTATAAGGGATTTGAGTAAGCGATAACATACATTCTAAAATCAAGGATAAAAATAAACACAGCCTTTTGTGAATATTGTAAAAAATGCATTTCGAAAATTTCCATTATAAACCAAAAATTGATACGACAACATCCGGTGCTTCATATAAGAGCTATTTTTATAATAAAACAAACCTTGGCCGAATGCAGTCCACAATATTTACACACTCAAGTATCTCCAGTCCTTCCAATATTAAGAGTTAAACTAAATCTTTGAGAGTAAATATTTAGAAAACTAATTTTCATCAGTGGGAGGTGATGTAACAATAAAGTTTTAAATTTTCAGTTTAGTATTACCTTTTTTGTATAAAAAGTATCTGTTAATAATGAATTCATCATAAAAAACTGTAATATATATAAGTAACTAATTTTGTAAGTACACTTTAATAATTGTTTTTTATGAGCATAAAAAAGTATAAATACGCGTTTTGATCGTATAATGAATAGTTTTGTTTAGAACTTGTTTTTTTTAAGTGTACAATTTTAAAATTATGATTATGTATATGATATTTATAACCGTAAAGATTTTAACATTGTGTGTTGTATACAATAATATTTGAAATTATATGTATTATAAACGAATAAACCAATTCTTATTATATTCGACATTATATATAATATGTTTGAGTATATTAAATTTAGTCTAAAGTTTGTAATGCTAGAAAATACTAACCGGAAAAAAAATTTTTGGTTCTGATACTCATACAATCATGTTCGTAGTCAATTTGTAGCGTGCCCATCCTCCGCGCGTCCGCTCGTCCTTCCGTCGCCAAGATAACTCAAAAATGAAAAAAGATGCAATTTTGGTGACGAACTTTTGACATAAATAGAGATGACTATAATTGGTCATGGTCTTGTAGTCTTGTAGTCTTGGTCTTGTTTTGTTTTTGCACTATGACCATGATTATCTTTACACCCGCAAGACCAAGACCGAACATATAAGACCGAGTTTGCAACGCCAAGGCTAAATGTAAGACTAAGCATAAAATGATGGCTTCCGATAAATAAATAAGTCAAAATGTATGGAACAATTTCAAAATGGTCTTTTTGTGGAATAAAATGTTTTTTATATTCGATGTTTGTAGTATGATTAATTAGATTTGAATACTAAATATAAAAAAAATTACAAAGATGCTTCATATCGAACTAATGCTTTTATGCTTTATATTAAAATATATTAGTATGTATTGTTTACGAGTATTATATTCGAGTCAAATAGAAACAAACAACTATAAACATAGCGCTCAGTTCAAAATCATAATAAACAAACGGGCAGAGCGAGAGAAGCGCACGCATGCAACATATGCAAAGAGGCAGCTTATTATGATCTCAATGAAATAAAGTGTTTTATGAGTTAATTATTAATTGTGGCCTATTTATAATTTTAACCTTTAATAATCTTCATTATGATAATGCATATAAAAATTAATTGAAAAAACGTTTCAGATGAAATATGCAAGACCAAGACTATGTAAGCAAGACCATAATTCGAAGTATTTGAACAAGACCAAGGCCAAAACTGTTTCGGTCTTGATCTTAGTATCGCTTTGCTCATCACTCTACATCATAGTAAGACCGATCCGTGACCCAACTTTTGGCAACATCTAGGCTAAAATTTTTGTGGTAATTTGCTTTCTTCGTATACGTAGTTGCATACAAAATTACGTTACATATAGCAATGATTAATTACATCTATTAATGTTGGCGTATAACAGTCGATAAAACTTGATTTTTAACTGATTCTTAAAATTACAAAATATTCGATTTGTTTGCAATTGATATTTATTTTCAAGTTTATCATTTCACTGTAATCTTATATGTTTACATTTTAATTTTGATTCAATAAGTTGAAATTTTTCGATTCAATTGAGGTTTTGCATGATTATAGAAGTAAATATGATGACAATATAATAAATATTATGACAATTTAAAAACACGAAAAAAAATTATTTCGATTTTTTTTATATCTTTTCTAATTGGTATATCCAGGATACGACCAAAAATATCATAAATCGAAACCTATAGAAAATAATATATTTGAAGCATCTATATATTATTTATTTCTGTGGCTTAAGCAATTGACCGATCTTACAAAATTATTATGCTATGGTATTCTGGAGTCTAATTTCACATGTTGAAGTGAAATATAGTAAGTAACCGTCGACTACCCTATTATATAATTGTTTTTTTTTTTAACTTACATAATATAGATGCATTTGAACAATATTATACATAAATCTTTAATAATATACCTATGTACATGATCATATATATACATAATAAATATATTTAACAATATAGTGTAATGTTTTTAATATAGCCGTAAGATGTCGTTGTAATTAGATAATTAGTTGTATGTAAATTTAATATATATATGAATGGTTGGTTTATTGAACATATTTGTTGTGTAGTCATCATAATATTTATGTAATATCTGTCAGTAGATGCATATATACTATGTATATGCATTATATTTAATTCTTATATACAATATGCCGCTTAAAAATTATTATAGTAAAAGTAACAATAATAATAGTAAATAAATATTGTAATATATGGTGATAGTTCAAAGATAATTTTACGATGTACATACTGTTATATAGTAGAAATCGATTATAACGACATGCAAAAGACTACAGAATTTAGATGCTATGTCCATAGATAATAATAAACCAAAAATTAAAAAAATTAAAAATATGTGGACATATCCGATAATCATTAAAGTATGATATAGATAGCGTCTATGTATTTTTTAATTTAGAACTGAAGTTCACAAGCAATTTAATTGTTAGATATTCTGAGTATGAACGTGTTTTCAAATAAAATAACAAAAATCAAATTAAAAAGTTTAAAAAATCTGCCGATATCAAAGATCAAAATTAAAAATATCTCTATTTGCAACAAAATAGCTTACAGTGTTAATACAAAGTAAAAAATGATAAAAATTCTGTATACAATTAAATTAAACAAAAGTTGAAATTAAATAGAAAAATACAGCATAATAGTTTTTATTGATAGGATAACACCTAAATTTGTTACTTTTCTAAACAAAAACTTCATATTTCTCGTATACTATATATAAAGTACTATAATCAATGCCATTAATTATATTTTAGTTAAGATCATTTAATAGATTAATCAATTGGTCCGTAGGTACATCGCTATTCATATATTTTTGTATGAAAGCTTGTCTATAGAGGTTTTGGATCGGGTACTTGAAAAAGAAGTGTTCCAGTGTGTTTCTATTTCATTCAAATTACAGATGTGTTGATCCGTTTGGCAGGTATTTTGCATTTTGGTTGTTTTAACTGATCTCGCAATAAACGGATTTAACTGTATATTCTTGTATTATGCAATTATCATAACGCATATTATTTCATAAACAGAAATATTTATTTATTTTAAGTATACTAATTATGGTAGGCTCGCATTTCTAAACTGTGGCATCGAGACACCTCTGTACCAAGTGCGTACATTGGTCGTTCTACGAGCAGTTTGAGATTAGCATTTCGCAAAAAGCGTAGCACTTACCCTTTATCGAAACTATTCTCTATGTATGTGGCGCGAATTCCCTATACGCAACGTAAGCGAAAATAAGCTGACATTCCATTTACATTATTCTATGTCTTACACTTAAATATCCATATTTTGTAAACCATTCATCTTTCATCATTCAAAGACCCTTAAATAGAAATACTTTAGCCTCGATAAATAGAACACTTGTATGAAACAATAAATTTTTTTAAGTATGATACCAATTTAGGTCAATTTTTTCAGAATCAGAAATGTTAATCATATCTAGCTAGCACTGCTATCAAAAATTTACACATGTGCTTCTTAATTTTCAGCAATTCTGAAAGACAAGATGATTTCCATGCAACTGTGGCAACTTGGTTGAAAGCAGCCACAGTGCCTAGTGGCTGTGCTAACGCTAAATCCATGTTAAAGTTAAATTCTGAAAATGATTTTCATTTAGCAATGGTAAAAATTCTAGACAGTATATACCATTTACTTTCACAAATACCAAAGAATTTATATTGCGTCATTTAAAAAATAATAATGGTTTTTTTTTATGTTTTAATCAATGAAAAACTGTTACAAATGCGAAATATGTATTGTAATATTTACACAGTATAATTGGCAAAAATATTGGCTTAAATAAATATATCGAGAAACAATCTGATTTGAATACTTTACCAACTTGTATTTGTATTTAAAATTTAAAATATATGATATTATATTTATTTTTTTTCATAACAAAGTTGTATAAATATTCAAGTTGACATAATAAATAATATAATTTAGAATGAAAAAAAAAGTGGTGAAATGATATAAGGCCACATGTTGTGTTTACCAATAAATAAAACGTCCAAATATGTGTTTTACATCACCAATAACACACCAGGGGCTCAAAAAATGTTTGTTATACATAGATAGTTAAGTAACTTCTGATTATTTGTTAAAAACATGCAAAGAACACATTTCATCTTATCTTAACAATAACGTTTCTACTGAGTATACATAGGCGATTTTATTAAAAGCTTTTTGTTTTTAACTTTCTTGTAAGCTAAAGTTAAACGACTTCCTCTTATCCTACGAAGATAACCAAAAATACCAACTCTTTACACATGGAAGGTAAAAACAGTGGTTTTTGTAATCTATATGAAATGGAGAATGGAATTCAGAGTAAAACATATTTTTAATTCTCCCGCGGTTCTTTGGGGAAAATTTTTAAGTATACAATTTTCTATTCAACTTCGGAAGATATAATGTCTATGTAGTTGATATGAAATTATAAAACCTGTGAAACCTAAAAACCTATGAAAAAAATGTTTCTAATTTCACCGAATCCTTTTTTATGAAAAGCCCCAATCATACAAATTTTTTTCTTTGCAAGCTAGTAATTTGCTGGTTTGAAATTAAAATCTATCAATTTATTACGTTACACAATTTATATGCATATCATGATTCGTCACTAAAAAAATTACAGAAAGACCGTTATTGAAACCGCTTAGAAAATCTAGACCTCCAATTTTTGCTTCTATAATAATATATATAAGTGACTGTAGTTGTAAATTTTATTTGAATGTATGTTTTTCGTTTTCGCAACTTGTATTAAAACAAAAACTGCTATAACTTTTGAAAGGGATAATGACATTTTATCTAATTTACTCTGTAGTAGTCGGATTAATTCAGGGAATAATATTTTTGTTAAATAATTTTGGAGATAAAATTTTGTTGACAAAAAAATACCAACCAGCACAAAGACCAAATACAATAATACTTATCCATTGTGCCATAGATTTTCCTTCGATTCTCGTCTTGGTGAATACAAATTTCCATGCAATACAATTACTGTAACGATGGATTTGTCAAATCCCAAAATAATGCCTTAAATATACATTCTTACTTTCGTTGCTACCACTATAAGAATTTGAATTCCCAAAAGTTGACATATTTGCCAAATAGTACATTTTCCTCTAATTGATCAAACTTAGACAGTTCTGTGCTATGAGTAGACGATTTTGCATTTAATTTTCTGTATAATTTTTGTGAAAATTTCATCGTCTCATTTGGAGAAAATCTCAAATATCTTTTTTTCTATACTTACTAGAGAAATGCGATATTTTGCAATTGATATGAAATAAAATAACATAAGTAGGTGAAATAAGAAAACTTACTAACTAATTTGTCTTTTTTATTCCCCGCCCCTTCTATTCAAAAACATTCCTAAAAATACCTTTTTTTCAATGCATGCTAGAAAGGTGTGTTTTTTTTGAATCGATGTGAAATGATGTAAAAATATTGTAAAACTGTAATTTTTTTAATCCCACTCCAATTTTAGAAAATCCTTAAAAAAACCAAGTTTTTCTATGGAAGATAGGAATACAGCGTTTTCTACAATCGTTATGAAACAAATAGGAAAAGTCTTGTTTAGACCCCCGCTTGTTTGTTTAATCTGAGAAATAAAATTTTCATTAGTCTGTTTATTTTCGAGTAAGATCTATACCCCTCGGAGCTACCGGTATATTTTATGATTCATGATGCTAAAATCAAATTTGATTTAAAATATTATTTTTAAATATATTTTTTATAAAACACACTGTATATGGTAATAATGAAGAATGTTATAAAAACGATATCAACAATTATGATTTTGTTTCGATACATGGATGACACGACAATAGTTATGGGGTTCTTATTTTTATTTCTTTTTTTTATTCGGTTATGAAATATATAACATTATATGAACAATAATAAAATGTATATATCTACTATCTATGTATAACAACTGTGTCTTTAATTTAGTGGTTGTACTAATTTTATTTATTATTATTTTATTTTAACTCCATAATATTTTTATTCAGATATATTTTTATGGTTATTGCATGTACATTTTATATCACTTTTTGATTTGTGATTTAATATGATATACCTTTTATCGATAATTTATTAAATTTAAACCATTGCGTTGAATAGTTTATTTTTATATAATAATTTTCTATTTTGAATTTTTCTACTTACAAGATAATATCGGATATGAAAAATACACACACAATTAGTCTATGTTTGTGTAATATGCAGTTTTTTTTGTCTAAATTAGGTTATTTTTTACTGTACCTATCTACTCATTGGTTGAGTAGGCTGAACCTATGACGGCCAATTTGGGACTAAAATTTTTATATGTGTATTTATGTTTGTTCTGCTCTAACTTTCGAATTCGAACTCCAATTTTTATGAAATTTGCTAGGCATATTTATTACATTCAGGAATATAATTTTTGAACCAAATCAGCTCATTTACAATTTAAATGAATAAATTCGTTATGTATCAATATATTGAACATATAAACCTATTACGATAAAGAAATGTGGTCTATACTTTATTTTTTTAACTCTTTATAAAAATGGGGTCTACTTGTGAGTGAAGGCTACGCTTCAATCATGCTAGTAGTTTAATTACGTTTATCGAATGTATATTATTGTATTGAAAGTAGTATTACGAAGAATTGACATAATTAATGAGACCTTTATACAAAATCTATATACAATGTTTTTTTTTTCAATTTTCGGGTAAGCTCAAAAACCAATTATTCAAATTTGATAAAATTTGGCATGTATTTTATATATAGAGGTGTTTTTTCCCGAAAAACTCTTTGACCCACTTTTCATTTTCATGTCAAAATTGTGCTTACCAAATTTCATAATATTTGAATTATTACTTTTTGAGTAACTTGTGCGCAAAAATCGAAAGAAGTAAATGTACATTACACTATTATTTTATTTATAGAGATCTCATTTTTGTGTTGCTTTCCTTAGATAATAGCTAAAAAAATACTTATCCAAATGTTATGAAATATGGTATGTTTAATGACATGAAAACGAATTTTATATTTTTAAATATAAAACCAAATTTTGTTTTTTACCTAAGAAATTTTTTTATAAATATTTACTTATTTATAAAAAATAATTTTTATATAAATAATTGTGGCCTCCTTACACACGTATGCAATTGAAGACGTTCGAATTTTTAATTGTAGTCCTAAAACTTGAGTGAAGTGAGCAAAGTTTTAACATATTTTCAATTTATCGATTTATTTGTATTTAAAATTAGAATTTATTACTACGATTATACTTAAAACATCATATCTTATATTTGGGAATTTTGTTCGTATACTGCCAGAAAAACTTTGATTTTCATAAAATTTCATAGAAATATACATCTATAAATATTTAAAAAATTGATGTAAAAGTGAATGTCTGCGTCTTAATGTCCTCCATCTCATCCAATTTTAGTGTTTAATAGCTCAAATGAAATGTCTTGAGACACTGACTTTTCATTAATCAATACGAACTTACTAGGTTCATTTGAACACGAGATATTAATTAAACTTTGCATGGAGAAAATCCCATAAAGAGTTGAATATCCGCGCCTCGCTCTCCTCCATCTCAGCCAATTTGTTGCATAACTCTAATTAAAGGAGAGATATTTGGATACAAAACTATCACAAGACTTGAAGATGTGAAAAATTGTAAATACAAAGATTGGAGATTTTTTTATTTCCTACAACTTCGCCATTTGACTTTTATCCATAAGACATGTAGTTTTGCCGGAAATCGATATAAATCGTGTTTTACTCTTAAAAACTCACCACCTTCCACTTTCCGACCTCAGATCGCAAATTATTTTTGATTACATTTTCCTTACATTCCCTCGCGTTTCCAATGGGATTTATCCTACTATAATTTTTTTCCAAACTTTACTATTTTTAAAGACTTCTACTCTTTTTAACAGTTTTTTTCCAGAAATAATGACGTACGTACACATAATAAAAAATAGTGTGTATGTTGCGCTAGTAAATATATGATAAATTAACCACATAATTAAACCATACAGCATCAAACTGAATGTATAAGGTTTAGTAATACAAAAACTAAATTAGAAAATACACAAGGGGAGACTTAACAAATAAATAATAATACCTACAATAAGTTTTATATAGTTGATAGATTACATACTCATGTTTGTAGACATTTGAGATACAGCTCCATTTCTACTTGCATTTTCACTTGTCAAAAAAAAACCCACACACAAATATCAATTATTGTTCTTTTTTTACTGTGCGTATTGGGTAAAAAGAAGACATTTCATGGCAATAATATTTACAAAATGACAATATTATTCTTGATTTGTTATGGACAATATTATTATTAAATAATGTTACGTTATGTAGGTTAATGTTAAATAAAGAATTCAACCATCCGAATACATAATGTGTGTGACATTATCAATTGACCGTAAAAGTTGAAGATTATTCAACTAGAGATAATATAATAATGGACAATATTTATATTTTTTTTTTTTAGAATTTAGAAAAAAAGACACAAAGTAACATATTGTTACGCAGGTATTTTAATAGTCCACAGAATATGTTAGTGATAGTTCTAAGCATTACCAAACACTTTGTATGGACTTGTTGCCATTCTGTAATACAAATATGGCTACCATACTAAGACGGGGAGTCAGAATAAATCATTGAGTGTAAGATTTTATGACATTTTAAGTAATTCAAATTATTGATCTCAATTCATGTTATTAACTATGATAGCTATAATTATCAGGAACTTGGACAGAAAAATACAAGTGCTATATTTTCAAATGTTACAACGTTTCGTTGTAACTTCATCAGGACAGCTGTATACATAAAACGACATGAATTAACAAATGTGGAATATTTATCTGTTTATACAATTTTTTATAGTAGCCATCTATCTTAAAACGTTGGATATGGGTTACGTGAAAATAAAATCGGAAACATAAAATCGACGCCATTACAAGCACTTTCCACTGGGATATATTAATTCATTTTAAGCGTATAATACAATTTAAAAATCTGGATCAACTAAGAAAATGTTTCATTTTTTGAGAATTTTCCATCATGAATGATGTTTCAATATTGTTAAAAATGATACAAAATACACACTGTAATTTTAGAATAATTTACAATAACCTACTGTGGACTATAAGTGTTTTTTTTTTTAATTTAACTTATAATATTTAGTAGCTTTCATAAAAAAAGAACACATAACGAATTAAGTAAAAAATACTTATGGGTTACAATAAATAGTTTCTACTTAAATATCTATGGGTTGCAAATGTATTGTTAGGATTTTTATAAGAAATAATCTTGTTAAGTATTGTGTTTATTGCTTTTCAGTACTTGTTTTTTTGTTCAATATAATTGTAAAAAATACTAAAATGATTAAATTTAAATTAAAAGAATGATTAGTAGCATAATATATAACCTTGATCCAAGCAATATGACTGTATATGAAGACCTTTAGGTGTTTTCAAATTTTCAAAATATTAAATTTATTTGGTAGTATCTTCGATTTTTTTGTCCTTTCATTTACCTGAAAAAATTTATTTTAAAAAGAAAATTATTGTTAATTTTTAATTCATTAAATATTAGTAATCTAATATCTTAAGTTTCCTATTTGAGTAGATTATATAAATGATTCTCAATTGAATAAATTGAATTTTCCAAACTTTCACGTAGACAACAGTATATGATGCCCCATTAATCTACTGTACTGTTTAATAAAAAAATATAAGGATACAAAACGCATCATAAATCATTGACAGTTATTCTATATTAATTAAACAAGTACCAATTGACCAAATTTTCTTCTTATGATAAATACTAATTTTATTCTTAGATGAGTCATATCCACCGCTTTAGTGTTGCAAAAAAATCAAATAGTATTTAATACGATCAAATGAAAAATTATAGCCAATATTATTCGCGCAATTGCACGCAATAACTTGACAAAAAGTTTATCGCAATCGGATGAACGGTATGGCAACGTATCAAATCCATACAAACAAATATTTGATAAAAGTGAAGTTCCAAATTTGTCTCCTTGCTTAGAGAAATATATAATTATAATTTATTTTTCAAATCAAAATAAAGTATCGCTTTTAAATCCTGCCAAACAAAGTTCCAAGAAAATGAAATTTGAAATTCTCCAGAAAGATGCAATGCATTTATTAACGACAGTTTAACTTCCATTGCTAATTCAACATTCACGGTCGATATTATTTAATTTATACGCCGAGAGTATCTTTAAAAATTTTACAGATTTAGATGGTGTAAAAATCAAAGGAAAATATATCAACATCCTGAGATGTGCGAAGAACACAGATAGTGAGGAAAAATTAAACGGTTTAAAGAACAAAGTAGTATAACAAAGAAATGAATATAAAAATATACACCAAAGAAAAATATTGTGATGATTGTTTCAAATAATCCAGAAAATTTAATTATTAAATTAAGTAATGAAGCATTGATAACTGCCAAAAAATGACGCTAAGTATATAGACGAAATTACAAGTAGAAATGTTGTAGCAAAATCAGTGTTTAGCAAACTTAAAAAAACTATATCCAATAAGTACACAAACTTCAGTACCAAACAAATTGATTACATTGAAATAAGAGCAATTTAAAATCATTGGAAGCTTACGAAGTTTGGATTTGAAGGCTTAAGAATACTTAAGATAAAATGGAACAATTATGTGTTAAAAAACTAAATTTAGCAATTGGTTGGCATTAAAAATCACCTGAAAACATAACTATACATAAGACAGCTTGAATTTTTGGGTAATGAGAACGTAGCGTTGACAGATAAAATAATTTGAAAAAGAGGTGAAGGTAGAAAGAAATCAGCTTTAGTGTCAATATCTTAACAAATATAAATAACACACACATTCAAAATCTCATGCTCTTAAACTTAGGGTACAACAGAAAAAAATGAAAAAGTGTCGTCATTAACACTTGTAATTAGACATCATTATTAAAATTCTTAGATACTTTCATACTTTAAATTTTTTTAATAATCGAACTGATTTTGACTATATTTTACATCGATATGTGAAACTAAACTCAAATTCAAAACAAAACTTGAAAATTAAATTAAAATTCATTATATAATTTTTTTTTATTTTCTCTTTTTTGATAACGATGTTTAACTTGTAATTTATATGGAGATACTAACAGTAGACGTCATACGTAGATAATTTCCTCTTTGTTTAATTTGATATGTTGAATATTTTAAACATTTTTAAAAAATAACTATAATATATGTTCAGATAGTAAAGACGTTTAAAATAAATTTAAAAAAATTTCGCCTGGGCCTCTATTCTATTTTATATATAGATAACCTACCTATTAGAAATATCTTGTATGGCAAACTAGTAAACCGCTTTTGCAGATCCGTTGATGATAGTAAACAGTTATATTGGATAACTCAAATTGCTTAAAGATAGAAAATATAACAAATTTTTATTGTTTTATGTTGAATGCATTATACATTATTTATAACAATTTGCGTTTTGAAAATTAATGAATTCCATGCTAAATTGGATTTATTTTCAATAGAACATTTATATTTCATGTACAAATACCAATTTTTGGGTACACTTAACAGTCTTAAATGGATTTATGTACAAGAATTACATTACTTTCTATACCATACAATTATTAAAATGGTGTTGTTTGTATAACATTATTATATGTTGGGGGAGGTTGGAGATAAATCCAATTGATTTTAATAATGATTGATATCCGTGTCAAATCAAATTAACCATTTTATATCGAACAATGAATGTACAAACTACAAACGCAAACATTTTTGGGTGAATAAATTGTATTTTGGCATATATTTCAACAAGTGTATTTTGTATTATTATTATTCCTTTAAAAATAAAGATTATGGTCCAATTGTTGAGAAGGATTAATTGAGTGTGGGAATGTTGAATTATTTTACTTCAGTTGAAATATTTTTTGCACAAAAAATAATTGTAACATTGCAAATTTTTATTGTTAATAATTAAAAATATTGATTTTTTAAATAATAAAAAAATTATTGAATTAATAGTTGTAAAAAATAAATATTGATTTTTTTTTCCATATTTGCACACTTTTTTGAATTTTTTGAATTACTTTATTCTTTCATTTTAAGTATTCGTAGGGTTGAAGTTTTAGTACATTTCAACTAAGATAATCGGCTACCTGGTTAAACTAATAATATTTAATACACTCTTGAGATGTTTGTGTGAGAATTTTATATTTTCACAAAATTAAAATTAATTTTTAATAACTATCGATAAACTATCGATAGAAAACCAAAATCGGGTTTAAATGTTGCACGATAATGATGGCGTCGATATCAGCATCGACCCAAGGTAGACCGTGAACTAATTTTAGTCGTATATCTCTAGATTTGTCATATAATTCAATACAAAATTCCACTCTTACCTAGCATGAACTAAAGTTGACTCGAAAAATTTTTCCAGTACCAAAAATGAATGATAGGTGATAAAACTGGAATTAATATCAATGAAGGCGGTCCTTTCTATTTCATCCACCATTTAAAACAAACCGCTTCAACTATCTATATACCTGTTAATTCTATCAAGCTTTAAAAAGTGTTTGTGTCATCTAGAGCCGTGTAAACAAGTGCAAAATTCGCGTGTAACGTAGCACCGTATCGCATCCTTGAACGCATAACAGCATCGTGTAACAAAAGTTGGTACGCGACGATGTTGTATCGCGTCCCACAAATTGTCTGTAAATTTGAATTTCATTAAAAGATGTGGCTATGTGTGGTTACGAAAAGTGTGGACTCAATAACGCAAGATTTTGAAAGACAAAACGTAAACATTATTTATTTATATTTTTTTTGTATTTGAATATTTCGATATGAAGTGGAACGAACAAAATACAACGCAATTTATTGAAATTTATCATATTTTCAAATACACGTTACAGTACAGATTTCGATACGGTGTTACGTTACGAATGAATGGTGCACGTATATACGCTACTTTATTGTAGTACACTCGAATCGTCTAAAACTTGAGAAATTTTCCGATGCACAAACGTATTGTAATGATACTAAAGAGGTGTCAATAAAAAAACTGTAAAAGCTAAAAACAACGCCTGAATTACGGTAAAACTATCATATACAAAAACTTGCAAAAACTACAATATATAATGGACATTTTAATATTTTAATTTTGCAAAGTAAAACAATAATTTTTTCTTTCTTACCGTATTAGTTTGATTATTTCCTAAAAGTGTAACATAACAAGAAAAAATTTCGAACCGAATATCCTTATCAACGAATAAAGATTTTCCTTCGAGAAAATTTGATTTAATTAATAAATTGCACACTTTACAAAATAATACATTATACAGATGGAGAATTCGATAGTTAGCATCAAATTTTGGATGGTAGTTATTGTTTTTTTTTTTATAAATAATAACACTAAATGTTTATCTAATTTCAATTTTATTTACGAAAAATGATTGTAAAAATATTGTTCTATTTCTACAACAGCAGTATTTATATAAAAAAAATTTGTTATTATTTTTGCATTTTTGTTAAAACAAGTTAAAATTGTTACAAAATAATATGCAAAGTGAATGATGAATGATTATTTAATCATAAACTCAACAATGTCAACGCCTAAAAACATAAAAAAATTGTACAAAATTTTACTTTCGATTGAAATATTATTAAAAACACTTTCGATTAAACTTCTTGTTGATAAATTATGATAAAGCCTGCACAAAATATTTTAAATAAATAATGGTAAAACCATAAAACCATGAATAGCTTAATTAATAACGATTAATTGTTTTTGGTTAGTCGCTGTAAATTCAATTTAAATACACGGAAATTTAATGCGAGAAAAATAAGATTTTCAGAGTTTACTTAAGATGATGAATTTATTGAACAATTTAATTCCAATTTCACGGTTACCTATACAATTCAAAGCAAATTTTCTCGTTTGGGTTGTCCATCCTTAAGCGCATAAAAATCTGTATTTTAAACCATAAAAAATAGGAGCTAAAAAAATCAAGAGTCAATAACAAACTTAAGTTCTAAAGGAACTTTTTCATAAATAAGAAAATCATCATTTTGTATTATTTTAGTACATTATTTAGCAGAATTGTTTGAACTACCTATACATGATCTGAGCCTGAGGACTCCGTGGTAGAATTTTATTATTGTGTTGTGACTGCATATGCAGTCTTGGACTCAGCCTTCTGTTTGTATAAGATGAAAATAATGATTTTAAAATTAAGACTGATTCTATTAAACACCATTCCAAATTAATCATATGTTAAATTTGCGTCTTAATTTGATTTCTATTGTTTAATAATTGAGTACAATTAGGTTTTACCTCGGAACCCACTTATAGTAGATTGATTTCAATGTTCGATATTGTTCGATACAATTTTGATGTAGGAGTCATCAAGATAACTCAAAAACGGAAATTCATAACTCAACTTTGGAAAAATTTAAAGATAAAAAATGTTCATTTTTGTAAACAAACAAATTTTGTTTGATATATTTTTTCATAAATTGTTAATATTCGCCACAATTTCAGCTTAAATTTACCAAATAAGCACATATATTTCCCATATGCCGAGTATATAAACAATAAACTCAGTTAGTTGTTATCGTCATTTATTTACTTAAAAAAATTTAGTTGTTATTTTTACTTTTCATTTTACTCTTTAGTAGTTTTTTAACGATTTGTCCATGAATAAATGATGTTATTTCTAATAAGTAGTTCATTTACATCTAAATTTGATTTTCAACGATAACTTCCTAGATATTTGAGGTAGCTATTCACTTTAAAAATCATTTTGCAAAGAATTTTAAGAGCTACAGTAACTTGTAAAGTTCACGTGAGAAAAAAACTATGCTAAATATTCAATTCTTATTTTCATGCATACATTTTAATCCTTGGTACCTTATTTATTTGTCATATTACAGAAATTAAAATTTAAAAAAAATAAAAATGACCCAAATATTTGTTGATAAAAAAAGAACATTTTGTTATTTTAGTAATTTTTGCGTATCTATAATTCAATATTAAACTTATTTTAAAAATAAATAAATTTTTTGAAGCTATGAAAAACAGTTGTTGAAGTGTATCGAATTGTTTTTCTAAGCTAAACCCTTCAAACCGGTTAAACTTTTAAAAAGTATTTTTGATAATTAGATAAAATAGGTAATCTGAGTATGTGCGCAATATTAAATTTCAACATTTCCACCTTATTTTCAAAATCGATAACTTTCTTGATTAGTAAACATGTTTTGAGTATAAAGACATAAGAAATTCAACAACAACAACAAAATGCAATTCAAATCCATTCACTATAACTTGGCTCCATCATTTTAAATTTAAAATGACTAATTAAAACGGACTCATAAAACGGACATAACAAAAATAATATTTCAAAATGCATAAAATAATAATCTTTATAAATTAGGTGGTACATACAAATAAATAAATAAATATTCGTAGTGTATAAAATTAAATCGCTAATTGATTTTCTGATGTAGATCAAACGATTATAAAAACAGTATTTAACAAATATATTGTATTGGAATCAATATTGGAAAAAGACATTTTCGTAATAATATTTATGATATATAAAATCCAAATAAACGAGTTATTTTAAATATAATAATATTTATTTATAATATGTAAAACATTTTCAGACTACATACATATATACACATCCATGGAAACGTACAAACATCATCAAATATTATTATTAATTAAGGAGGTTCAATCTTAAAATACCACACTAAACAATCTCTATTACACTTTTTTAAAATTTACTAGACAAAGTTTACGCAAAATTATAAATAATTATATTTATATAATAGACCAGTTATCTTAGGGTTTCACCTCGAAATCTAATAGAATAAGCTGAATTAACGCTCAAACCTTTATTTAGGTATTATAACTTGTCCTAATAGTTTTAGGAATCTTAAATATTCAGGGTCAAAGGTTCCAAAAATTAGTTATTTGTGAATAATTCGTTTTCTCTACCTCCAATCGTATTTGTATTTATTATCATAGTTGTAGAAAATAAAATTGTCCACATGCTTTATCTGAAATTATCCTTTTTTTTTTGTTGAATCGTTTTCGAGATAGAGGGCGCGGAAGATGGAGCACGTAGCCACAGTTAATGTTAATGATAGCGAAGAAATAGATTATGAGAATTCGTCTGAAATTGATGGCCGAACGGAAGATGAAGAAACCGATGATAAAAACAACATTATAAGAAATCCAATTATCCTTAATTAGAATTAGACTGATTAGACTAAGCTATATAAGGTTTACAATAAGTATATATTTATTGATTCACTGTATTAATTTATTATTTGTATGCAAAAGGTAAATGTCAAATACTCAGGAAAGTAATATTAAATGAATAATTAAGTAAAAAATCGTATAATAAATTGGTATTTACGATTGAACTTCCATCAAATGCTCCATTTTCAAAATTGTCCATTATGAAAAAATTCCATAAATTTTAATAACTTTTCAATCATATATTAATAGCTGAATAGACATACTAACGATGAAAGCAATGAAATGTATAAATTATTTGATAGCTTTTATGATATTGACAATTATCTAAAAATTGTAACAACCTGGCCCCCGCTCCCCTACCTATCAGTAAGAAAGTATTAATAAAAAGGGAACAGTTTAATATCAGCCTGCATCAAGATGAGTACACGCTGACTCTTTACTCATCTAATCCACAAGCATTAGGCAAAATACAGTGCTTAAATTAAAAATTTAAAAAATATATGCCTCTTAATTATAAAAAGTAGCTTAATATCCGTGAAAAGTATGTATTATCTATTTAATAAGTCTCGAATTAAAATTTTTATAATCTTTTGCTTATAAATGTCTACTGTGTATACTCGTGGAATACAAAAATTCAACGACCTGAATTTTCTACGCTTACTTAAAATTATAAAATACACTAATTTTATGGTGTATTTTATTATTTTTTCAGTTTAAAGTGAATGTTTTAGATAGATAAATAAAATTAAATCTAATAAACAACTCAACACAATATAACAACCAAGTATTTAATAGGTATTTAAATAGGTAAAAAAAAATGAAAATAAGTAAAACTGTTGCATTTTTTACTTCACAAGTATACCTACCAAACAAAAGAAAAAGATTAGTTTTTATAAAAGTGTTTAATAAAGTTTGATTTCCTACTATAAAATAATAGTTATTCACTAAATATGCTTCGGTCTTGTCTCTTTTTTCATTGTATAAAGTGATTATGCATGTGAGAACCTAAATACTGTTAAATTTGCTTCTTCGTAAATACAAAAATCTTGTATGAACAATAAATTCAATCACAAAACAATCTCCTTGATCGGTATTCAGTTCAATTCAATTGACGTTTAGTTTAATTTTCTCAATATAAAATTACATACTCAAATGTGTAATGGAGGGCTTTAATACACATATAATAGTAGTATGTGGCGCATCAGAGGCGCACCACTAAAAAGTCTATCCGTCTACCTATCAGTGATGTGTGATGTGTGTAATATACAGTACACTGTATATTAGGTACAGTTCAGATAGATAGATAATGTTTATGTCATCTCATATGGTTTTATATATCTTTGATCTTTATATTTTGTGTGTAAGGTATAGATGTGTTTGTATATATATGTAATAACAACTTTTATTATGATCAAAGGATCACTTTAACACACACAATATAATATTTATACACAAGTCACTCATATTGCTGGAAAATATACATAGAATACAATATGGTTCCAAATAATGTTCTGCATTGAAAGATAGTAAACATTGAAAACGTTACACCCCTACCGAGGAACGAACCCATTGTTAGTCGGACGTGCTACATCTACACCAAAGATGCCTTTAAGGTAACATGCTTCAATAGCAGTTGCATGGGTCCTGGTTGGATCCCCGGCAGGTGGTTAATGATTTCAATAAATTTCGATAATAGACGTTTATCAGGTGCTAACGTAATTTCTACTTCTGTAAAATAGATATATGTTAAAAACAACAAAAGTTATTGACTAAGTTGTAGAAAATGGCAAATGCACACAAAATGAATACTTTACGCGTACATTCATAGTAATAATAATGTTCTATATGTCAATTTATCGTTAATAATTCGAATCATAGAGAGGATTTCTATAATTCGTCTAATTATCTAGATTAATAGTAATGCACTTATTCTCGAAGGTCCAATGAGGGAGGTATAATAAGTATTCTGACATTAGCCGGTGAGTCTAACACTTTGTGTGTAAATGTATTTCCCATCTTTCTATCCCATAAAAAAAGGTAAATGACTTAGGACCTTTATAATTACGAAGTATCGGAAGTAGTGTAACCATAAAAAGTTTACATATTTCAACAAAAAATTACATTTTGTTAGACCCTGGCTGTAATCTACTTAAATTTACATAAATTTTTTATCACCATATCGCTAAAAATTTTTATGCAAATGATATAATTTTATTTGTAGTACCTATATTCTGATAATTATTAATAAAAAATGTCGTCAAAGAAAAAACTAAGACGACATAATGGACGTGTTTGGGCAAAGTAAGTAACTTAGTAAGCCAGCCATAAAAAAATTAAAATCTTACAAGCTGACTTTAGCGCTTTTCGGCCAGGACAGACTTACAGGTTTAAAATAACACAAAACACCGGTTTACGTTTTATCCCGTACATAACCTCATAGACAGAATATAATTGGCAGTACTAATGTTTACGTCTAAAATCATTATATTAAGTGCTTGTGTATCTGAACAATGACAGATCTGTTCCTGCCCGTTTTGTTTACATCAACAATAAGCAAAATGACGTCGTATATTAAGCCATGCTTACTGCGTTAACATGGTTATAGTGTGTCCCGGCCGAAAATTTTGTAATTATAGTAAGTGACTTACTAAATTTAGTAAGTTTTTACTTCGGCCAAACACGCCCAATGAAAAACACTTTATAAACTTTTTTTCCATAGAGATATAATAATACACAATTTCTATTAAACCCCGAAGCCTGATGCTAAAAGTGGGAACCTACATGAGATTTTCAAACATAATTATTATCGTTGAACGATATTTTTGTCTATCTACATCCGATTAATATGAAAAAATTTTAATTGTTTACAATCCCATATAAACATAGGAAAATCCGTACAATTTATGAAACCGTCTGGTGCGATTTAGACAACTAATTTTTTAATGCCAAATTTCAACATAAAAAAGTATGAATAAGAAACAAGAAACCATCTTGTTTCGTAATCACGATATTATTCAATAATTTATGTTTTAAAAATTTTTTAAAACTTCTAAAACTCAAAACTTCAATAATAATTAAATTGTGGTACGATATAAGCTACTTTCCCCAATATTACAAATTTTAGCAACTTCGTACATTCGGTTCACCAGTTGATAGTTAAAACTCTCTTCAAATTAACATTTAAAAAAAAAATCCGAAATGCCGTTATCGAATAAATTTTTAAAATCTCAAAGTGGATTTAAGTCATTTATAAATTTTATCCCTAAAAATTTATAATGATTTTAAATATGCGTTAGTCTAAAAAACTTATGTACACAAATTCTCAAATGTGGAATAATCTATTTCTCGAGTTTAGTAAAATTTTCCATAACGATTTTTAAATTAATGAATTACTTTATTTATTTTATTTTATTTTATTTTTTTTTTTTTTGCTGTTCTACTAGGATAGTAATTAAGTATTAAACCGTTTTGTTCGAAACGCGGCAATAAAGTATCTCCGTCATTCGACAAACTGAAAATTGTAAAATTATTTTTACATTTGTATGCATGATATTTTTAATAGTATAACAAAAATAAACGCCATTCCTTTCAAGCTGAAGCATATAAGCGAAAATTTAAAATTTAACGAACCCCACGAAAGAAAATATTCCTGTTACGACAATTTTCATTAATGAGAAAATTACTATTTTAAACATTATTAAGCTACATCTAAATTTCTAGAAATATGTAATACATGGACAGAAAAGTCCCGGGCATAACACATTGATGGTGCTAGTTTTATTGCAGTCACCTTTTTCCAGTTAATACTAACCTTCAAAACAGCTGTTAAAATTTCAAGATATTCTATTCATTAGTTTGTGAGTTATTATGTTAAGAGTGACGCTACTTTTGTTATTTTCAAAACAATGGATCAAAAACAATTTCGTGTTTTAATTTTACACTGCTTCTTGATGGGAAAAAATACCGTTCAAGCGAAGCAATGGCTTGAAAAGTGTTATGAGGACTCCGCTCCATCAGAAACAACAATAAAACGTTGGTTTGCTGACTTCAAACGTGGTCGTAGAGACACCGATGATGCAGAACGCAGTGGACGTCCAAAAGAGGCGGTAACACCAGAAAACATAAAAAATCCATAAAATCGTTTTGAATGATCGAAAAGTGAAGTTGCGTGAGTTAGCTGACATCGTTAAGATATCAAAAGAACGTGTTGGATTTATAATGCATGAGCATTTGACTATGAGAAAGGTCTGTTCAAAGTGGGTGCCGCGTTTGCTCACTGTTGACCAAAAAACGAGAACGTGTTGATGATTCTGAGCAGTGTTTGGCCATGTTTAAACGTAACAAACCGGAATTTTTTCAACAGATTTGGCTCCCAGCGACTACTGGCTGTTCGCAGACCTGAAAAAAATGCTCGCCGGTAAGAAATTTCGCACGAATGAAGAGGTTATCGCTGAAACTGAGGCCTATTTTGAGGCAAAAGATAAATCGTTCTACAAAAGTGGTATTGAAATGTTAGAGCGGCGCTGGAATGATTGCGTTGCTCTTGATGGAGATTACGGTTGATGAATAAAGATAATTTTGAACCAAAAAAACTGTGTTTTCTTTGTTATGCCCAGGACTTTTCAGTCCATGTGTTATGTAGCTTAAGTGTTTTAAATATCTACTTAATCCAAAAAAAAATCCAATGAAATCTGTGAATATTTTGATGTGTGTGACGTTAATACTCTCATTTATAGAATTCCTATCAGATTGAAAGCAGGTGGTAACTTCACACCAAAAACATAAATCCTGCAAAAAATATTGTATTAATTATTTAAAACAATTTTTTGGATGTGGCACATAATACCACACTTCGGGCGGTACCTGAAAGTTTCATAAATGCAAATATAATTATTTATTTTTATATTAGACTTATATAAAATATATAATGAGGAGTATATTAAATGTAATCCCCTGATAAAAAATTCTTATTTTTTATCAGGGGAAATCATTCAAATAGGAAATTTTGATGGCGAATTCTGCACTAAAAATGTGTACTTTTAATCCATAAGAAATAAAAAAATTGCAAGTAAAAAAATGTTTGTGTCTTCTAAGCAAACAAGTTTTTTTTTTTTGCAAAACTGCTTAGATGCGGGATAATTTTATCTCCAACTCAACCACTAAACACATTGAGTGGGTTGTACCATTCCAGTAACCTGGAGTAAGCGCTTCATCCGTTATTCAGTTTTGAGAATATCCGAATAAATTAGAGATTTAATTTTATATAATCAATTAATTCAATACACAATAATGAATATGAAAATGTGACCCTATATATACTTATTCTAAGAACAAGTGAAGATAACAACTAACAGAGTTAATTATTTAGATACTCGACATATGGTAGTGTTTGAATGTTTAAACTATTTTAATCATTAGCATTAGGAAAATACTCTAAATATCCCGTATACACAGTTATAAACACATATATAATAATAATATGTATTTTAACTTGTATTTTTCTAAATTTGAGCTAAAACTGTGGCGAGCCCATGTATATTACGAAAACATGTTTCAAACAAAAGTTGTTTGTTTAAAAAAAAAAAAACAATTTTTTTCTTGAATCTTTTAGGGTTGAAAAGTTGGGTCTTGGATCCATTGGACACAATGTATTGGACATGATTTTGCTCGTTCACGAACTCAAACTCACTTTTTATGTCCAGAATATAAAACCAAAATTTCTGCTCACCATCTATTTTCGTTTTTGAGTTATCTTGTTGACAAGCAGACGGACGGACAAATGGAAATGGACTAATTTAGTGATTCTACGAACACCTATACCAAAATTTTGTTTATGGCTTCAATATTTTGTAGCGTTACAAACTTTAGACTTAAATGAAAATACCCTCACATAATTTATATACCGAGTATAAAAACAAAACCAACCAATGGCATTATAATCTGTGAACCCTGTAATTATAATTCAAATAAACTAATGATGTGTGATTCAGAGTTAATAATGTCACTCATTAAAATTAATATAAAAGCAAAAACAAAAGAAAATTATAAGAAATAAAACAAAGAAAATTATTAGAATTGAAATAATTTTTTTAACTAATATAATTGGATCACGTTTTTTATTATTATTTTTTTGTTGTTGCAATGTTGTGCCTTAACAAGATTCTCTTATTTTCATGAAAAACGACCACACATTGACATATACACAAAATTTTAAAAGGGTACATTATTATACTTACCTATAAAACACCCCCTTGCAACCACAATGGGGGTAAAAATAATGAATAACTTGTTCATTGTAGTAGACACGTGTAATAGTTTCGTTATGCCTATGCGTGCAGTGTGCCCCAATGTCGATTGTGTTATGTTTATTATAATGCTCGTCGTTATCCACTTCACGTTTATCCAAAGTGGCGATTCTATTGATTCTATTGTTTGAGTCATGCATGCATAAATGCACCATAGACACGTATAATCAATTTCACCCTCTATATTTTATACTTTAATTAACATATTATAAAAAATTTTGAATCCACAGGTTAAGATATCTTGAAGTAAATTGTTAGTTTGGCAAAAAATACAATACGTTACCCAGTTAACAACGATAATACGATAGAGTATTATCTCCAAATTATTTTAGATAAGACGTGCCTATATAAGAGAAATTCGGGGTATACCTACCGAAGGATAAAAACTCATTTACTGTCGAAGTACGTTTTTTGCAACGTACAGTAATAATCACAGAAATTCATAAATATATTTTTAGCAAAAATTGATCCATACGTTCTAAGTCATAATAGAGGTAAATAAAAATGGGACTAACTTAGCTTAAATTCTGATAGTTGATTTTCATATTTACTTTATAAAAGATTATAACAAAATAATATTGAACATTGTCAACACTTTCCGGCCATAACTTATAGCTTCTAAAAAAATTAATTGAACTTATATTCTGACGCTTGATTTTTAAAACATACCCCAGAAATCAAAAACTTTCACCCATGAGTATGAACGAGAGGGTATTATGCTCATGCTATTTGCTTCCCCTAAGGGAATTTTTTCTTCAAATTTGTATGTCAAAAACGATTTTTTACAAAGATAAAATTTACAAAAACGATTTTTTACAAAAATAAAAAAACATTTTTTACATTTCAGGTGTTGTTTACAATCTTGAAAAATATTTTAATTTATCATTTATATAAATTTAATGACTAAAAATTTATTTGGTCCTCTACTTCCTTTGGGTTATACGGAACCCAACACAAAAACACATATTAAAATTCAAAAATTGATCCATAAATAAAGTGATGCACGAATAACATACAGGAAAGCACTCTGTTATCACTGTTTTAAACTATTTAACTTTTATAAGCACTGCCATCTACATGAAAGTTCATACATTATTTAATATAATATTTGAAATTAAAGATATCCAAAAGTGTCAAACATGTGTCAAACGCATAGTGTGTTTTCTGTAATATAACCTATAAAAATGTTTTCGCAAGTTATTTTCGGTAAACCTTTACCGAAATTTGTATTGATACAAGGTGTTTTGATTTAAATAAAAATTACCACAATATATTGTTTACAATAATTTTTATTATCAATTACAGATACTTACGAGACGAAACAAAAACAGCTTATTGAGTCAATTATTCACATGCATAATGTACAAAGCGTTCCTAAAGTATACATTTTTTCATTTGAAAACCAGCTAAAATATGATCAGAGCCCGAATATACACTTTGAAAATTATACTGATACTACAAATCTAAATTCAATTTTACCTATTTGTTTAGATCACATTACTGAAGAATGTATTTTAATAATTGATTCGTTAATTGACTTAATTTATATATTTGGTGAAGGTTTTTGTGTACAAGAAATTCATAAGTTATTGAAAAATAATTTAATATTACAAATAATTACAGTTTTGCACACAGATGTATTAGATAACAAATTACTTGTAAAATATTTTTCGTTTTTAAGTTCGCTTAACATAATTGCAAAAAGTTCTGATGTAATAGAATATACACATAAACGATTGAACGGAAAAGTTACTAAAAAACTTGTAAAATTAAGTTATAATAACAAAGTTTTAACGTCAAAAGAAGTACAACTGAATGAATTAATACAATCCGAATCAGTGCCAAACCAGGCTAATCCAAATAAATTAACAACTTTTAAAATTGGTTTGGAAGAAAATGAAATTGAATCCAGAAATAAATTAGTCTTACCTTACTTAAGGTATGTCAAATTTGGCTGATAATTTTTAATAACAATTTTTAATTATAATTAATGAAATTTCAGGACTGAAGAAAGTAAAGGAAAACCTCAAATTGCTATTGGAGATAATTCAGGAGGAAAAATAATTTATTTACCAGACGAATACGATGATTTTGATGAAGAAGACCCTGATGATGACCTAGATGTTTAAAATATTCTGTACAAAAACTTTTATTAATAAATTGTTTAAATGAATTATTTTGTATTTTACGCCTCTATGTTAAAGGAAAGAATTGTATACTTTTCCTTAATTTAAACGGGTAGTTATACAAGTAAGAAATTTTGTTAATTTACTTTTTTTGCCAAAATATTTCCAAAAATCCTTATAATTCTAGCTTCACCACAGTTATGATACAGTTATTTTGGTAAATAAATATACATTTGCTAAGCCTTGTAAAGTTATCGAATACAAATTTCTGTTCCTAATTTTTCTAAATTTACAGAATTGTTAGTCATTATTTTTTTTTATTATAAACAATATTTTGTGTGTGAAGTTAGCAAATAAAATTTGTTTATCAATTTTTTTCATTTATTGTCTATCCAGATAGTAAATCGTTTGTTGAACTTATATTCCACCGGAATTAAATGTTAAATCGGAATATGAAAGAAATTTCGACTACATCAAACTAACCCAGTGAAAAAGGCACTTTTTGGGATTCTAAGTCATACTATGCGAAAAAAAATATTTTTTTGGAAAAATGAACACACAGAACTTGGCCAGTTTTGGGCATTTTGTCGGTTTTTTAAATTTTTCAAGAAAACGGTACATATTTTGAATTTGGTCCTGGCAAACTTTTCGTAGACATTAACCTTGTAATAGATGGAGTATTAATATTATAATAATGTTTATTATAATTTCTAATCACATTTTAGTAGTCAATGAAAAATAATCAGCTGAGTGTGTTGAAGTAGTTATTAAATCTGTTACTCTGTCCAGAGATCTTAGCGTGAATGTCCAATTGTATGTGAAGTTGTCGAATTAAATTTACATCTCATTATTTTCATAATAATTTCCCAAATTTTTTTTATTTAATGCTGTTGTTGATAATTATTTGATTTGTTATAAACAATTTAAATGTTGTATGTGAAGTGGGCGCAGATTAAAAGTTTTTATTTAAATTCTTTATAACAAATCCTAAAATTGTATCAACTATCTAATAAAATCAAAAAAATTTGTGAAAGTCATTTATATTTTAAAAAAATATATAAATGAAAATTTTAGTCGCCAACTGCACAAAATATTTAAAATGTTGATAACAATTCAAATAATTATCAACAAACAATAAAATTGTATCAACAATCCAATTGTCAAAAAAATTTAAAATAGAAAATTATATTTTAAGAAAAATTTAAATAAAAATTTTATTCGTTAGCTTTACGCACAAAATTTAAATTCTTTGTAGTAAATCAAATAATTATCAACAAACAATAAAATTTTATAAGCAATAAAATAAATAAGCGTTGAGAGCTAAGTGGAACGCACTGAAAAAATATTTTTAAAATCATAGAAAAAAGACTCAGTCTCTTCTCTGGTTAAAATCATAGATATTATATTTTACTATATCCATGGTTCAAATGTTTCTAGGTTATGTTTGAATCACAGAATAAGTTACCTAAACGGGCTGGTTTTTATAAACATTAATTTCAAAAACTATTTTTCTGTCAAAAATGGAACATGAATGTAAATTTAAAGCAAAAATAAAATCTAAACCTGAATTTTCAATAAAAGATCTTTTAAGTTTGAAACAAAAACTACAAGGGGTTTTTGAAAATTGTTTTATTACAATAAGAAATGAAAATGATATTCAAAATTTATATAAATTTGGCTGTTTTGGATCTAAAATTACATTTGAAGACCAAACGATCCTAAGATTATCATTAGAAGAAGGATTTTTTTTATTTTATGCAATGAATTGTATTGAAATCTTTGATGGACTACAGAAACTATCAATCGAACAATGTTGGAATTTATTTTCAAATGCTGATTCAAATTTTGTTAAATGTTATATAATTTATCATCATTTTCGTGTTAAAGGATGGATCGTTAAGAGTGGTGAAAAATTTGCCGGAGATTATAGTTAGTTTTGTAATATTATTTTAATTTTGAATATTAATTTATTTTAAATATCAATTTTTTTTCTAGTTTTATATAAAAACGGGCCACAGTTTTTTCATGCTTCGTATATTGTGATTATTGATACAGAAAATTCTACGCCTTCAGATAAAAAACAATGGAAACAAATTTTACCTATAATTCGAGTAGCTGAAACATGTAAAAAGGTATTTAAATATTGGTACAATTACGATTAAGATTTGACCTTGAAAGTACATGTAAACATACACATGTAAAAATATTACACGTACATTTTACAAAAAAATTACATGTACATTAGGTACATGTAATAATAAAATAAATGTAAATTAAAATTAATAAATTTCTTGCATATCTCCTGCATTTCGATATTATTGTGTATCAAAAGTAAAAAATTATTTACTTTAGTTTCCTCGAGATATAGTAATTACAATATATTATTAAATGACATAAAGAAATGTGTCAAGGGCGTCTTTAAAAATCAAATTTATTAATGTAATTAATCAAAAGCCAGGGATTAACATTCGAAAAAAGGACCCATTCCAAATCAATCGAAAAACGAACCTTAAATAATATAGAAAAACTAGACGATGGATCAGGAATTTTTTCTTAACTTAGAACTCAAGGAAATTCAAAAAAATAAAAAACTACGTAATTTTTGTAATTTGATTTATTTAAATATTTAGTTTAAGTTTATTATTATTTAGTATTTTTAATTAAAATTGTGGTAGTAGTAACTTAAATTACTGGATAACGTTTTGGCAAAATCAGGAATAAAAACATTAACCTACACTGAAAAGTTGAGAGTCGCCAAATAAAAAAATAAAAACAAACTCTGTGACAACAAACATTAATGGGATTTTTAGTATAGGTGGACATTTATATGAAATCACATCTTTGTTATATTTTTGGTTTTAGGAAGTTATTATTGCTAGAATAATTACACATGCAATTACATCACTTGAAGAGGTGAAAATACCTATAAATCTAAATTCGGTTTCAGTACATGAAATGTTGGTGCAAAGGTGGTTTAGCTCCGATAAATAACTTTTCTGGTTATAATAAGTCTTAATAACAAAACTAAAAGTATGATGAATCATTAATCATCATTTGGAAATATACGATGAATAGAATGAGTAGAATAAACTACTCAGCTCAGGCTGTAAATTATGGAAAACTAATACGAGTACAAAGCTTTTAAGCTGTGACATGCAATCAACACGAAAATATGGCGAATTATAGAATAAGCTCCGATAAGGTATTCTTATGGTTTTACAATACTTTTAATTAAACTGTTGGGTCAAAAAAAGACCTAACCAACAGAATTTGTTAATATCCAATGATCGATCTAAGGACCTTGGGGTGTATGTATAAATATATATATATATCTAAATTGTTTATAAACCCGAAATCTTTTTCATAAATTTATGAGTAGAATTACAGATTTATACAGTCTGAGTTATAATGTTTCGTTTTTGTTTTAGCTTATATAGTACAAATATAAAGATTAGCAGGAAACAGCTTTCATGTATCAACTAAAATGATGTACGATTGTTTAAAATAAAATTATTGTGCGACTACATCTTACCTCTTTTAATTTTATACATGTATCAATTTCTCAACAAAATAAATAGCTTACAAAAGATAAAGATTTTTTTTCTCATTTAACTCTTTTTAAGTTGTGAAACAACCAAATCTTTTTCAGTCTTATATTTGTGCAACATTGCTTAAGGATTTCGCATTAACCAAAATTTATAAACAATAGTATGTTGATAAGTTTGTCCAGATTTCATAATAGAATTTGGAAAATTGGTCTGAAAAGATTGTGTGTGTAAATATAATTTCAAATTTCAAAATGTGAATTATATCCTAATAATATTTTTACGATAAGACTGCTAATCTATAAGAATGAATTCAAAGTCTTACTGTTTTGATTAATTTTCTTATAAAACAGGTTATAAAGCTTCGGAATATTAAATTTTCGCAACATGATAAAATGTTATAGTGTTGGATCTGCGCTGTGTCATACATTCAAATACAATATTTGAAATTCAAGGATCATTTACGAATCAGTAGATAGATCGGATAAGATAGATTAGGATGGTACACAATTTTTGTGGAAAAATATAGCCGAATATTGTTTAATGATCGTTACGCGGAAGGATCTGAAATTTGTTATCAAGTGTAACGTGTTTTCATAGTGCAATCTCAGGTCAATACACAAAATAACATTACATGACTATAATTTTCTCTGTTAAAGTGCATCAACTATTAATCTTTTAGAATATGCATATTGATATTTACGTGATTTACAGCGTCTGGATAATTTTGACTATTTATACAAAATGCGCCATATTTATGATAGTAATGATTATTTTTTCCTTTAATTGGTCCACTTTTTAAGTTATATTCATATGCTGTACCTCCACATGGCTTACCTTTGTTACAATCAAAACCCATCTAAAAAAAACAAAAGGTAATTTTTATGTGTAAATTTATGTTACAAAAAAAATCAATCATCTCTTTGTCCTATCAATTTGGGTTTTTATCAATTATTTGAACTTTTTTTATATTTCCTAGATCATATACGTGACATCGACAGATAGATAGAATTTAAGCAAAAATATTTGATAGTAATTTTCTTAAAAATTTACAAATTTCAGATAAAAATATCTCGATTTGGAAATATTTTCTATAGTTAATTCGAAAATCTTAACATTTACCAAAAACGTTATCAAAATTGTTTATATGAAAAGTTACTTATTTCAGGATAAAAGATTTTACACTTTTGATCCAACTAAACTCTCAATTTTTTCAAATGTATAAAAGCTGATGACGCGCAGGGTTGATTTCTGCCAGAACGTGGTTTTCATGTTTAGCATACTAAGATTAATAACTGAAAAATTTACAGCATTACAGAAATAACTTTACTTAAACCGCCATCGAGGTCTCATTTTATAATAACTAAACAAGTTTGAGCTTTACAACTCAGTTCATGCAATGTAATGATTTAAAATTTCTAAAAAATACTCTATAATTTGAAACATTCTATTTTACCCCGCAAACTTCAATGTTAGAAACATATTTTTGAATTACATAATAATAGAGGGAGGATTGAAATTAATAAAGTTTCCGTTTTATAAATTAACGTCTCGATTTCGATCGTTTTTAGTACATGATTTAAAAATTTTAGTACATGATCTAAAAAATCTAAAAAAAAAATTTGACTTTTTATTTGTAGCTGTACTTTGAGGATTTTCTTATGCATAATTGATATGAAGCAAGTGTATTTATTTTTAGAAATTCGTGCGTACCTTAGGACAAGGATATACGCCAATTTCACAACACGGACTTGCATTTGCCATTATACATGGTTCACATGGTTCGCTATAATTACATTCATATCCTTCCTAAAATTTGTTAAAATATTTTTAGAAATTGGCCATAAATTTTATCATACTTAGTTATTACCTTTGCACAAGGAGTTTTATCAATAGTACAACAAGTAACATCCAATCCAACTGGTTCACAAGGCAAGCCGCCGGTACATTCATAACCCATCTAAAAATTTGGTTAAAATTATTGTGATTTATACCTTGTATCTTTTATACCTTGAGACGACTGTCTTTTAAATTATTACTCTAAGCTAAAGTTATACGATAATTATTTTTAATAAAATGTTTTTTAAACTTTCTAGATCAATAATTTTTTGCTTTATTGGTGAACATTCTCCGAATCAGTTTTAATATGACACAACAGAAAAAAATCATAATTTTTGCTGCATGTATGCCAAACTTATGCTTTTATTCAAACAAATGCCGGATTAACGGGGTTTTTCAACAGCTGTTAGAAGCGCAATCCTTTTTGTATGGAGAGTGCTTTTAACAACCGTTGATTTAAATAACATGTAATATACATTGTAATTCTTTCAATTTTTGCGCATATATAACACAAAAAATACTTATCTAAATGTTTGTTATGAAATTATACATAATATTGATATGAAAATGGAGGGTTTGTCAAAGAGTTCAAAATTTAAATTTATATCAGAAATGTTTTTTCAAGAAAATTCTTGGTCAAGCCCTCCGATTTCATGACAATATTTTGCATATCATATTTCAAAACATTTGGTTAAGAATTTTTAAGTTATTTTTGCGTGAAAATTGAAAGATTTTACATACAGGAATGTGATTCTAACAACCGGTGATAATTCCCCTGAAGGTCGTATTACGCCTGCATCAAATGAGAAAAAGTTCTTGATTTTTTGTATCTATTAACATTTTAGATAAAAAATACAACAAGATTTTACATTTTTGTGAATAAATTTCTAGATAAGACTATAAGGCAAATCAATAATAATAATCATTTAGTAAGTTATTTAACTAAAGCTATTTATAAGTTATTATTAACTAATTTTTATATATTTTTATTGAACGTTCTCCGCAGCAGTGATATAAATCAAGTATTTCTAAGAGTAAGTTCAACATGTATTTTACACAGCCTGGGTAATCATTAACGAAAATTGAAAATCTTTTAGAAGATCCTTTCTGCTATTAATCTTTTTTAATTAATCTAAATTAAACTTATTAGCTCAACTTTACCTAAACAAAATATAAAACTGGTATTGAAGCTTCTAAACAATGGGAATAAAGTATAACTAAAAATAAAACATTTGTTACAATTTTTGAGCCAATGACTTAGGATGGAAAATAATTAGTTTGCTTTAATTTCGACATCAATTTTAGAATTATGTTAAGCTGAAAATGAAAATTATGTACAGTCAAATTTGACAGCTGAGTTATCCAGGCAGTTGAATATATCGAATGCGTTCATTAACAATCCATTTAATAACAGGTTAAAATCCATTTGAAATGAGTTAATATTATCATTTTTTAAATATTGTAATGCAAACTTAAATACCTTTGAACAAGGAACAGAACCTTGTATATCACAACAAATCGTGTTTGGTATTGGTGTTTTGTACATTATGAATGGTGATGGAGATGGTAGATCACCACATGTTGAAAAATATATGCTCGGTTGGTTTGTATACATTTCTAACACTCGTCCTGAATCTTTATGAATGAATCGTGCAGCAAATGTTAAATATTGATCAACACCACGATTTAAACAATAATCATGATTAAACGTTTCACCGGGTACATGGGGCATTACAACATTTAAACATTTTGGTATTTGTAAATCAATAAATTTATTGGACACAGTACGTATTTGACCGGTCGGAAAGCCTATATTATCTTTTATTACATAGCTATCAGCGTTGATTAATGCAATATGACTTTTTAAATGCCCTTCTCCAGATTGCTGAAACAAAAATCAAATTATATTATAATAATTGATGTCTGATATAACTTTATATCGAATTTAACCCTTTTTCCGTAATCAAACGAGCTGAAACACTAATAAAAGACAGGAACACTTGCGTTTTCGCTTTTTTTTTGTTTATTATGTTAGTTTGGCACCTAAATATGATAAAATCATAAAGTACCCTCATTTTCAGGGGTGCGTTTTTAAGGAAGCGACTATAATGCCTCTCATTATTTTATTTCAATATAAATGGAAAGTAGCTCAAAATTATAGATGTTTAGAAGAACACTTTTCTGTAAAGAAAGCTGTTTGGTGTAATATTGAAATATGGTCGTGTTTGTCATTGTTCTGGCTCTAATTTCTAGCCTAGTAGTTTTGTGTAATGAAATAATTCTTTTTTTCTCTAATTTATTAAGTATTTGAGCTACTAAAGTTATTGACACATATAAATTAAAACGATTTGATATGTACTTACATGTCCAGCTAAATTAAAATAATTGTTGCTAGTTAAATTAATCGGTGTTGGCCTTGTGGACGTGGCTTGCATATCAATTATAAACTTATTATCCGATGTTAATTCGAAGGTAACAGTGACTAATACTGCACCAGGAAAACCTTGATCATCCGCTTGTGACAAATGAGTCATAATTACTTTTGTACCTTCCATTCTTGAATTCCAAACTGCCTAATTTTGAAATTGGATCATAAATACAAATTTTCATTATAACAGTTTAAATAGATTCTTTTTTATTAATAAGTGATAAAAGAAAATTTAATTTACGATTGAAACTTTATATGTGATTTTATTATAATGAATCAAAATTGATTCTATTTACTACGTCCGCCGCCGTAAAGAAAACATATTTTCGAAACTCCGGACTGTCTTGAAAAAAAAAATATGTCTAGGTATTTATGCCCCTGCTTAACCGAAAAAGTACCTTATCAATTAACAAGTTTCGCTGATAAGGATATGTAATTAAGTTGGTGTGTATAGAAAAAGTGGTTTACAGGGGCCGGTGAAAGAAACTTATTGTTCTTTATATAAAATTAGAAATTCTCAGTTTATTAATTAGGTAAAATAGATTTGATTAGCACAATCTGGGCCTAAATGCCTCATACCTTATCAAAACCACAGTCACCACCATTGATAAAATGTTTATTCTGATAATTTTTAGACACATTTATTACTTTTCCATCTATTAAAAACTGCCCTTCTCGTATTTTATTACATACACGACCAATTATTGCCCCAAAGCCTGGGTTGTTTGAATCAAGGTAGCCTGCAAATATACAATTTACGTTTAGTGGAAATTTAACATTTTGGATTAGTTGGTTTGAAAGGGTGTACTTTCATGAATCTAGAGTATAATTAATATAAACTATAAAAATAGATTGTTCAAAAAGATATAGATTTGTACACTAGCTATATATCTCTTTCCCTTTGGGCGGTCTTATTTTGGTTGCATTAGTATTTGTATTTGATTAGAACCTTAAGCATCTCATTATTTATTACAATGAAAAATAATCAACGTCATGGATTCATTAAGTGTCACTACATGTAATTTAACCAGAAACCTGGCGAGTGAGATGTCGCTAAACTATTATGATTTATTTAATCGGTTATGCTTGTGAACGTTTTTTGGACAACTATCCCTTTATGAATTTTGGGCGTGGATTGCATAAAATATCGGTTACAAGCGTACAACCAGCCTTACCTACTTAATAATATTTCAATTAACTAGTAGTATAAATTCGTAGAATGCAATAGTATAAATGTAAAATACTAGTATTAAAAATAAAGGCTTAAAAATGATGTAATTGTAGTGGAGTAAACCTGAAAAAATAAATAGGTTTTGTGAAAATTTTGAGGGATTGAATCTAGTATAGATACAAGCTTTTTTTAGATATAAAGAACTATAATCACGATTTTCGAAATTGGTAGCATTTATTGTCAATGGTCGGGTCAATCGCCACTATAATTTTCACCATGATTGGTTAACCCACTCCTGCAGTGTATATACAGATCGTTTTTGATAACCCATGTAAAAAATAACTATATTAAATATTACCCATTTTATACATGCACACATAAAAATATTTACAATGATAACAAATTCATTGATAAACATACTATGATTGTGTTAATCAAAAAATTTTTATGTTATACATTATTATTTTCAACCCGTTGCGGTCACATTTAATATCGTTACAGTCGAGCTTTCATTTAACATTCCCCCTAAATAATCCAATAGTTTTTTATTTTTAAGATATTGAAATAGTTAAATAACAATAGGAAAAAACGCTCGCAAAAAATGTCCTTTTTTAGATTTCTATATTGTGTTAAATACTGCCACACTATAGTTAATAAAACGAGCACTGAGATATAAAATTTTATAACAGCGCACGTCGAACGGACGTTAGTTGGATGTTGGTGTTTTGTTTATTATATATTGTAACATGGTTCAAACTTGTCTGATTTTTATTTTGTTATTTTCAAAATATACATGACCCATTTGCTAATAATACTTCTAGAGTAGCAGGAATCGGCGCACGAGTACCAAAAACTATTCCACCTCAATTTTTTTATGCGATCCTCTTCAAATTGCCCTCCTAATGATATAAATGCATGTTGCCATGGCGCAACCCGGTGCCATATTGTTTAAACCGAAATTGTTTAAACAATTGCAAGGCATTGTTATTTTTCAACCGGACAAATTTTTTTTATATTCTTTATTGAAATACCAATAAAAAAGGTCCTATGACTTTTAACGATAAAGTTAATATTTTTAAAGATATGAATTTTTAAAGGTTCGAAAAATCTCAAATCTGGGTACTTTCAACCCATGAAAAATATATTTAAAAAAAACATAATGTCTAAGTAATATTTTTTTTTTTAATTCTCTATACAATTGTTAATAATAAATGATTTGTTAAATATTAATAAATATTTTTAACTATATAGTTAACTTAATATTTTTTGTGATTTCCCCCGAATTGGAATGCAATAAAAGAGAAAGATTTTGGATTTTATTTCACATCGATAGCAAAAAACCGCATCATTCTAGTAATTACAGCAAAAAAGTTGGTATTTTTGAAAATTTTCCCCAAAAACGGGAATAATAAAAACAAAAGTGTTCTAATATTATTTTACATCGACTGCAAAAAATCGCATCTTTCTAGTAATTATAGAAAAAAGTTGGTATTTTTGGAGATTTTCCCCAAAAGCGGAAATACAATAAAAACGAAAGTTTTCCTATTTTATATCACATTGATTGCCAAAAACATATCATATACATATACCTGAGCTTACCTACATACAAACAAAACGGGAATGACAATGTATATACACAATAAACAAATTTAACTACATGAAACTAATACAATTGTAATTATAAATAAATATAACTGTAAATTAAATTAAAATATCTAAGTGCGAAATACAATCAAATCCCAGTGTGTTAAACTATATTTAATTTCATTGAAAACTTCAACGTCTGTTCAACGTGCGCTAAAATTGACGTCCGTTCGATTTAACGCACGTTGAAAATAAACTCTAGTATGGCAGGCCTTATTTAACGCACGTCGATTTCAGCGTCCATTGCTGCGTTGAAAAAACCTATAGAATGGCAGAACGCTTACTCGAAAAACAATATATTTTCAAGTAAAATTTAAAACTATTGAATTTTGAAAAAAAAAAGTATAATTTATTTTGGAATAATAGGCCCAAAGTTTGACTGGACCTCATGTGACCTTAACGGGTTAAACTTTTAATATTAGGGATTCCCACTATTTCTGTGTTCAAGCAGTAAAATTTTTGTTATAAAATTTCAATTTTATTGGATCATTTATAAAAAGCAAATTTTTTAACCATCCAAAGTATCGAAACCCAGGACAATATCTTCTGGTACTCCTTTTCGATTCGGTGCCATAATTTTTACAATAGTTGCACCGTAATTCATAACTGACACAGTAATGCGGTTATGATTGTACCATGTGAATAATCGAATTGGTATTTGACCACGAACTGTAGCTGGAACATACATACCAAATCCATCTGTATAAAAATATAAGGTTTTTTAAATGTTACATTTGTTCTTTATTTTATTCTCTAAAAGAAATAATTAACCTTCTCGAATGTATACTTCTGGGGATTTACATGGAATGCATGGCACTTGTAGCCCAATCGGTGCACTTGTTTCAATCAATTCGTTACCTTAAAAATAAATTTAATATTTAGTCCAATATTTCAATAGCTTTCACAAAAACTCAACTTTTTAAAATTTTTATGAAAGAAAATATAAACTTAAAAGATTTAAGAAAAAAATAAATATTAATCTTATAAATATCTATGAGTTAAAAATGAATTAGGTTGAATGCTTCGGCTCAAGTGAATTTTACAACATTCTCCGCATTCCTATTCCCGTTTGCTGGGTAGTTCACTACGAAATTTCCAGATAAGGTTATGCAATTTTCAAATGTATTTACCGTCTTTATTTCCCGATTTGCTTTTTCTTTTCGACATTTTTGATGATTTTTTTGTTTTTCTTATCCACTAACAATTTTGAAAAATTTTATTCTTAATAAATCAAATGTTTATATTGTATTTCCAAATAAATTAGGGGTTATATTAAAGGGCTTCATATTATAAAATTTAGTATGGAACGATGTTCTCAAAATATAAATATTTTAAAATATTAACAATTTGAGTAGTATCCACATTTCTATGGTAACTATATGTTTTATAATTCAGGAATTACAAAATCTTCTAATAGACTAAGAGCTATTTATTAAAAATGATTGAAAAATTAGAAGAACCTAATTACATATATATATATATATATATATATATATATATATATATATATATATATATATATATATATATATATATATATATATATATATATATATATATATATATATATATATATATATATATATATATATATATATATATATATATATATATATATATATATATATATATATATATATATAAACTAAATCAGAAAAAAGCACTGCTTTCTCTTTTTACCGGCGTATACTGCCCGAATTATTTGATATACGTACAAATGATGTACTAGAAAAAAATTTAAATTTAGATGCACATCGCGAATATAGGGTCTTCTTGAAACCTGCCAAGGGGTATGAGGACTGTCGCCAATGCCGATTCGTGGAGTTTGGATTGGGAAATGGAGTTTTTCGCCAACGACTTGCGGATGGATTGGGGAGTCAAGGATATGGAGGACTGACGCCAATGCCGATTCGTGAAGTTTGGGTTGGGAAAAGGAGAATTTCGCCAACGACTTGCGGATGGGTTGGGGAGTCAAGGACATGGAGGTAAGAAAAGACTGTGAAATGTACGATAACTAGAGCGAGGCTGGCTTAATTGGATAATATACGAAATTGGATGAATACGTGTGAGATGATGTGGACATCATGGAGGCGTGTTGTGTCATGAAGGCGTGTTGTGTCATGTTTCAAGTTACCTATGGAATGGATTCATTTCGTTAGAGATCATGAAGGCGTGTTGTCGTATTATATGAACATGTATTAAGTTGACGTTGTCTATGGAACGAGTTAATGTTTTTAGCTAGATTAAATTTATATTTGAGTTTATATACAGCTTTCACATGTAACGTTGGGAATAATAAAAGGAATTAATATTTTTATATAATTTTTGTGTTCAATTAAATTACAACTCCTTTAATTTAAAAAATCCTTATATAGTCCTCGCTCATGTTATAACACGTTCTTCTGTTATAAAAAGGTCAAGCTTTATGATTTGGCTGCTTGGACTACTTTCATTGAAATTATATCCTTTCATTGAAATTAAATCCTTTTTTTTGGCTTTGTCTACTAACAGAACACTCTGCTCTCAATTTCTAGGTATTTTAACGTAATTTCAAGCGGTTTGAGCTATCAATTGATCGATATATAGAAATTTGTACCCCGTTTTAAAATCCCTTCTGAGTTCCCACTTATGTCATATCAGAAAGCGTCATGCAAAATTCAAGACTCAGTGGTTTTTTATACCTCATTCTAGGTTTTAAGGACTATTAAAATATATTGGAATTTAAATTTTCAAGTGGTTTACTTGTAAATTGCTGAGTGTACGCATTCTATTCACTTTATAATTGACTATTTTTTTATCAGAGAATAAACGATTTATATGTTATATTCTCTGTTTTCATTTTAAATTACTATTTGTTTGTGTTTCAGACAGAATATCAAATAATTATTCTAGTCAAAAGTAATAATTATTTTCAATTTAATCAATTTTTTTATATTCTACCATAAACAAAGACATTCTGTAAATAAGATAAAAAATTATATAAAACTTCCAAAATATTCAGAAATAAATCGTCTAAATTAGGAATATATAATTTTCCTTTATATTGATTGCTTTAGGTGTGCATAATGCATGTATGTCATTATGTATGTTTAAATTATTGACTAATTACATTATTAACTAAAAATAATACAACACAACTATATTTTAGATCTAATTTCGCATTCAGAATAAGACGGGTAGAGTCGAAAAAAGAATCGTAAAAAAAGCAATAAGGGTTGAGAAGACAGGTTCATTATTGATCTAATTATTTTATCAACGTAAATAAAGTTATCTAAATTATTGCTTAACAAGCAAAAACTATACTCTTCAATTTAGATAGCAGATAGACTGTTCGGGAGCGACACATTCAAGACTCATTTGATTTCTGAATAAACGTCGACTTACAAGAAACCTGCAACTTATTGAACCATTTAGAACTTCATCTTGATATTGAAGAATGGTTGACCAAACTGTGTCTTCTTCATTGTGACAGTTCGTGCAATAAGTAGAATATAATCGAAGTAGCATAAGTATCTTTTTTGCCCACACCTAATATTTACCCTTCTTAAGATGATTTCATTCAGGAATAACTTGCAGTTAGTAAATGATACACCTGAATGTTTAGTGATATTTATGTGTGTGTTCGTAATTTTTTGAAATATACTTTTGACCCATATTCGATATCAAGTCAATTATGTACCTCACCTACAGCTCATTTACAGAGGATCAGAAATTCCGAGCCATCTTTGATAAATACGAGGACAAATACACTAAGGTTAGTAATTTTATTTCTGAATGATCCTTCCTGATCCTTATTACACAAGATCAACATCCCCGCTCTATACACACCTCAGTGACTTGCAGTCAGAATGCCAACTTTATGCATGGGTTCTCAAAGATACACAACTTACCTTACCGTAAAACTAAAATCTGACTTAATAAAATACGGCTCCTTTTGGCCTTTCAAAATTCTATAACTTTACGTGTTTTGGGAATGGGTATTTACACAGGACAATATACGATTTTAATTTTAGAATAGAATAATACAATACCTATTTTCGTTTTCAGGATGATCCTTTGAAAAAATAAGAATGTCAGAGGTTAAAAGCATTTTTAACTTGATAATCCTCTTTTCCCTTTAAAAAATTTAATTATCTCTTCAAGTAGATTATGAATTGTTTACATAAATGTTTTTAATAAATTGACCAGAATATTTAAGTTAGTTAAAATTTATTATACAAAGATTCTTAACAACTACACAGGATAGTTTAACATTCCTGAACCCTGAATTTATAGGTGAAACAATGTCGATACACTTGCCCTGGGTATAAAATTGAATTCGGGAAGGTCGGCTGAAATAAATTTTATAATTTTTTAATTGGATATTCCGTCCGTAAGTTTTAATCAAGCTATACTTACAATGTTCATAGCATTTGGAAAGTTTTGTGTTTCCAAACAGAAAGAACTATATTTAACATATGGTCCTTTATGTTTACCCATTAACAAATCGCAATTGCCTTCACCTTCATTAGGTAAATTATTAGCTGTATAAAACTGGCAGCCTGGTTGATCACTATATACTTCCATCACACGTCCAGAAGCTGGATGAGTTACACTTGCAACAAATTTCGGGACTAATTGATCTTTTTTTGATGGATCATACCTACAAATAAGTAAAGAGATCTAAAATACAGTAAAATTCCTTAGTAGGATTGCATGAGCATTCAAAATCTGCATACCCTCGTATAACATAGCAATTATCAAAACCACCCCATAAACTGCTTTTTAATTTATTCAAAGCACATCCAATGGCTGTTGGAGCTTGTAGATCGTAAACTGTATTATTGACGTCGTTAATGCGTCCAGTAGGGATATTAAGCTCATCCGTTTCTAAGATTTGATATGAATTTATTGTAATGCGATGTTTCATCAACTCCGTAGGTCCAGCATCCTAAAAATATCAATTTTTGGTTAGAAAGTTCTCTAATAAGTTCTATGGTATAACTAGGCGATTTTGCATTTCATTTGTCTGCCTGTATGTATATATTTTTTTATATATCTATCTATATTTGTTTCGCTGTAACTTTCGAACGCGTGTTCCGATTTTTATGAAATTTGCGAGACACGTTTAATATATTCAGGAAATTTAATTGAGTCTCATTCCATCAGGGCTTCGTAATACCAAATTTTCAAAAATTAGTGTTTTTCTCACAAACAATATAATAAAATTAATAGTATTGTAGTAGCACCTGTCCTTTATATTCAAAATAAGTAAAAAATGTAAGGTCAGATGGCACCATCATCCAAATCGTCGACTCTAAAATGCGATTTCATTGGTCGATCAGTTCGCCCGACACGTCGGTAAACTTCGTGCAAACGATACACGATTTGTACATAACGCACATTTCAAGTACTCAGAAAGTACAGTAGTGTAAAAGTAGCCATTCATACAACATACATTCATACGGCACCTGCACGAACATTAGGCGCCACGTGGCACATGTTCAAATAATTTGTTACAATAAAATAATATTAAAATATTTCAAGTTGTGAAATGAACATTTAATATAAAAATTTAATATAATATATTCAATGTACAAAAAAAAAGATTCAACAACAAGTAAATCTAAAAAAATTCTACATATTCTTTGTAACTAGCCTTTGTTAGTGATACCATGAAGTTCTCTCTATCATCAGTGGTATATAAGATTGATGAGATATTACATACAAATAATTACTAAAATATGTATACGATTTTAAGCAACAAACTAAATATCATATGCACACCAAAAAGTGCATATGATTTACAATCTGTTTTTTGTTCACATATTAGCTAAAAGCCTTTAATTTCTACAGCTATTAGTCCCATAAGCATATATCATAATATCATAGATATACATCTAAATATTTGCATTTGGCTTAACTATATGATTACTGTGTCAACTTTTTCCTCCATATGTCCTTTGCCCGCCACGATTGAAATACTTTACTATTTTGCTATTTTTTACAATTTTAAGATTATCGGACAACGGACATCGGGTTGTATCAAGTGGTGGACAAAATGGTTTTTACATTTGTTATTTAATAATCTTCCGACTACAATAACAAAAAAACGATGTCTATCAATTTGAATCTTATGGGGACAATCGAAAATTTTACGGAGTCCGAAAAAGATAACTGCCCACTTTTCAGAATTTTTGTAGAGTAAAAACTTGTTGCATAAATCATTGTAAGCCATGCACAATTTTTAGAAATATATTTATAAATAGATGCTTATGGACACAGAGCCTAAATAGAACGAACGCAATTTCATGCTTGGTTACTACAAGATGTAGATAGACTAGAAGAGTTTCAATAGATTTTTACCCTGTCGAAATAGGTATTAAACGATAGCCGACTTTGGATTTATATCTAACACGATTGGTTATTTGATCTTACACATTGAAGATTATTTTCAGAATGTTTTTCTCATTTTATAAATTTGATTTAATTATAATTAACATACTTTCTACTGAGATAGAAAGTTGATTATCGCAACACATATGTAAATCGAATAACAATTCAGTATTATAACAAATAATAGAATATGTTGAAATAAGCGTTGTTCAACTAAATTTGGAATTTATTTTCTAAATTTTTGTATCAATTAGCTTCTATTCTTTAATATTTATCAAGATTCCGAGAGCATCACGTTTGTACGAATTAATTATGGATGACAAGGGTAAAAATTTGAAAGATTCACCCAGTTAAAAATATTAATTGCTTACATGTCCTGCTAAATTGAAGTATGTATGATTTGCCAGATTTACTGGCGTTGGGAAACTTGTAATTGCAGACATATCAACTACAAACTCATTATTATCCAACAATTCCATTTGAACAGTAACCAATAAATTTCCAGGAAATCCTTCCTCGCCGTGTTTTGATAGATACGACAAAATTAATCGAGACCCATCCACATACGGTTGCCATACAACCTAGGCCAACATGATTATGCAAATAAAAAATATTAAAGGGATTTTAAATTTCAGTTATATGCAATAATGTGAATAATACTCATAGTAATGTATTTAAAAAGTAGCAAAGTATATTTAAAATATATATATATATACATTTTTTTTAAAATATTTCTTGAGTAAATTTTAAGTTTGCTGCGGCAAACTAATTCAGAAATATAAGCCCATGACATTTACGTTATAAATAGGAAAACTTTTGATTTGAGCGATTGTGCTTCGTTCTACCTTTAATGTATAATAGTTTAGAAAAGCAACTTTGCAAAATAGTCAACGTTGATTATATTATAATACAAAGCAAATATTAAAATCGAAAGTGTTCTTAAAGATTAATGACGGGCGCACACTATAAGATTTGTCTGATCTGAAAATCTGTTGGTCAACGCACACAATCAGACAGTCTTATAAGAAATTTGTATAAGAAATTGTGATCATACATCAGACAAACATCTTATCTTAAGCAAGAGCATATCATCGGATATTACAACGTACAACGATCCAATGAACTTTCAAATATTTTAAATTAATTAATTAATTTTTTGACTAACAGGTACGTCCCACTCTAGATAACATCGTAAGAAATTCTGTTCTTACTTCATACAGCAAGCGTACGCATGGGCACACAATAAGATTTTCATATCATCGGATATTACAACGTACAACGATCCAATGAACTTTCAAATATTTTAAATTAATTAATTAATTTTTTGACTAACAGGTGTCCCACTCTAGATAACATCGTAAGAAATTCTGTTGTTACTTCATACAGCAAGCGTACGCATGGGCACACAATAAGATTTTCTGATCAGAAAATCTGATGTCTTATGAAGAATTCTTACCGTATGCTGGATCTAACATAAAATACCTTAAATTAAAGTGACATCAAATTTTCTGATCAGATGATCGTATCATGTGCGAAGTCTTAAAGGTTGGTTTTTTAAATTTAACAAAAATAGAAACCTTATTAAATCCTACAAAACCACCGTGTAGGTGAAAAGATTGAATATTCCGTGATACATTATAGGTTTCGCCGTGTAATACATATTTACCATCCCTAATTCTATTGGCAACACGCCCCATTGTAGCTCCATGATATGGATTATCCTTATGTTGATAACCTTTAAACGAAAATTCAAAGTTGTGTGTTAATACAATTTTTTCACAATAGTATTAATAACACGTTGTTTAGTGTTAGCATATAGACACCATTGTAGATTTATTAAAGATATATTGGATTATTCGGAATTTTAATTCGTAAAAGTTTGCCTATATGCGTATTATCAGTTTTTAGTAATGCATATTATTCAGAGTGCTTGCTTAAAAATACATAATAAAGCTGATGGATGTATTATTGATATTCCAAAAAGCCTTCATTTAAGTCTTATTATTTTGTTTGATTCGAACTCAATTCGTTGTAAAAGTACATCGATAGTGTATACAAATTAGTAAGCTATACGGCTAGATTCTCTTTTTCGAAACAACCCTCGAAGTTCTTGAATATAATGCATAGATTTTGGATATATTTAAATAATCTAACTTGCAAACTTACCTGCTAAATTATCAAAACCTTGGACAATGTCAGCGATATTACCACACTTATCAGGAACTAAAATTTTTGTAATCGTCGCACCATAGTTTATAACCTCAACTGAAACATTATTACTATTTTTCCATGTAAATTTTTGAATTTGAACTTTGGGGTTATTAGGATTTTCGGGATCTGTTACACAACCAGCTAGACCTATAAAAACTTTAACTGTTTAATCCTAAAAAATGACTATCCAAAAAATTTACCTGGAGTTAAAGACACCTTCGAAGATGTAACTGAACTCATATCGTTTTCTGAAAAACGAAATTAATTTTGTCAGCTTTTTTGAGTTAAGAAAATTTTTTCTCTTATACAGTTTTGTGGAGACATGGTATAATGTTACATAAAAAATTAGAAGTTAGAATTTTGTATATAATTCAAATATTAAACTTGGATCCCCCCCGAAAACCATTTTATTGTTTATGCCATCATAAAATATCAGTTTTTTTAAAACAAATACAATTTTTAAAACTATACATTTATCATAGAAACCAAGTTATCTTTGATATGCAATTACAAGGGAAAATAAATTCAGACACTATTCGAACAAAAAAATACATAAAATATATTTATTTTAATTAAATCACAAATTTAATTAAATATACTTAAGGAAGTACGAGCGGCAGGCATGGTGGGGATAGGCTACTCTGAGCGCGCGGTGAAGGGGTGATGATGATCACGTGATCGCGGCAATACGTATGGCAACACTGTGATTACTATGATTATTATTTTTGTTGTTATTTGTCAATTCAAAATATACATTGCGTATTATATATACAGTTGTAGGTTAGGTTACTTTACTATTATGATTATTGCTTTGCTTCTAGCTCTTTCCAATATTTATTATCTCTTTTTAATGGTCTACAGTGTTGCCGGTTAGTACCAAAGATAATCGACTCTACCGAATTTACTGAAAAAGTTCATCTTTTTAATTAAATATCTTTTTAATAAGTCGGGCAAAACGGGTGTTTTCAATTATTTATTAAGGTTTTAACTTTTATTTAAATAGTTTTTTTTTAATTTCTACCGGCTAGTTTCGGAGATATTTACGAAAACGTATCACCCCTCTCACGTTTTGCCATAAAGCCAATGTTAAATATGCCTACTTTTGAAGTCATTTATTTATTTAAATAATCGGGCAACCCCCCTAAAATTTTTAGGATCGGTTTAGATTTAGTTCAACTGCATATAAAAAAAAATTCAAGTCTTTTATTAAAAATTGCTTTGGTGCTCGTACTTCCTTAAATTACTTTACCGTAATTAAATTACTTTTAATTTAATTGAATTATTATAATTAACAGAACAACATTAAGGACATACCACTTGCTTTTATAGTTGTAAAATCATTTATCTAATTGAGAATTTCGTTTTTCTATCAAGGCTATTTATAACACGTAACAAGACCTTTCTATAGCTGTTTATTGAATCATTTAATTAGCCCAATTTCAATGACTGTCTATCTGTCTGTTTGTTCATCATTAAAAATCAAAACAAAAAGAAATCGTGAGATGTAATTTTAATAGCGTATACCTGACCTAAAAAATTTGGTGAATGTTCAAAATAGGTCAATTGGGTCCCATAATTGAAGAAAAGTTAACTATTATAATTGAAGCATATGCCGGGTATTTAAACAAATCATACGATTAGCTATTATTTCACATGTTATTCATTACATTTATCAATTTACTAGCTGGTACCAGGTCAATGTACCAACTGGTATCAGATTTAATAATATTTACTTTAATTGTCAATTTTGCTTTTGTTGCCTTTACTTTGAACGCTTAAACAGGATGCAAAGAGGGTAGACGGAATCATTACAGAAAAGGATGCGTCAGCCTTCAACTTAAGTGTTCGCTTAGATCGCAAAGTAACCACCGTAAGCTTTGTTTTTTTCAGGACTACGGTCTAACCTTGACCTCCTTGTTTCGCTCCAGACCTTGCATCGCTATCAAGAAGGCCATGGACGGCCTTAGGCCTAAAAATTCAATAAAAGTTTTTATATCTACTATCAACATTTTGATTACCAAAATATTATGTTATGGAATCTGAAGATTATTTTGAAACAACTATCAAGCAGCTATTCAAAATATTACAACACTTTCACAAATTAAGAAGAAAAATATTCGATGTATAGATTTCGTCTATGTTTCGAAACATTGATGGTGTTACTGGGCAGTAAAGTATGATGTCATAAAATATAATATTTAACATTGCTAATAATAATATTCTTGACATCGTACCTTATTAGCCAGTTGCACCCTTTTGTTTCGAAAAATACTTATAATTTTTATATAGGTACATGCTCTCGTTAATATATTTCGCGTGGAAAAATTACTTTCTTGTTAATTAGTTTTAAGACTTAAGGCAATATTCTTAATTTCCATCCCTTTCAAAAATCAAAACTGGGGGCTTACAGAATAGTTTTCAATTCAATGCTTTTCTTGAAAACGTTTATCGTATAGTTTAATTTAATGAGAAAGAAATTAAAGAAAAAAAAAATAATGTTTTCTCATCTTCAAAAAATCTCGACTAAAAATGTTATAGGTGAACTATTACAGTTTTATGTTTTACACTGCCGTATAAAATTTAGAAGATCAATTTCTGAATTATTATTTACTATCATTCCCATTTCCGTGGGAATACTGGGATAAAAAGTAACCTATGACACCCAGGGCTACCGAAGCCTTCCAATGGTGAATTAATTTACCAAATCGGTCCAGTAGTTTTTATGTTTATTCGTTACATACAAAAATACAAATGTTTCCTCTTTATAATATTAATATAGATGAATAAAACATTTAACTTACGCTATAATGTTCTAAAAAAATAACAATCAAATTGTCTTATCACAAACGATACTAATATTTATTATTTTTAATTATTTGAATTTTAACTTTAATTTGAACTTGAATGTTTGCTATTCATGTTTTTAAATAGATTAAGTAACATAATCATTTCTCTATTTCATAAATTATTTTCTTACAATTGTTTTGAGAACGCCACATAACCTCTATGAATAGTTTATAGTCCGTATTTATGTTTTCTGAGAATGTTTGTGATTTTAATGTTTTTGAATACAAAATATAGGTATAATTATGAAATATGGCTTGAAATAACTATATATAAAGTTAGGTAGAAAAGACGTTTATAGAAATAGTTTTCACTCCAGTGTCCGATTATGTTGTAATCATAATTATGGATAACGTTAAGAGGAACATTAAGGTCCCTTATTCCATTTTCAAAATCGCAAGTACTATACATTTTAAGTACTAAAACTCTTGTATTTGCAAAATTTGCATCAATGCTTTTTGGTAAATTAACTCTTTTGAGAGGTGTGCAATAAGGAATCTATATTTTTAGCTCTTAAAAATTTTAAATTTTAGATGGCTAGATATATACTGGAGTTTTCTTCAATAAATGCGTATCGGCTAAACGGATTCATGCCACCAGCCTTAAAGCTGTTGACGAAAATTTTTGTTGTTTGGCTTTATTTTACCGAATCATTCACATGTATTGGAAGCTACTTACTACACCTCTTGACGATTTGCAATCGAGATCTTGAAGAGGTGATTTATCTTATTCAGTTAAGCTAAAGCCATATTCTCTTATGGAATATATGTAGCTCCTCATTTCAGCTGGATCCCAGTTCCTTCTTTTCTTATTCTTAGGCACAAAAACTTTTCATATTGCTATGACAAACATTTAACATTCAAATTTAAGTGAATATAATTTGGAATATAATTCCAAATTATCTTCCCAATGGATATTCCACATTAACAACCAAGCACAGGTTACTTCAAACAGATATAATCATTAAAAATTTAATACATGAAGTGAAGGTATTATTTCAGAAAAAATATAATTTTAAAACAGATTTGATTAAAAATCGATTTAAAAATTCACAAAAAATATTTATTTGTTTCAGTATTATTTGATAATCAATCTCATCTAATTACTAATAAATACATTATTTATATCGACTATCGTTTAATTGATAACTGTAATAATTATTTTTGATGTTTTTCAAAAGATTGCTCTATTAGTTTTTGTTTACGAAGGCGTTCCATTTTATCAACAGTATTCCAACTTCGCTGCTTTTCCTCTATGTTTGAAATTAAAGAGTACATCAATAATTTACGTTTGTCCATATCTACTACATATCCACGTTCTGGTCGGTATCATAAAACATCAGCTTTAATCATACGGGCCTTGCACCGCTTCAGCATACGAACTATTTAAATGGGTGAGAGTTGAGTTGGATCAAAAAGATTAAGGGGTAGACAAAAAATTGTTCTTATGTGTCTTTTTTGTCCATTATTAATATTAACAGAACTAGAGTATTTAGAAGTTTTCACATATCACATACGTTTTATATACAGTCAACTCCAAAAATCCCAACGACCTGAATATTTCTTGTTTATTTAAAAATAAAAACTACGAATTTTATACTGTATTTTATAATTTTTTTGGTTTTAAATGAACGGTTTACACAGATAAACAAAATTATACCTGATAAAGACTTTAAGACACCATCAAAATCTTGTATTTTGTACATGGAAATTCAGGCCAGTGCGGTTCTTTTGACTATACATATAAGTAAATTCTCTGTGCGTATGTGTAAAATCTTCTAGGCACTTTAACTCCTTCCCTTTTAATAACAAACGAAAAAGCCTTTTTTGTGTAAAATTATATGCTGTATAATTTTTTTCTTTGATCCCTTTCAAGTATATAAAAATTGATAACATGCAGGGTTGATTCCTGCCAAAATGTGGTTCCTGTACTTAGCATGTTATGATTCATAACTAAATAAATGTGCAGCCTTACAGGAAGGCCGTTACTTAAACCGCTCAAAATTTCCCAGTCTGTATGCTATGTTGGCGCTATAATGGAACTAATCAGATTTTTGTATATATTTAACATGGATCGTAGGATAATTGATCTATAACAATCACAAACGGTCTTGAATGATTAACATACGCTTGCTTTACTTGACGATCTATAAATTCACTGTACTTATTATCCTACTGATTATTAAAAATTCCACCTACCTTTATATACGCAAATATTATAAATCTATATGCTTTGTTTATTCGTAGAGGATAAACTATTGAACCGTTACTAAGAATTCTTTATCCAATGGAATACAATATGACTGTCTTATATTGGTCATATTTTATTATATTATATGTTTTCATTTTGAAATTTTAATATTCCTACCAAGTCAGAAAAGATTGGCCGTTCGGTGTACGCTGTTTGAATGGTTTGGGATGCAAAAAAATGTACTACGAAATTATCTTAAGATCTAAAAGAATTACTCATCGCCAAGATAAGCGAATTTTTCATATTTTAGATAACTTTAAGTATTTTATATTAAAAATTGGTTAATAATTATAAAGTTATATTTAAGTGTACTTATCTAGGCACAATATATTATCAATATATTATTGAAATAAATTATTTTATTATCTGTAGCTATAATTTATGTTTTTTTGGTTGCAAATTATTTGGTAATATTCCAGCGAAGTCGGAGCGGGGGTTGCTAGTAATTTAAAGATGTGTAAAAAATACTGCATTTAATCAAAAATAAATATTTTTTTATGAAACGTTTAGCCTTGTAGATAGAAAACATTTTTAAAATATATGTTACTAATAACATTTTAATAAGTAGGTATGTAGTAGGTAATGTTAATTATTTAAATCTGAAAATTTACAGAAATTTAAGTGTTTGATATTATTTTATACATTGATATAAGTACAGGTGAAAAATAAAATATTTAGCTTGAAATACTGCCTCACTTCTAAAATGTTATAAAATTAAACATAAATCAATTATGACGCGTTTCAGTTTTTGGAATTGGAATTGTATATCTAACATATCATTAAGATGTGCTATCATAATCATCATTATGCCATGATTCAAGATTTAGATTTACAGTTTTTAAAGGGGGGCAGGGTATGGCATGAGAAAATTTGGCTTAAATCAAGAAGAGACGACCAAATGTTTTTTTGATACATGTAATAGAGAATAGCGATTTCCCTATAAATTGTAAATATGCACATAAAATATCTCTTATATTTGTGTTCACTATACATTTTTCAGTAAAAAATGATGATTTAGAGTTTATTAAATAAGCAGTAAATATTGTTATATTTTTACCTATGATTCAAATTTATGAAATATTCATATGATTGTTGTTTATAATCAAATTTATGCACTCTAATATTACCTATGTAAAAATAGTTTTAATCTGAAAAATCCGCTCTGGTAAGATGTAAATAAATAGTAAAATACAAAATTTAGTGAGTTTTGGACACCATTTAGTTCTTAACATACTTCAATCATATTGATATGGGTCAAAATCAAAACTATCAATTGCTTTTCTTCATAGAGGTCTAAACATTGTTCTTCTCTATTATAGGCTGCAAGAAACGCTTGTTATAAATTGTATATAGTATGTGTTATAGCTACAATATACTGATATAACAAGTCTTGGTACTGCAGTATGTGAGTTATACATACTTAAAATGTAGATAAGATAGTAAGCCAATACTTTTGCCACTGGACAGTCTCGGCCCTAATACGTTCAGTACGTTAAGTAAAAATCATTAAATTTCAAATTTTAATGAAATTTTTCGTTTACGATATCTCTCGAGCGAATCAACCGATTGGCGGCGATCGACGTGGTTTATCAAGATTAAGATCTGATTAGTTTTTGGAGTTCATCGATAGAGCCGTTTAAAAGTTATTCCAAAAAATCCACATTAATAAAATCTGTTCTCTTAATCAACAGCTGGAATCAATCCAAATTGTATGCAAAATCTAAGTTTGGTCAAGTCCTTTCGAATGGCACCAACCGCGATGAAATCCGTCGAGCCGTTCAAAAGTTATAATCGGTTCACATACTTTCACACACATACATACAAAGTGACAACCTCGCAGGGGTAAAAATACGCATATCCGTTAATTTCAAGCATTTCCGAGAGAAAACTATTTGCAGAATTTTCGTAGAGGAAAAAGTTTTTACACTAATAAATATAATTAAGCCACATAAAAATTTTTTATCAATGATGTGCAGCGCTGCTATACTTATGGACAGCGGGACTAAGATTAATAGAGATGATATATACAAAAGTTATATTCAGGTGTATGCAATATTTCTTCTAAAAAGTTCTCTTACACTGTAATAGGTATCACACCTGTTGGACACACTTTCTATTAGAGAAAATATATTCTTTCGAAATTGAAGATTTATAAGCATGTTATGTAATACTATATTTGTTCATTTCTAACTAGTGCTTTAAGCCTAGTGTTGAGCCGAAAAAAATATTTCAAATTTTTGTAGTTAAGGATGTACGGATTTCGGAAAACTTGTAAATTTTACATTCAGTAGATATTTAATCAATTTAAGAAAATGTAAAAGAATTATTTATTTATTTATTATATAAAAACTTTTAAAATTCTAGTAAAAAAATAATTTCTTATTCTTGAATTCGGAATTTATAGGAGATACGATGCCGATAGACTTGTCCTGGATATAAAATTGAATTCGGAAATGTTGGCTGAAACAAATAATTTTTTGTTAAAAGTGTATAGATACAAATTTGTAATACTAGACACTTACAATGTTCATGGCATTTGGAAAATTCTGTGGTTCCAAACAGAATGAACTATGTTTTACATATGGTCCCTTATGTTTGCCCATTAAATCCAAATCGCAAATATCTTCGTCCTCAGCTGGTAGCCCGTTGGCTGTATAAAACTGAACACCAGGTTGATCACTGTACACTTCCATAACACGACCAGAGCTTGGATGACATACACTTGCCATGAATTTTGTTTTGGATTCGTTACACTTTGCTGGATCGTATCTAAAATATCAACATGCGGTTTAAATTAATTTACATGTTATTAGACTGTTTTCAGGTTACTACTAGTATCTAAAGATTTTTTCTAAAGATTTTTTCTAAAGATTTTTTCTAAAGGATAATTCCAGAAAATTATAGATTGTTAGTTTTTGTTACTAAAATGTATATCAAAATTCATCATTGCCATAATGTCTTCAACACAAATATTCGAGTTGTGGAGGAAGGTATAAAATTTATAGCATAGGAAATAACATGCATCTCATACTAAGGAATTAACAAACCTTTGGAACAATTCATGTATACGGAGTAATGCTTGTAGAATGGGAGCCCATGCGGGGATTTTTATATTCTTCTCTTCCGTTGTTGTATAGGATAGCCGATCAGAATATTAAAACGAAAAAATCGATAGTTGAATTTAATACAGTGCGTCAGATTAAGATATGATAGTCTGACCACGTGCTGAAAAGTGTAAATTTTACTAATCTGATGATTTGAGCATGACGCAAGAGAATGGGATAGTCACAAACTTACAAAAAAGACACGACACCTGCGTCGTGTTGAAATTGTTAAATAAGTAAAATGTTAAATCTAATCATCGATTTTTTCGTTGTAATGTTCTGATTGGCTAAGCTATACCACCATATACAGAAGTAAAATTTGGTAGAAATACCCAACAAGTGGTAAAATATCTCCCATATCTTAATCTGACGCGCACGAGTAAATCCAAAAATTCTCACAAAATACACAGAGGCGAATTAAGTTTTATTCAAAAAAATTACACTCTAGTATGTGGGAATTATTTTCCAACGTGTTTAAATGTAAAAATAAAAACTTCTTTTAAATTTTAATAAAAAGACCCGATTGAGTCCTATGAATATTGAATAAAAAATTAATAGGATTAAAAGGTATTTTGAATAATACTTTTCTTTATTTCTAATTTTTCGACTCATTCCTATATTCAATTTTAATCGGATTTAATTGAACTTAATTATTAGGGAACGAATATATTTTGAATTTTTTGAATATTTTTAGAAAAGGCTGATTTTAACCATATTTCAAATCGTTCGTTGCTCATAAACCATACATTAAATATTTTGACCGTAAATTGGTCAGTCCATTCATTATATGTTTTTGAGGAATTGCTCTTAACTAATTTACAAAAATTAGTTGTATAAGCCATCTGATGATAAAAAATTAAAAAAAGAACTGAATGATATAAAATTATTGAAAGAAGAGTGTTTCAATTTTTTTTCATTAAATTTCAATATTTCTAAACATTTAATTAATTTGAAAATATGACAAAAAGTAAACAACATACCCTCTAATTACGTAATTATTATCAAAACCTCCCTTCAATTTATTCATTGCACAACCAATAGTTGTTGGAACTTGTAAATCCAGAGGTGTATTACTAATATCTTTAATACATCCGGTTGGTATACTGTCTGCATCTGTCTCTGTTACTTGGTTCGAATTAATTGAAATGCGATGTTTCTTCATTTCCTCAGCTCCAGCATCCTATATAAATATTTTCAAATCAAAACTCGTCAATTTTTTTTCCGTTAGTATTGAGATTAATGAATACATTTAATTCCACTTACATGGCCAGCCAAATTGAAATATGAATGATTAGTCATGTTTACAGGCGTTGGACATGTTGTTACTGCAGACATGTCAATAACAAACTCATTGCTATCCAGCAATTCCATTTGAACAGTTGCTAACAAATCTCCAGGGAATCCTTCCTCACCATGTTTTGATAAATATGTCAAAATTAATCGAGATCCTTCCATGTGTGTTTTCCATATAACCTACAGATACAAAAATATTGAATTCTGAAAAAAAATATACTATGACTGGAATCAATACAACTCGGGAGATGGTTTTATTAGGATAAATCAATTTGATTCTACAATTCAGTTTATTTTAAAAGATTTTAACTAGAAATGTCGATCTTAGAGATTCAGAGGTAAGTTGTGTTTTGTCTATTTCGTTTTAGAATTTTTAAATGGTGCATGTTTTCCCAAAAGATAGTCAAAAGTTTTTTTTTTTATAGAAAATGAGAGTTGAGTACAAGTTCAACGATATTTTAACAATAAAAAAAACTTAAATGCAATTTTAAGATTTTTTATTTTGTGGTAAATACTTGTATAAACAATTCAAATATTATTCTTAAGTGGAATACTAAACAAAGCAGAGAAATTTTTTAATAAAAATGATCTCTAATACTTTCTAATGAAAATAATCTCTTATATACATTCTATTAATTTTAATTTTCTCGCATAAATAATTTAAAAAATTGGGTATATTCAGATTAATAACCGATCAGTGATTGATCGACTAGTTTAACCAATGCGATTTGATTATAATGTAACTAGCTTTAATTTCATTGTGTGATTCTTCACTGATCGGAAATTAATCTGACTGTACTCCGTTACGTAATTTAGCATGCACACACAGTCTTGATATGAATGTATTTTGGAAAAAGCATTAAAATATTCTCCACTTTCATGTAACAATTCCGCTTTCAGAATTTCATAACATTTGAATAATTGATTGTTTAGAGATTAGCCGGTGTCTCATGCTACCCACCTTGCTCCCCTAATATGTGTTGCTCATAATCCAACAATTGTACAAACTAACCTTATTAAATCCTACAAAACCACCGTGAAGAGTAAAGTTTTGAACGTTTCGTGATACATTATATGTTTCACCGTCTATTTCAAATTTTCCATCCTTTATTCGATTAGCAACACGTCCGATAGTGGCTCCATGGTATGGATTATCCTTATGTTGGTATCCTTAGAAATTTTAAAATTTTAATAGAAAAATTTAATAGTTAATTAATCCGATAGAAAGTTAATGCAGTTAAATTTTGGAGAAGAATGGTTATAAATTAGACTTCCGGGTATTCTTATTAAAGCGTATATAATTAAAGACACTGTTTTCAGACGAATGTGACGACTAACGAAATTTAACATTTAATATTGACACGAAAGTGGTGGTCATGGTAGTTTTAGCCGAAAAATGAGGAAATCGATTTGACTTTCGTTCTAATATACTTTGCACGCAAATATCAATATTCAGTAAAATTATTTTTTAAGTTTAAGTTTTAATAGTAAAAGTTCAATTTCGCCACATGCCTATATCAATTTTTTGATTTATAAATACATATTTCAACTATAACGTAGCCATGATATTAATATTAGCTAATATAAAAAATAAATAACCAAGAGAATAATTATTGAATAACTTATACTGATTATGACTTCATTGTAAACGAAATACGTATTTATATTTAAAAATTATAATTGAAATTTCATCTCAAGCGCCTGAAGTCATCATTATTTTTTAGAATAATTTTTTTGAGTATTTGTTCACAAATATAGTGTTTTGTTTGCTAATGTCCATAAAAGTCAAGGTTCAAAAAGAAAATGAATTTGCATTTGATTATTGAAAATGAATGCGCAGTTTATTACTTCGCTAATGGGATAATAAACTTTCTGGCGAACTATACTTACATTTTCTTATTCAAAGAACATTTTTATTAACATTCGGCAGAATTTTATGAATAATGATAGTTCATGTTTGTCGATTTATGTTATTTAAGATTGTACCAGCGTGGTATAGTATACTAAGTGCATTCACACACACACACACAGGCACATAAAGTGTCATGTTATATATTTTGCTTATACTATGATATATTTGCGTATAAAATAATAAAATTAATATTTTTATTTTTATTATCTCCAGAACAAAGCAGTGAATTGCTTTTTTTTTACTTCTTGTTAAAAGATTGTTATAGAAAATAATTCAGAGAACATTAGAAAAATTCAACAATTTCGGGATTCTATAAATAACGTTATTCACAGTAGGCAAAAAAGGCAAAATCTGTAGAAAAGTGGTTTTACAATGGAACAACCTTAAGAATAATATAGCTTGCGTAGCTTCAACAACATTAGGAAGTAATAAACACGTGATTAGTAGTCTTTTATTACCTGCTAAACTTTCAAACCCTTGAACAATGTCAACTAAATTATTATGTTTATCTGGTACTAATATTTTTGTAATTGTTGCTCCATAGTTAATAGCCTCAACTGAAACATTATGATTATTTTGCCATGTGAATTTTTGAATTTGGTGTTTTATATTACTGTGATCGGGATCCTTTATACAGCCATATATACCTATAAAAAAATTATTTATCAAATAACACAAAAAAAAAAAATTGACTTCAGTAGAAACTTACCAGGAGTTAAAGATACACCCGAAAATATGTTGCATAAATTTGGCATAGCAGCTGAACTCATTTGCTTTTCTGTGAAACGAAAAACAATTTTTAAAATTCATATATGATTAAAATATGAAATACTATATATATTTTACGTGTATCTAGTTTTAATTGTGTGTTCCATAGCGTAAATTTAGTCAATAATTTTGATGATGGCAGTACAAGAGAGATTCGTTCTCCTATAAAAACGGTTTGCCTTAAGCACGGGATCATGATACAAAAAATTTAGTTCTTTGAAAAAACAAAAAAAAAAACCAAAAATTAAATATGAAAAGGATTTATAAATCCTCCAAAGAATGATAATTATGATTCTAGTTTATTAAACATGGTTTTTACACGCGAAATTATTTATTGTAAACAAATTTTTTTAAAACCTTGGATACATAAATAAAATAATAATAATATTTTTATTTTATTATAAATTAAAGTTGGTCTAAGAGCTTGGTGCAAAAATTCTAGTTATAGGGAAGCTCTCGATGCTGAAGGGGTTTTACTTGAGAGTCGAGGAAAGCTGGAATTTTCATCAGCTGACGGTTTTAAAAATTGTTCCGATTGCAGTTTTGATTTTCCTGTTTGCGACCCACCCAACCCTCTAATTCACGCTTAAATTGTGTGTATTAAATTATAATGTATTTGGCAACTGTACTTTAAAACTAATTGCCACAAAAAGAGACCTCTATAATGAAGACAATCTTTAATGTAATATACCTTCTGTTTGTTTTTTTTTTCCTGTACATGTATTTCAAATTGCAATGAAAATAGAGGACGTGACGAGGTGTTTCCCGAAAAAATTTCTAAGCTAATCATCAAAATTTTATTTAATATTTAGAAATATTTTTTCGTAAAAAACTCTTTGAGACTCTCTCCTTATATTGCGGATACAAAATTTGGATAATTATTTATTCCAAATTCCTCTGTTGGATTTCTGCACTATAGCCAATCGAGTTACAGCATTAAATAATTTTAGAATGTTTGTTTTGACAATTCTAACACATAAGAAGTGTGCCTGGGCAAATGTGTTACCTTCACCAGGTAGGGGTGAAGGTACAAATAGCATGACATAGACAATCGAACTAAAAAAATGATAGATAATTCGAAGTTTATTTTGGTATTACATTTAAAAAATCTATAAGAGAATCTTTCATAGCGACAATTACACAAAATTGGCGCCTTAATTAGAACTTTGTATATATACTAGGATTATATATTCGTATTTGCTCTTGCCCGCGGCTTTGCCGACGTAGTAATCTTTTTAAATTGATCCCTATAGAGTTCTTCATACCACACGAATAGATGTTCATAATTAAAATTCTAAAACACTGCTATAACAACACTCATATCGATTTTTAAGCTCAAAATGAAAATGCTTAAAACTGTTAAAAAATTCTCAAAGAATCCTAAAATCTAACCAATTTTACTTCAAATTTTTTTAAATAACTGGTTTTCGTATAGAAAAAATTATACACCTGGCGGTAATCGAACCTAGAACCATCCGACTTGAAATTGAGTGGCCCCGGTTTCGACCCCGGTAAGTGTGTAATGTTTTCAATAAGTACGTACTATCTATCATTAATATACGTTTATCTTATATTGATTGAGGTGAAAACGTCATTTCTACTTCTGTAAAATAGATATATGTTAATACAAAAAAGGTTATTGAAAATATCTAACAATAAGTTGTAGAAACTGATTAACGAACACAAAATGAAAAACATATTAAACGACTGCGCTCTGATTCATTAATTAAAAATTGAAAAAGGAATTTTCTAAAATTTCTAGAAAGTGTAAAGCGAAATTTTATACGAAATCGTTTCCCTAACTAAACGTAGTTAGGTATTTAAAAATATTTTCTTACTTTCTGCATAAAACATTTATTTCTACAGATTTCAAAATTCCTAATCATAGAGTAAAATTAAAGACTGTATAGGCGATTTAAAATATTTATAATCTATGAAATTAAATTGTGCAGAGTCAACTACTTCACCAAAAAAAATTGTATAAATTCGCGCTTAACTAAATTTTAATACAAAAAAATTAACTTACGACTAAAATGTTTTAAACAAGCTAACAACAATCAAATTATTTTATAATAAAAAACAACTGTTATTAATTATTTATTATACGTTTTTTCTATAATGAATGTGAATGTTGTTTGTTGGATATTTTAAAACTAATTGAATATAAAGTCACAATGACTATTTATAAATAAACTGTTTACTAAATACACTGATGTTTGTTTAAAAAGGAGGAGCTGACTAAATAATTAGATAAAAATAAGATTAGATAAGAATAATTTAATCGTATACAACATTGTTTGTACAACATATGTTACCTTAATTAATGAAACAAATTTAAAAATGAATTATCTTCAGTCAATTCATTAATGTTAACTCAATAAAAAAATAGTAGATATGGTCAGGTCCGGCAGAAAACATATGATAAGTATGAAGTATAATATTTTACATATTTTTTATGCGAATTAGTAATACTATATGTGACTTATAAGAATCGAATTTGAATTTTAAAATATAGATATACTTTTTAATTGAGGATCCACAAATAATGGCACGGTGGTCATCCACAATCCTAATTGAGGTCGACATTGTTGTATTGAACAACAAGAATATTTAGCTTTACAACAGCAAAATGTCACTTTATAATATGTCTTATAGCAAATAAACATGTCTATTTGCCTTAGCAAATGTCTATTACTACAATTACAAACCTCTATTAAATTCTGTTTTTAATGATATAAGTCGGAGTCAGTCTGTCTCCGGGAGTAATCGGCTTATTTAACCCAAATTATGGTGTTACAGACTGAGGTGAGGCATCGATATCGAGACAGTAAAAAAAGTAGTACAAATGTACCGGCCATTTGTTAACGATAGTGAATCAAATTTAATAAATGAATACAATGGTTAAATAGAAAAGAGAAGGCGAAAACAATTCTACCATATCATTTTACCATTCATATTCGTTAGCTCATCTCATTGAAATATGCGACCTAGATAGCGAAGAGATCGTTCTTTACTCTGCGCAAAGTAAAATTTTAGTTGCATATCTCAATGACAAAGGAGAGTTTATTCGGGTTAGCTGTCTTGAATATACTCAAAATGTGAGCCTGGATATGGATCAAATTATTAATATTTTCCTTACTTTAATAAATTTTCCAATGTAAAAAGTAAACCACCTTTTAATAAAAGTTTTGGAGCTGTAAAAGTTTCATCAAAATCCCTTTACTAGTTTAGAGTTTAAATGTGATATTATGATCTGCAAACCGACTTAGATTTGCTTGTAATTTTCGTGAGCAAACAGGGCGTCATCGATTTTGTAAATGTCTTCTTTGAAGGCATGCAATAAATCGATCGTAAGCGAGTTCGTAATTCGAGTCGCACTTTCTCGACCGTTTCTACCTTTATTGGAGTGTGAATGCCCGCTTGCACTTTACTCAAAGAAAAATAGTGATTTCGAAAGGGTATAAATGAAAATGATTTACTTAACTTATTTTATATAAAAAGACAGTAAAACAATAATATAAAAAAGTCTTTATTCTTAAGTCTGTTTCTCCCTGTATAGAGACTAAAAGAGTTCATAGACAATTTAGTTAGGTATTGTAAAAATTTACTTTTTTTATAGCCTGGAATATAAGACCGAAAGTTTTAACAGATGTTAAATAACGACATTCATAATGTAAACATGATAATATCATAATTCAATAAAAAACTAACAATAAGTTCTAGAAGGGTCTGCTAAATGATATGTATGTCTAAACCTATTAAAGTTCTGGTTTATTTGCTTTAACATTGTTCGAGGTAATTTTAAATTTCGCCGATCCTGTACGTAGTATATAAAAATATTTTATATCTGTTCTTTTTATCATAGTGTATTACACTCAGTATAGATATTACATAGGAAGTGTAGATAGTATGTTACTCTTTAAGGATATTTGGGAGATACAATTGACTGCAAAAGTGTATAGAATGAATTCGTTAATTCAATTGACGATTACAGTTATATAAAAATAAAAAATAATGTTTTAATTCAGTTTTATTAAAATCTTAGATCCAGAAATTACAAAACTGTGACACATTTTTTGGTTTTCAATACCTTTTTAAGTGAAATTAACAATATTTAAATCTTTTATAAAAACTTCTGTCTATTCGATTTTTTTAAGCTGTAAGTTATAGTTAAATCATTTAAGAATACATTAGAAATAATAGTATGATTTAATATTTTTTTACAAATTTAATTTATTTTCATATATTCATTAAATAAAATCTTAAATTATTTTATCGTATGAAATATAACCAACACCGTAATATAAATGAATGGTAATGTTGGTACAATCGTCAAAGCAAATACCTCCTAAACATCCTTAAAACTTATTTACTATCATTTACTATCTCAACTTAACATATATAGAGGAGATATTAAAAAGTGAACCAAACCACAGAACAAACAATGCCTATGTTATATAATACAACAAACAATATTACGTTCAAAAATTTTTGATAAGTACTGATTATGTAGCCATAAAGCAAAATATTAACAACTCAGGAAGGGATCTAGAAAGGGTTAGCGGGTGTAGACTGCCCGGAGCGTAAACCAGTAGAGGACGCGAATGACAGTACGCATTAGTTATATGATATTTGTCTTGACATTTGTAGGCCAGGCAAGGGCGCTGGGCTCCACTTCTGTCCCGGACGGAAGAAAGTGTAGATCCGTCCCTGTAATCAACTATATGCATTGTAACATTTATTATATTCTTATGTTTTGTACCAAATTATATGAAGAGCCTTTTTTACCTTTTTTAATAATTTTAGTTTCATATGATGAAATTAAATATTCCTTATCAGTAGATTAGCAAAAAGATCTTATAATTTTATTACATTATAGATTTACTAAGAATTCTATTCCTATTGATTTATGTTAACAAGATACAATGACGATGTATTACAATTGCTGCTGCATAATAATAATCCGGTCTATTTAAGCCTAAAATCAGGAGGAAGGTTACATAAATTCCCATAAAGCTGAATATTGGCATAGTTGTTCAAAACATCATTATAAAGAAAATCTCAAAAGTCCTCATCGTTCCGAGGTGTGCTAAAAATTTGGCACGGGGTCAAAGGTCAAAAAAATGAGTTTTTTGCGATTTTTAGCGAAACGGTGAGTTTTTTCGCAAAATTACCCCAGTACAAAATTGTAGATCACGAAATTCTCTACAAAAAATATATTAATAATTTTTTCCTAAAAGCCACCATTTTGGAGATATAACGTTCCGAAAAGTTGGATCAGTCGTAATCCCTCTATTTTGCACACGTACCACATATGAAAGTCACTACAGGTGTAATAGAACTAAAATAAGTTCGCTATTATTTATTGTAACTTGCTTATGTAAAATATAAGTTAAACTACGAGAATCTCAGGTATAATGAAACCCCGTTCCTAAATTTGTACGTCAGTATAACCTTGGGATAACATCTGTCTTTTATTCTATTGTCCGCGTGGCTAGGGTCGTATACCTGCTTTATGTTGGCATGCCCAATATATGAAATACATACCGTTAGTCTTGAGCGCCACTGCGTAGGGAAAACATGTGCTTATCTTAACCTATCTTTTAACCTATTTTGTGCGTTTTAGATTTTTATAAGAAAAATGTCAGAATATTGTTTTATTTGTACTCATCTTTTAACTGAAAGTGAAACTGTAACTGTTGATCGTGGTATGAAGACACTGATTAATGCAAGTGCTGAAAGAGATGATGGATACTCGGAATTTCTTAAAAAACAAAAATCTGTGACAATACATAGCAACTGTCGTAAAATTTATACGCGGAAGTGTTCTATTGCTGCTGCCATCAAAAGAAAACGCGAAGAACAAGAAGCTAACACATCTACAGGATCTACAGTAAGTAGTCCTCCTCGTACTAGATCCCGTTCAAGTGATTCAGCTTTTTGTTTTAAAAAACTATGTTTATTTTGTGGCAATAAATTGAATGAAGAGTTGCAGAGAAAAAAATCCTTAGATCGTCGCAGTAAAATTTGTCAAGTAAGTACACTCCAATTCAAACATTCAATTTTGGAAGTAGCACGAACTCGTTCCGATGCTATATCGAAAGCTGTTGTTGCTCGAATCGACTTTGACTATGATTTAGTTGCTGTTGAAGCAAAGTATCACCAAGAATGTTATACTTCTTTTTTGAAACCGACTACTGGCGGTACAGTTGGTCGTCCTAAAGATGAAGCAATAGATCTGGCAATGCAGGAAATATTTACATACATTGAGAGTAGCAATGACTGTCAGTTTACTTTGGCTGAGTTAAAAGATGTTAGCAAAATTTTAACTTTAGATAACAGGACTATTAAGCTGCGACTTAAACTGAAATATGGCGATAAAATTATTATCACTGAAAAACCGGGAGCGTTAACATTTGTATGTTTGATAAACAGTCACCATGAAATTTTAAATCAATCTTGGTCCGAAAATAAAAAAATTAATAAACAAGAAGAACGATTAAAAACTCTAGAAGCAGCAGCATCTATTATTCGAGAAGATATTCAATCCTCGGTATTTGATAATTCCTACTACCCTCCACCAGGTCGAATGTTTGAAGATTTAAATAATGACATCCCACAGTCACTGACATTTTTTTTGGAGCAAATGATCTTAAAAAATAAACGATCAAATTTCGATCATTTAAAACTAGTATGCACCAATATTTGTCATAGTATCATGACTGCTATTATTGGGGCAGTTTACGTGTGAAATAGAACAAGAAGAAGAAGAAGAACAAGAGGATGAACAGGAAGAAGAAGGAGAAGAAGATCAAGAAGAAGAAGAAACAGAAATCTTGGACAGTTATGAATCAGACGACTAACTTTTTATTTTAAGTATTTTATTTAATTACACCGCCGTTGTTTTTGCCCACTATAATATATAATATTATTTTGCAATAGTTTTAAAACATATAAAATCTCAGCAGACCCGTGGAATAGGCCTACTGGGGAAACCACGTTAAAAAAAACGCGCTTTGTACACTACCTCATAGGTGGCGTGGAAACGTGTGCAAAATAGAGGGATTACGACTGATCCAACTTTTCGGAACGTTATATCTCCAAAATGGTGGCTTTTAGGAAAAAAATTATTGATATATTTTTTGTAGAGAATTTTGTGATCTACAATTTTGTACTGGGGTAATTTTGCGAAAAAACTCACCGTTTCGCTAAAAAGCGCAAAAAACTCATTTTTTTGACCTTTGACCCCGTGCCAAATTTTTAGCACACCTCGGAACGATGAGGACTTTTGAGATTTTCTTTATAATGATGTTTTGAACAACTATGCCAATATTCAGCTTTATGGGAATTTATGTAACCTTCCTCCTGATTTTAGGCTTAAATAGACCGGATTATTATTATGCAACAGCAATTGTAATACATCGTCATTGTATCTTGTTAACATAAATCAATAGGAATAGAATTCTTAGTAAATCTATAATGTAATAAAATTATAAGATCTTTTTGCTAATCTACTGATAAGGAATATTTAATTTCATCATATGAAACTAATATATCATATGAGATTTTCTTTATAATGATGTTTTGAACAACTATGCCAATATTCAGCTTTATGGGAATTTATGTAAACTTGAATGTGTAAATAGACCGGACTATAATTTAATAAACTATGCTATTAAAATTTCATAAAAAAATGAACAAAAAAGTAAAAAATAGTATTAAATAAATAATTCTATAAACAATGTTTTTCTGACCAAATACTTTTCGAAGTCAGCGCCAACGAATCAATTTTTAGCTAAGAATATAATTGAAGACGTATGAAATTATTGTCTGGTGTAATTACAAGTACCTCCGTTGAATAGTAGATCTCACCCAACGTGACACCCTATTCTCATTAAGAAATAAATACAGGCCGCCATACCACGCCTCTTTATCGTAATTAGTTTATAAGTGCAAATATTTATACTATAAATTTCATCTTACTGCAAGTGGCAATAATAATTATTTTTGGAAATTTGTTATTTCGAAGCCACTGATGGTCTAATGAGGCTCAAAAACTATACAAATTTCCTGAATGTCATAACGTATCTAATAAGTTTTATAAAAATCGCTCGAAAATCGGTTCGAAAGTTACAGCGAAAACAACATATACTCAAATAAACAAAAAACGCGACGACCTGAATCTTTCACGTTTACTTAAAATTATAAAATATACTAATTTTACGATGTATTTTATAATTTTCAGTTTAAAATAAATGCTTTAGATGGATTAACAAAATTAATTTTGATAAACAACTTAACAATAGGATATTTAATGCTTTTAAAATGGTATAAAAATCCAAGTGTTGCATTTTTTGTTTTTTTTTTTTGTTTTTTTTAGTAGACAGAATAAATAGAGACAGCGAAATGGGAAATCATCTAATTGTACCATAGACCTCACCACGTTCGGTCAAATAGCTATGTTTCCAGCAAGTATATTGCAATAAAAATCTTACCTGCTTTAAAATTACTCACCTTAACAAAATTACAAAAAAAATTGAGTATAAATTCATTGAATTCTTCATTTCATTTAAGAATGCATTCATTCTTTTTTGTACTACTATTACGTTACTAATTACATTTTATTAAACAATTGTAAGCTGGTAATGCGAATAATCTTAATTTTGATAACAATTAACTTAACTAATTATGAGAGACCTTTATACAACAATTCGGATATGTGGTAATGAACCGTTAAATTAAAAAAAAATTGGTCAAGGTTTATTAAATATATACAATACTTAGTATTCAAATTTACAAAGGATACAAATTAGCCTTAGAGTAAATTATGAAATAATTATTATAAAACACTAGAAAGTATTCAGTTTCTAAACTGTAATGAGTTTTTCAAATTCTATATTTATTATTATAGTCTAGTTAACAAGTGCCTTTTAAAAAATTTGCGATCATCTTCACCGAAAATTATTATCTAGGTATGATTCGATTCGTAATGACATGTCTATTAGCATGTCCGCTAATCGACATGCAGGCCCGCTCCTAAAACAAAAATGGGGATGGTTCCATTTAACAAGTAATTAAAAAATATATCAGAGATACCTGTTGCAAAATCTGAAAACTTCATGCAGAAAAAAATTTGTTCGACTGGGTTTCAATTTTTCAACAACTTTCTAGAAGAAATTCTAAATCTGAAGACACCTTGATAATAATTTTTAGTGAAGGCGAAATCAAATTTTATAAAACGACACTTGTTAAATAGACTATTATTAGGTTCTTACCAAACTCTAATAAAAACTTTAAAAAAGAATTTTTTGTCATAAAAGTTTGTGTAACTTTTCTCTGAAAATCTATTTTTATAATTTTTCATAAAGATTATCCTAAATATACAAAGTTTCATTGTTAATTCGATTTTCGAGTGATTTAGTTTTGCTATTGTGTGTACTAACTTTCACTCCACACATTCAAAAATGAACTAAAATGATCAAATGGTAAGGCGATGATTTAATTCGGAATAATAATTTTATGGAAAATTAAAGATTATTTTTAAATGATCATATATAAATGAAAAAAATATTTTCATTTTTTATTTTCTTAAGTCGAATAGAAACAACCAGCGATATTAAAAAGAACTTAAATCTCTGGCGACCATATTGAAAAATGGTGACCATGAAGAAAACTCCAGGCCGAATTTGGTCAAAACACTTTTATCACTATTAAATAGATATTACAAAAAATATTCAATCAAAAATTGCACTTTCAAAATATTCATTTTTTCCTGCTGCTTTGACTATTTACTACATTTATAAAGATAAAAATAAAGTTGTTTATTTAAATTACTATTTTTGTAATCTAATTTTAATAATAAATTAACATATTCATGTAATTTAATGTTAAATAAAAAAAAGAAATAAAAAAATTAATTATTTAACTATATATAAAATGATGAACAGTCGTACCTAGTTTAACAAATTTTTTTTTCAAACAATTGTACGTTCATTAAAAAATAACACACAAAAATTTCATCGCGAAATTTGCTACTATTTAATTTTTGGATGTTTTTGTTTACATTCCAAATTGTATAATTAAAATAAAAAATCAATGCTTCCATTTCATGAAAATTCCTGTACTATACATCTATAGGGCTTTTCATTTTAATTTTCTATTCGTTTTTGTTTCGGACAGAATGTCATACAACTAATGTAATAAAATGAAAAGAAAATATTTTCTATTTGACAAATTTGTTATCAACAGTACGCAACAAATTTTAAAATGAAATGGTCTGTTATACTAAATGAATAATACCAAAATGTGTCTAAACTTTAAAATTTTGTTTGCTTCGGCTGGTATAAAAGTGAAATTAAATGTATTAGATTATTGAGAATATTCAATGATATTAAATTAATTAAAATAATTATCTCCCTGAAGAATCTTCGATTCTTTTATTTTCTCTTAAAACTTGTCCGTTTTTCGACAACGGATGTCTTGATAGTATTCAGTTATTTCTAATTATAATTAAATCAATACAAGAATCCCGACCTGTGTGGGTTGACTAACCCGTACCTTCTAGTAGGTACATATTGTAAACACTACCATAATATCAATTACTCTGAAATTTTCCAGATACAGATACGGATACTATGACTTTCAAGGCTTAAAAAATTATTTGTAATATGTAACACTTTTAACGTATAGGTCATTCTATAAAAGAAATTTGTCTATGGCAGACAAAGGATCATATTTGAACTGGACACTCTTCTTACTGAGACGGCTTACATTTTGGATCATATCTCTACACGGATGAGTCAAGGGCTTGAAATTTATCTGGAGCGGGAATTTATGGATCAAGAATAATTTAGGAAGCGATTCCTGTAAGTCAGTACGCGACGGATTTTTAAACAGAACTCTTTGCCGTGTTGTGTGGTGCCCAGATCTCTTACACGACGGGCTATAATGATGTGCACATTAGCATTTTCTCAAATAACCAGGCAGCTCTTCGGGCCCTTGAGGCTTCAAGATTCTAATCGATGATTATTCTTTCATGACATGAAAAGCTGAGTCGCTTTTCAAATATCTCTCACCTGAATCCATTATTTCCATAGCAAGATGATCTATGGTATCCTGTATTAAGAAGTAGCTTCGACAAGCGCACTTTGATTACTGGGAATTCATAGATGGCATGTGACAGGCTAAGTTGTATAACCACAGATAAATCGTTTAACTGCTTTCGGAAATTGACTAGATTAAATTTTAGAAGAATAGTGGGTCTTCTGACAGGACACGGTCGACTTAACTATCATCTTCTCCCACTTACAAGTCGTGCCTGGAGGATGATAAGAACTCTATTCACGTTATTTGTACCTGTAGAAATTTTCAAAGTGTCAGATACAGAATGTTCGGGTCTAAAACTCTGCATCCGTCCATCCCGGCGGAGAAGTTGTCGGCTTCTTGCGTGGCTACGGGTCTCTACTTGAGCTAGAAGGCATGTAGCTTTCAGGAGACGGAGTGTTCTAAAGGAGGGTACGGACGACCAATCTGGGTAAAGGTCTAGGTGTAAGGAATGCATCAGCGGTTCTTCTCGTATTGTTTTATAATTATTATTATTGAGATGGCTTTATATGGGATAAGAATTTCAATTCGGTACTGTTATGTTTTATTTAAAATTTATGAAAATGTATTGAAAAACTAGATATATAAAATACTGAAGAAAAACTATAATGTATCCGGAAACAGATATAAAATACTAAAATGGGATCTAGATACAAGTAGAAGATATGACTACTAAAATTGGATGTAGATACCATATTTAAGATACTATTATCTAGACAGTTTTTAAATATAATGGGATATTCAGTCAGTGATATTATTAACATGTATTTAAACACATTTAATTTAATTTAGAATAATTTAACTTTATGTCAAAATGAATGATGCTAGAAAATTATTATGATTTTAAGTCAATTATAATTATTTTTGTTACTTTAATTTAAGTAGCAGGCAGCAGTCCATATTTTTATATTCTTCAAAGTTTAAAACTTACCTTAGCAGCCATAGCGGCTTTTTTAGCGGCAGTAGCAGCTGCTTTCCGTTTACGTTCTAATTCAATTTGTATGATTTCTTGTCGCTTTAAATCTTTTTGTCCATATGGTGTTTTCTGTAAAAATTGTATAAATTGTTCATATTCACTATCTGATACTCGTTCACCACCGCTTGATATAATTTTGATGAAAAAATCTTCTGGTGTTATTGGCTTAAAATATAATTCACATTTACGAGCGGGTGTTAATAATGATTCTACACATTGTTTTAAATACGGTAATTCAAAATATCTTGTGCGTTTAGCAAGTGATGAAAAATCAAATTCCCTACAAAAAATTATAATAATACAAAAAAGCAAGCAAACAAGATAGTTAATCATTTTTTAAAATTTCAAATATCAGAGGATTTGTATTCCTCAGCAACGGATCTACGGGGGAGTGGTTTGTAAACAGGGGAGGAGCACTAGGCTCCACTTTTGCCCCGAGTGACGGAAAGTGTAAATCCGCCCCTGCAGTATTCCTATGACATATTTATAACTTATGGTCAAAATTATTTTCTAATTCTCGAGCTACCACTTCTTGTAACATTGGAAATGATGTTCGTATTGATGTTTTTTGGATTTGAAATTAAAAAGAAGAAGATCGATTGATCGATTCAAAGTTCGTGAATTTTCTCATAGTTAGAGCTAGGTAATGTTAGAGACAATAGGTTCTCGCTTGTCGTGAACATTATTGGCTCAAATTGGGTGAGCACTGACGAAGCCTGTACCAGGCCCGTAAATCCAGAATAAAAAAAGATATGTATTAATAAAATTCCTCTTATCTACAAGCTAGATCGAAATTACAATATTTTAAAACAATCATTGTTCTTGTAGAATTCTCTGGAACGTTATTTTAATTTATCATACTTGTATTATACACTTGTTCCAAAACATTTGATAATATAAACAAGTGACGACGTCAGTTAACAGAGTTAATTTTTTAGATACTCGATATATGGTTCGGTATCAATGTTTTAACTATTTTTAATGATAAGAATTCATAAAATATTCTAAATATGCAGTCCATATAGTTATAAACACATATACAATAATAATATATATTGCAATTATCTCTGTGCTTATTAGCTAAATTTACTCCAGCAGAATATATCAGAGTATATTAGTATTAACCCATTTAGACTGCCCGTTCGTCATTTAGGTAACACAAAAACAAAAGGAGACAGTTGTAGTTGTAATTTTGGTGTCAAGTTTTACTTTGTAACAACGGTTTTATTTTCTTTTAATTTTATAACTCTTGAACTTCGTTATATCGTAAAGCGTTCGGGTTCACAAGTATTTTGTACCGAAATGCAAATTCAATGAAATTAGTAATTAATTTTATGGAAAGTTTTTATGCATACCGTGGTATACCATTAATTTTTAATAAGGTATCTTTCCAAAATTCCAAACAACTACCATAATCCAGTCTTGGTACTAAAATAACTTTTGTGTACAGTTTTAAAAGTTTTTTCACTTGCCCAGCCCATGGTTTATTACTTGTTGATATAAACATGATCAAATCTTTGGAACTAATCATTTTTTGTAATTGTGGTATATATTTTGCTATTGATTTCGGGGTGTCTACTTTTTCATCTTTTGGTACTTTTTTATAAAATGGTTTTTCGGCACCATCAAAAAAAAGTACTGTAGGTTGTACAACTTTTGAAACCTTAACAACTAGACGAATTAATTTTTTTAATCTTTTATGTCCACTATAATGTTTGTTAATGTTTACAGCAGTTAAATCAAATAAAACCGAACCTGCAAAATTTATGGTTTATTCAATTTAAGTATTTTCAGTTGTTAAACGTATTTTCTGCAGTGTTCATTTTTTATGTTTTCTTTAATATGGCTTATACTAGTATACCAGGGTAGAAGCCTTTAAAATATTAAAAAGTGAAAAAAATTTATAGTGGGATGAAATCCATTAGAACCGAGATAAACCGTGATTTACCCTTAAAAACTCACCCCCTTCCACTTTCCAACCTCAGAACACACATATCAATCATTTTTCCTTTCATTTTTGTTATATTCTCTTCCGTTTCCAATGGGTTTCATCCTATTATAATTTTTTGTTTTTGTTTTAAAAATTATCGACCCTGGTCTATAGTTTAATATATGAAATAGAAATATAACGTTCCTCAGGTTCTACATTAGTTCTAGTTCTAAAAAAGTAATATTAATGAAATGAAATTGTTCGTGCATGCTGTTTTTCTTTTGTTTGTTTTCGAAATTAATTTTTTTATTTTGCCTCTACTGGATAGTTTGTCGTGTGAAGTCCGCGGGTCATACCTATACCAATTGTTGCCAAACCAAAAGTTTATCAATACCTTAAGAATTTTGTTATAAGTATATATTAATTTATATTACGTAGTATTGATACGTAATGCAAGAATGGCATTACGAAGTAAGAAACCCAGTATTTCGTAAATTAATCAAAAATCAATAAACCTGTTTCATTACATACTGCATGAATCATCATTTTTTTACCACATTTTCGAGGTCCAATCAACATAACACCCTTATCGCGATTAACTTCTCGACTACCTAAAAGAGAAAATATAGAATAAATTACCATCTAGTCTTATTTCTACCACATACCAAGCAATACAATTAGATAATTTTAATATATAACTTTTTCACCAGATTTTACAATATAAAGTGTATTAAAAAACACCCACAAAGTTTAAATAATTAAAGAGTTTCTAACCTAAAGGTAGGACACAACTTGTTTCAACGGCCGCAATAGAATCACGTAAGCTTGGCAATGGTAATTCAAATTTTTGCCGTCTATCGGATGCACAATAATTCCAATCAGAATGGATATCATTAAACGAAACTTTTGGATATCGATATATGATTTCATTATCAATTAATTCTTGAAACATATCCTCCACTGGTCGTATTCGTTTAACAGATTTTTCTACAGCAGCATTTTCCTCATCTTCTCCATGATCGCCATCAGTTGGTGGCCAAATTATAATTGGAGCTGCTTTCTTTTTTTTGCCCTTATTTCCTTTTTTCCCTTTTTTAAGTTTTGGTACTGGTAGGGGTTTGAAGTGAGCATTTATACGATCTTGATTGACTGCTTCGATTAACAATAAATACTCAATTCTAAACAATTATAATATATTTAATCAAAAAACTACCTATACAATTTTCTATTAAAAGTTTTCTTTTGTGTGCAAAATAATATAAATGTCTGATACTCTTTTGTGATTGACTGGTAAATTTTGCAATAAAATACTGGAAAAGTTTGATAAGTTATATAAATGGAGGAAAAGAAGTCCGCATGAGTACATGCAAATTTAATACATACGAGAGAATAAAGAAACCTTCCGTTTTTTAAATCGTGCAAAACACACATCTGTGTAAAGAAGAAACATGTTTCAGAAGTAACCTTCCATATATACACCAAATAAATACCCTAGTTATTGAACAATTTAATTAGTATAGTGCTGGCTTATATCTTTTGTACATGTACATCGAAAATGCTTTTGACTCATTGACACAGGAACACCAGTGTATTTGACTATTAATCTCCGACTATTCTCCTCCTTGTTCTTGATAAGGTCGTGAGAAAAGTTTTATAAGGTAGGCAAAAAGTTATACAATAAGGGTTGATCGAGAGATTAGAAAATCTAGAGTTTACCATTCACCGGTGGCGTGAATGATGACCGACCCAGGAAAAAGCCAAACAGTACAATGAGACGAGCGATTAAAAAATCCGTTATCAATGACAAAGATATTCAAGAAGTAGAAGAATTAACGTATCTGGCTATTTTATTTCTTAAGACAGAGAACCAACTGCTAGTTTTAATATGAGGATTCACAAAGCAAATGCAGCATTTATACACCCTTATCCGAAAAGCCATGAAAAGCCAGAGAACAATACAATGTATATCAAACTGAGCATCTTTCGTAATGATGGTAAAACGATTTCTAACGAAGATTTTTAGAAGCAAACGCAGGATACAAAAGAAACCCATCTGTTCGATTCCTACCGTTCGATTCGTAACAAAAATTAATTGTGGCAAAGGACTTGTGAATAAAATTTTAATTATAACACATTATAGCTATAATTATGAACCATGATTTTTAGTAATAAATTTTATATTTCATTTAAAAATTTTGCACTCTTAATAAAAATTTGCTAACAGTTTGATAAAACATTCAAATGATTTGTTCATATGTCTGAATTCTTTACAATATTCAAACTTTCTAGATCATAAAACGTATGACCTAAAGCCATGAAGCAAAGAAATATTTTTAAATTATAGAAATTACCTCATAATTTCATCTATGGTTTTACGCAAATGTATATTTAGATTAGCATATTTCTCTTCAGTTACAAACTGATTATAATTATTTTGCCACGGATTATCTTCGAAATTAATATTCCCCCAAATACCATCAAATTCAATAATTTTTTCATGAATACCCCTCATTCCATCTGTTATTTCCCAATTATATAATGGAAATGTATCTGTTCGCCTAGTCTTTTCTAATTCATGCATTTTTCTTCGTAATTCTTTTGCTAATCTAGCTGCTTCTTTTCTCTTCCTTTTTGCCTCTTGCTGATCCTAAAAGCAAAGAATTACTTTATTGTCAGTTTTATGAAAAAAAATTATTTAAAAATGACCCACTTTCATTCTTTGCTTTGGATCTAATGCATATTTTTCTTCTAATGCGCGCTTTTCAGCTTGCGCTTCCAATTCTTCCTCAATTGTCTTTGTAAAACCTTTCACAATTAATACGGAACCACCCTCAGATACGGTTGGAAATGCATCAAACCAATTTGTTCGTTTATACCAATCAGTCATCCACTGTATTATTTCATCACTAATATCTTCCATCATTGTTGCTTCGCGTGTGACAAATACCCTTGTTTCTTCTATTTCAGCAAATTGTTCCAATTCTTTGAGTCGTTGTTTTCGTTTTTCAGTCTTTATATCCTTGTGTTGTTGAATTTTATCAAATAACTCAGTTGATTTCCAACCTCCTTTTAACATTCCTACGAATAAGCGAAACAAAATTAAGCACTCGTAAAATATGACTAAAAGTGAAATCCACAAAATTAAAATTAAATTTTAAATAACTATTTTAGAAATTTTTCAACATAATACATGGACTGAAAAGTCCCGGGCAAAACACATAGACGGTGCTAGTTTTATTGCAGTCACCTTTTTTCCAGTTAATACTAACCTTCAAAAGATAGCTGTTAAAATTTCAAGATATTCTATTCATTAGTTTGTGAGTTATTATGTTAAGAGTGAAGCTACTATTGTTATTTTCAAAACAATGGATCAAAAACAATTTCGAGTTTTAATTTTACACTGCTTCTTGATGGGAAAAAATACCGTTCAAGCGAAACATCGGCTTGAAAAGTGTTATGGGGACTCCGCTCCATCAGAAACAACAAGAAAACGTTGGTTTGCTGACTTCAAACGTGGTCGTAGAGACACCGATGATGCAGAACGCAGTGGACGTCCAAATGAGGCGGTAACACCAGATAACATAAAAAAATCCACAAAATCGTTTTGAATGATCGAAAAGTGAAGTTGCGTGAGGCTGACATCGTAAAGATATCCAAAGAACGTGTTGGCTTTATATTACATGAGCATTTGACTATGAGAAAGCTCTGTTCAAAGTGGGTGCCGCGTTTGCTCACTGTTGACCAAAAAACGAGAACGTGTTGATGATTCTGAGCAGTGTTTGGCCATGTTTAAACGTAACAAACCGGAATTTTTTCGCCAGATTTGGCTCCCAGCGACTACTGGCTGTTCGCAGACCTGAAAAAAATGCTCGCCGGTAAGAAATTTCGCACGAATGAAGAGGTTATCGCTGAAACTGAGGATTTTTTGAGGCAAAAGATAAATCGTTCTTCAAAAGTGGTATTGAAATGTTAGAGCGGCGCTGGAATGATTGCGTTGCTCTTGATGGAGATTACGTTGATGAATAAAGCTAATTTTGAACCAAAAAAATTGTGTTTTCTTTGTTATGCCCGGGACTTTTCAGTCCATGGTTATTACTGAGAATAGGCATTAACTAGAAAACAGGTGATGAACATTAAAAGGATGAAGTTAAATCAGCCAGCATCCTCGCTAATACATACCAAAAAATAAACCAACTGCAATCAAAGAAAATCATGTTTAAGGAAATTTAAATATAATCGTAGTGGAAGCGTTAGTGATTCATTTGTATCACAATTAGAGATATTGGAACTTTAATGCTATAGGGATATGGTCTAGAAAATTTCTACAATCAAAGCAGAAATTTTTAAATATAGCTCGTATCAACATACAGCTTTTTGCATTATGTTCAGAAAAACATTTGAAAAATTTATGTCCTATAATTATTAGTCGCACCTCGCTCAGACACTAGATATACTAGATATTAATTAAAAAGTTTCCGCTTTAAATTTTTTTTTTCGAAACGTTTTTTGTTTTAAATTTATTTTAAGTCACTTTTCAACAACTATGGTCATACAATGACTACATAGGAAATATTCTATATAATAACAGCACACAGCAATCCTAGTCGGTCACCCATCCAAGTATTAACAGTATCTGATGTTGCTTAAATTTGGTTTCTCTATGATAATAACATTGTTTTGAATATAGTAAAAAGCTTAAACTTATTATCAGTTTAAAATTATTGACAGTTGTTTTTACTGTTCTGATATTTTTATATTAGAAAATGTTCAATGATCATTTACCCAATTATTCAGTATAAAATCTTTCATTCGCAAATAATATTTTCACAAACTAAGCAAGCAATTTTTGAAAAATTTACCAATTTTAATTTTTCTTTCAATTTCTTCTTCTGCTAAAATCCTTCGCGTATAATAACCACGCCAATAACGTTGTATTGTAATCACATATTGCTCCAACTGGTCACGTGGTGGTAATGGTTTTGGTCTATATCCAAATATTCGACATTTACGTATATATGCTTTGCTATTTGCTAAAATTCTAGCTTGACGAACCCGTTCACATGTTTGTATTAACTTAACAGCTTCCTGGAAAAACCACTGTTTCTTTAATAATGCCGCCCGCTCTGGTGTTAAGTTTGGATTTTCAAATGGCAAATAGTGTTTGGACTCTTCACTCTTTACATCCTGGATATCATCATATTTAAAAATATCAAATGGTTCAGCCTGCAATGTTTCGACGGTTGTATTTTCATCATCTGCACTATTTCCATTTTCATGTTGTTTATCCTCGTCATCCTGCTCGTCGTCAAATTTTTCGGAAGGGTCACGCACATATACTGGTAAACCATTCATCAATTGTTCAAATAGCTCTTGCATTTTGGGATCACGAATATCTTTTTTTAAATGTGCTGGTGTCACAAATTGTACATCATATGGAATTAATCGACGTTCGATCATATAATTATCCAAATAAATAAATTGGGATAAGGCTACTAAACATAATGATTCTTTCAATTCACAAAGTCTAGAACAAAAAAAAAAGATTGATGTACTAGAAAATACTTTGTCTTCTAATGATTTTTCTTTTAAGACATATAAACCATTTTAAAATTATATAAATCCTTTTTATATAAAACCATTATTTCAATAAATAATCTTCCCATACAAGAAATGAGGATCGGCCCATTAATGGGCCAAGACAGGCAGCCGATTTAAAAGTATCGGCCAATGATCCGAATATATCATCGGCCCAAGACTGGGCGAGTATCGGACTGTAACGCCATGCCGATATCGGATCCTATGATCGGCCGAGCATAGGATCCTATGATCGGTCGATCATAGGATCCCATGATCGGCCGAGCATAGGATCCAAGCATCTGCTAAACGTACCGATATCGGATCCTATGATCGGCCAAGCATAGGCTCCAAGCCTCTGCTAAACGTACTATTATAAATAATTATTTTTAATTCAGAAATAAAAAAATTTTTTATTCAGAAACATTAATCTTTATTCGATAAATATATTAAGTTATTATACTAAATTATTTTTTATTTTAAGAGTTTTAAAAGAATATTGCACTGCAATTATAAATATAAGTAATACAACATTAAGTGAGTTATTAAAAAAGTATATAAGTTATTTTAGTATAAAAATTAATTATCATTGTTGTCCTCGTTATTATTATTATTATTATTATTATTATTGTTGTGTTGTTGTTGTTGTTGGTTGTTAATAGCTCCTTGACGGCGGCCTCCATCCCTGTCTCCTGCATTAGCAAGAAAACTGCCGATCTTTACCCTTAACGATTTGGATTGATCCGAGTCCCGAAACTTTTCTTCAACAACCTCTGAAATTAGAAATATTTTTAGATAAAACATAACTTTATTCAGGTGTAGATTTTAAACATATATATCCTACCTTTTAAACAAGTGTAAGTGCAAGTAGTACTAAAATTGTGTTTCCCGATACCACAAACTTTCTTCCCAGTGCCAGAATAATTCAATTGTACGGTAGGTGTAATGACCTCAGATAAAGTTTTTCGTATTATAGTTACAACATCTGATTCCCCGTACATATCCATATATACCAAAACGTTTACTGATTCAAAAATGCAGTAATTTTGAAAATGGGGCCACCTCTTCCGAGAAGAAATTTTTGGCAGTAAAAATAACCACATAAGACAACTAATTTTAAGCAAAAAATTGTTTTATACAGTATTTTCGAAAATTCAATAAAATGCAGGTTACACACCGATTTTTCACGAATATCTTCTAGGCGGTACTTTTAATCGAAGAAGTGTAAAAAAAAATAAATCTTATTAACAAACAAGTAGAAAAATTTTCATTCATTTTTTAGGATTCCGTACCGAAAGGTAAAACGCGGTTCTATTACTAAGACTCTTCTGCCTGACTGCCTGACTGCCTATCAGCCTGGTGACAGGCGGATATTATGAACCGTGATAGTTATGACAGTTGAAATTTCCACAGATGATGTATTTCTGTTGCCGCTATAATACAGCAAATACTAAAAAACAGAATAAAATAAAAAAAATTCAGGTAGGAACGTTTATAGATAATGATACGGAACCCCTCGTTCGTTCGTGAGTCACTGCCGGTTTTTTATTTCTGTAGATGCAATATTAACTGTATAGTGGCACGAATACGTTGAAAGCGTTACTTTTTATCGAAGAAGTGTAAATAAAAAGTAAGATTTATAAACAAACAAGCAGAAAAATTTTCATCCTAAAAAAATTTTCATTGTTTTTTTTATTTCTGTAGATAAGCATTTCTTTCAAGCAAATTTCAAGAGTTTTTGTTGAAATCGTTAGATTCAAAATTAAAGAAGTTATAATGGAAATAATCTCCTAAACTCTTAAATAGAGAAAAATTTTATAATTTAACCAATGATGGCTCCCCATATAATGAAATTTAACGTAACGCTAAAAATGTTTATTTTATCTAAATTCTATTTAATTCAGAAAAAAAACTGTATTTTTTAAAAATTATGATTTTATTTCACCAAAAAATGTTTTTTATTTCCAAAATAAGTCTAATACTCAAAAAGATACATAAAAATTACCAAAGTAAAAAATTATTATATTCAACAAATTGTTGTTTTTACAAGTTCCTTATTTCATCCAAGTAATACATTATGGCCAAGCCATATTAATTAAAATGTTTATAAATTTCACACCTATCAACAATTCTTTACTCAATAAAACATTTTCTAATAAAAGGTATAAAATACTGTGTTGTAAAGGGTCTTGTCTTTTACTTGAATTTTAAATATAAAACTTCAATTTTAAATAAAAATACAGTGAAAGCCTTAGAAGAAATTGTCATCCATGTATTTGCAAAATCACATATTTATTGCTTACAAATTTTTATAGAAAATTTGCATATCATTATATGTCAGAATGTAAAAATAAGTTTTCAAATATTGATCTTGTTCAGTAATACAATTAGATAGTAATATTATTAATACGAAAGTAGAGGAAGACCGGGAGAATTGAATCGCTTTTTACTTGAAACGTAATATTTTCTTACAAAAAAGCTGTAGAGATATATTTATAATTTAAAACGATAACCAGAAAACTACAAAAAGATGTAGGAATTTTAATAAAAATGGAATATGAAGTCTACCCATCATCTGGAACAGTTGAATCGGTGTTTGGACTGAGTTGAACATAGTTTTATAAAAATGAATGAAAAAAAATACATTTAACTTAATAATAACTTATTTAATTATATACCATAAGTTGAAGCTACTACATGCACTGCTTTCGATTCTATATTTTGCTGTTTTTTTTATAGAAACACTCTCTTTTAATTCTCCTATGACATTTTGTAACTCTATCTCCTATGACATTTTGTAATTCTTCTATGATATTTTGGTACATGATTTATTTTCGTGTTCATTTACTGGAGACTTGTATCGGAATGGCGTAATAGTTCAAGTGTCTTGCACACACTTTTCCAATAATAAATTTTAATCACAGAAATAATCTTTAATCGTAAAAATCGTAAAAATAAATATATAACTTATTACACGTAAAACTATAATTATAGGGCAATACAACAATAATAATAATCCACATTAATTACTTCAAGAAACACGGTCGTAATTTCAAAACTAATAAATACAAAAAATATCACTCCGCACTAACAGAAACAGGTTTTACATTGACACTCAAAATAACTTTTCATTCTGAAATAGCGGTATACTTTGGATTAATCCACCACGATCAACCCCTCAGTATATTGGCGTTTGATTAGCACGAAATTTAAATAGAACTTTGAAACATAGTTCATTTCTCCCACCTGGTCAAGTTTTATATCAAGATTGTTCATACCAAATATCATAATATTTGGTAGATTTATTAGACTCCGATCCTGTATTTGTAAGATTAAATTACATTATTTTTTGAGTTATTTGTTCGCGTAAATTGTAAAAAATTGAATGTATATTAAATTATAGTACATTAGATATTGTCTTTATTGTAGTGGTCTAATTTTTGTGTCAATTCCTCTAAAGGGGTTTGTTTTCCTTCCAAATGGAGAATGGGTGTTAAATTTAATATTTAATCATCAGAAGTGAGTCTTAATATAACTTAAGACTTTTGCCAGACCAATAGTTAGATAAGACCAAAAATAATACTATATCTAACAAAATCAAACCAAGACAAAATATGCATAATATGATTTGAAAATACAAAATCACCTAGCAAGCCCAAGATCTTTGAGTCTTTGCCTTCATCTTATTTGTGGTCAATTGCATATCCTTAATTGATGGATAAAATTATGTCAGCTAAATCTCTTTATGACTCAATTTGCATATGAATTATGATTTAAAAATACAAAATCACCTAGCATTTGCAGCATCAAATATTTTTTGAGCATATTTACGTTGTTGTACTTGTACAATTTCATCGATAATATCGCCTAAATTTTTAACAACTTCTATATATTTCAGATATAAATTTGCAAAAATTGCTGTTAAACGATCAGTTTCACGAACTTCTTTTTTACTTGCAGCATATTGTTCGAAAGTAGCTTTATCCTCTTTAAAAAGCTCATATAATTTATGATAAGTCACATGCCATAATTTTACACTTTTTTCATACGACATTTCTACTCACAAATTTTATTTTTTGAACTAGTTTATTAAATTTTTTATATATTTTTTTCTTTTTATAATCTTTAACTGTCAATTTTGTAAATATTTAGATTCAAAAATTTTTATAAAGTGGGTAGCTGCGAATTTCATTCCACACCAAAGATTCCGTAGCGTAAACAAAAACATTATAATTATATACCTGCCAAACAAGGTAGTCCAATCATCTTAGTTAACTTAAAGGGTCAACTTCGGAATCAAACAGAAGAAGCTCAATTTTTGTACAAACCTTTATTTTGGTATTATAAAAGTTGTCCTACAATTCACAATTGGTCACGTGTTAAGAAACCTTAGATATTCAAAGTCAAAGGTCGCAAAAATTATTTTTTTAAGAATATCTCGTTGTTTCTATCTCCAATCGTATTTGTATTTATTAAAATTGTAGAAAAAAAATTCTCTACAAATTTTGTCTGAAATCTTTTTTTATACATTGGACCGTTTCCGAGATAGAGGGCACAGAAGATTGGGTGTTTGATGGCAATTCAATCGTTAATATCAATCTATTATACGGGTTTTTTACATGATTATTCATTAAATATTGCTATTAAATACCTTAAATTTATAAATATTCCTTATAAGTCAAGTAATTTACATTCAATATTTAATGTTATTTGGGTAATGGCTGTATACGTGAATTAGATGAAGCCAGTTTTAATAAATTAAATAAAGTCAAATAGTTATGTAATATAACTCAGTTATTTAATATTGCATACATAACCGGTCGGCAATTTCAGACAATTCACACACACACACACACCCACACACACACACACACACATATATATATATATATATATATATATATATATATATATATATATATATATATATTAACCAAGCGGAGGAAATGCATAAAACTGCACTGGCCGGGTAGTCACCTTTCCAGGAGATTTTCGGCACAGTGCGGGGCTTGGGCCAGAAGAAGTCTAGAACATACCCGCTAAAACCCTAAACTCTTGAGGATACTCCATTGTACCCCGCGCGGAACCGCCGTCAGGCATTACTTCGCCCGGGGAAGACTAGCTAATTATTGCCTATTGAATTATTTCCGCTGTGGATGTCTCTTTCATCGATCTCCCTGGAGATCTTCTTGGCCGCTGCATCGGCCACCGCTTTCCAAGTTTCCTCTAGGCGGACCATCAGGCATATTTATACAATTTGACAATTAGTCAAAAGTAAGTAAGTAGTTAAACATCAATCAAATTATATTTAAATCTCTTAACTAAATTAATTAGACTTAAATTTTGGTAATAAATACGGTATTCTTTTACATAATTATATATGGTAACATTTTAAATATTATTGAAAAAAAGTAAGTCTAACCAAATTCTGTTAACTTAACAATTTGTGTAATCTTCTCGATTAATGGTTTTCAACCAGGTTCTTTTTTTATGTTTCAAAATTCAGTTATTTGATACCCAAAAAATCATACGCCTCCCTCGATATTTCTTTTTTCATGGATGTTGACGTCATAGAAATTGACTTTTTAAATTTCAATTAATAACATTTAAAATTATCACAGAAATTCTTTCATAGAAGTTTATTTGACTGAAACACGACCGGGATTCTGAGACACCGAAAAAAAACAAACTAATAAACAAACAAACTAAATTCAAAATAAATTGAAAAAGTTAATCTCCGAGCTGTATGTAAGTACCTGTTGTTTTATAAAATTCACAATTAAACACTTTTCTATTTTGCTGATTTTATCACCAAAAAATTAACAGTATTTTTAAACGTAGCAGTTTTTGTAGTATACACCAATCAACTCCTCAGCTGAGTTCAGAAAAATTATAATAATTCGCTAATGAACTATATTAATAGCTAAAAATTATAGTAATACCTATAAAAAATATTTCAATAATATTTCAAAGTTAATAGATAAAAATTATAGTAATATCTATAAATTATATTTCAAAAATTATAATACTTTTAACGCAAAGTATTAACTATGAACTTAATAAATTTTAAGAAATAATAAATCTTCATTTATTTATTTTTCAATTAATTTTTGCAAGTTACTTTTTAAATTAAATTGTAAATAAATTAAGTTTTCTACCAAGTTATTTAAACATCAAACTAACAATAATTATTGAATCCTTTTAGGACTAATTAGGTATTTTTATAAGATGGCACTTACTTTTAAGAGTATAAATTTTTTTATATAGAATATGTTAGTTGTGATTGTTCAATATTAATTCATCATCAAACTGTTAAAACCAATCACAACGAACATCTAATTATTTGCTGCAATTGAAATTAAACACAATTCGATAATGTAATTATATTTTAATTCTATAGTTTGACATTCAAATTACATAATATATAGCGCAACACAATGCAATAATATAATATAACACAATACAATAAGTAAAAATAATAATCATAATAGTATTTACTAATACAATAACCTTTCGAATTATGGAAGGAAATAGTGCTGTAAAAAATAAATTAATGAAAAATTGTTATCGTTTGTAATAACCATCATTCCTCTAAATGAAGACAAAATCTAATTAGATTTAATGAGTATATAAATGAATGAATATCCTATGTAGCGAGGAAGTATTGACGAAAATAGATAAGGCAGATACAGTTACGACATTAGTGGTATTATGTACCAATGCACACTGCGATAGCGTACGTATAAGAATGCTCAATCAAGACTATCAACAATGAATAAAAAAAATTGCCAATATAAGGCTGCTAAAGTGTTAAAATTTTTTGGGAAATGATTCTTGATCGTTTGTATTGTTTTTGGACCTCGTGCTTATCCTTTTTGGTGTTCACAATCAAACGCATAAAGGCTTATTACTTAACCGCTAGCATCTAGCATTTATAATCTTATTGTACATTTTTCCAAATATTGGGGGACTCCGATTTTTTGCACCCCAATGTTTATTATATATACTTAATTTTTTTATGTTATTAACAAATTTTGTGAATACTTTTAATATTATCTGATCAAATCGGCATAAAACATGAATTAATTAATCAAGAACTCCTAGTTAAGAATATCTGAATTTTTTTAAATATTTTCAAAGAGAATTCAGTTAATAACTTTTGTAAATGCTCCAAATTAATAATTTCTTATAAATTTTCTTAAAATGTATAAGAATTAGGTACATTCGGAAAAATTGGTAACAATAGGGTCTAATATCGAACTTTGTTGTAGCAGCAAGATTTTGATCAAACCCGACTCATTGTGTTTGTAGAAAATAATTTAGAAAAAAGCAATAAAATTTTGCACAAATCACCTCGTCTCCTTAAAAATCATCCATTTATTCCTCATTTCGAAAAAAACTTTTTTTTAATTAAAAATATTGTTACTAAAAGAATTTTTGAGGTCGATAAACATAAACCTTACATTAAAATTGAGAAAATTCAACATGGCGATCATAAAATGGAAAAATCTCCTCATTTAAAGCCCCCAAAGACAAGAAAAAATATATACTTACTTCTAGTTACATTTTAATTACTTAAATTACTTTTAGTTTTAATTTTGTTTTTGTTTTTTAAAACTAAGGATGGGCTAAAACTATGGAAGTTTTTCCATTTCAAGGGTCGCAATGGTAATATTTTTTCTCAAGTTTTAACTTCAGATTTGTATTCAGACGTTTTCAAATACGACTAAATCGGAAAGTAATAAGTTTTCGAAAAACTTCTTTAGAACACGATTTGCTTAGAATTATATCTTATTGATTCATGGAATTCGTTTATTTATAATTCCCACCCATCTAAGTTGGGGTGGTTTGAACTCTTGCCGAAAACAAAATTTGATGAGGTTGGTTTTTTTCTAAATTTAATTACGAACAAAATAAGCCTTGATTCTTCAAAATCCGTTCTGCTTCAACAAAATTAGATATGCTTATCTAATTTGCTTTGACTAAATGAAAATTTGTATGAAAGGACTATTTAAAACTAAATTAATTACTTACCACTGAATCTGCATTATGTAAGCACACATTAAAGTTGTATGCATGTTCACATAAATCATCATTATCTAGGTTGTACATGTAAAGGACAAATTAAAAATATAATGTTAATTATTTATTGTATAGTAATTAATAATCATAAATATACTTACATTCCACATGCATGCATTTGTCAATTGCAGCTAGAATAATATCCTTAACACTTGGATGAGCATTTGATATAATAAAATCATAATCAATTTGGCCACTTTCTTTCATCTTAAAAATTACATAACAAATCAATCAATTTATTTAGTATTACAAAATCATTCAATTTTTTTATTTTTTATTTTATTTTAATCAATTTATTTATTGTTTTTAAAAAATACAATAGATTTCCAATTTATTTCAAGCTTAAAATATTTTCGTTTTAATATTTTTGGTGATTCATATAGGCAAGTAATATAATCTGATATTGACGGAAATAAAAAATTAATTAATTAAACCGCAAAAAGCTGTTGAATAGCTTATCGAATTTTAAGAAAACCTTACTTCCATCTTATTTAGATTACGTGGTTCGAATATGGTGACCTTTTAAATTATTTATGTCAATTTTTGTATAATTTGGGGAAAAATACCAGTATAAAAAAAATAGTTTCCTTACTTAAATTTTAAATAATGAAATCTCTTACCAAAACTACCAAAATTAATTTTATAGTCTAAACTTTATCATTGGATTATGATACGCAGTTGAAAAAAAATATCCAAATTTCTCACATAGGTACTCAATAAAATAAATAGACTTCCCAATAGAAATTAAACATAAAATAAGACTCCAAAAAAATTGGTTGCCAAAATCGCCATTAATCATTTTATCGATAAATATTTTTTTTATAACCTTATCTTGTTCGTTATCTACGTATTTACATTAAAAAAACAATTCAAAATAACAACTTTTAATTTAGTTAATTGTTCAAATACTCTGAATATACTTTTTTAATTGTTTCAACTGTTAATAACTATATTATTAAAAGACTAATATTATGATATGACAATATTACTCCCAAGTCGAATTTGCTAAAAAATATTTTAAACTAAAATTTTTAATGTTTAATATAAATACATACATAGATTTTTTGTGCAGAAACTTTCTTTCTATCTCTTATAATTTAAATGGCGGGTTAATATATGTTTGGGATCAACTGCCCCATAAATTTTGCTCAATTATGAACATAATTTTAAAATCTACGTTCAATATTTTAATTATTATAATATATGAAAATTCAATTTATCATATTTATTTATGAAATGTTATTGGAACTCAACTATATTAAACACCATTAACGCTTGAATAAATTATGTGACAATTATAATAATAAAATAAAAAATATTACTATAAAAAAAAATTACCAATACTACTTACCCACTTGCTTTCTAGCATTAAGCATTTCATGTAACACTAAACAGAATAGAAGACAATATTATTAAAATAAAACATTATAAATTAAAAGACTTGGAAATTTATTTACCTTCATATCAGGTGTATTTGTTTCAATATTATAGGAGGCAACATCAGCTAAATAATTATAAAATTAGAAAAATTAATAAATATGTAGTTAATTCCTAACTTATCTATTTTATTGACTATATTTACTAACTAGAGTTTATAAAACATGGACCGTTCCCAAATATATTTAGTTTGCTGAAATGGAAAATAAGAAAGGATATCCCAACAGAAAATCACAAACCTTTAGACCAGTCTCTGACTGGTCCTAATTCTAAATACTTATAATAGCGAATAGTAAAATAAAATTACCCTTGTAAGGGTACTCGCCTTCTTGGTGGCGATCCCTAATTGAGAGCCCTAATAATTATTCTATTTCATCAAAAACGATCCGAAAAGAAATGTCGGAGTTTTGTTTAAAAAAAAAAACACTCGTTCCCAAATATTTCGTTAACGATATCTTTCAAACCAATCAACCGATTTTAACAGAATTGGCGGCGATCGACCGAATTGATTAAGGTTACGGTCTGATTAGTTTTTGAAGTTGATCGATAGAACCGTTGAAAAGTTATTCAAAAAAACCACATTTAAAGTTTTTTTTAATTTTTTTGAGATTTCTTAAAATCTACCAGTTCGAATTGATCCAAATTGTTTTCAAAATCTAAGTTTGGTCAAGTCCTTTCGAATGGCACTAACCGCGATAAAATCGAGCCCTTCAAAAGTTAAATACATACTTTCACACACGCGCACACATACATGCAGACATAGTGACAACCTCGCAGGGGTGGTCAGGGAAGCTTCCTGTAACTTTTAAACGACGACATCTAATGAAAACTCGATTTTTTTCAAAACGGGGTAAAACCAATATATTCCTTGAAAATCTTCGATTTTCTTAGCGGGAAGTCAAAAATATTGTCTTAAAGGATTCGATCTGAGGCAATCCAAAATCATATATCAGTAATTCACGTAATTCTACAATATCAATAAATATTTTGGAGTCAACCCGTATATAGTTAGAATGGTATAATAGAAATTCATGAAACGTAGGAAATGTTATGAGTACCTGGGGATCCATTTTGCGGGATTAACTTAAATAGGCATCCTATTACCTGCTTCTTAAAAAAAAATAATTCTACAGCAAGTACTTTTTTACATATAATAACGGAAATCTTGAAATATAGCCTATATAAACAGACATTCAGTTTGTTTACATTATATTCAGAAATACATTTGTGGCCTATGATTAGTAGCGTTAATGTATAATGCTTTGAAAATTGTTAAAAATTGATACAATTTCATGAAAATTAGTATCTAAGGCTTTTTAAGATTACGATAAGAATGATTTTATTACTCTAAGTTGTATAAAATGCACATTTTTATATGCACTTTTGACGACATAATTTAAACTACTTTTAAACAACAAAATTTGAATTCATACCAATCCTACGGGTCTTATTTATAAAAAGAATAATTTTGAATATTTTTAACCACTAAGCAAGTGCATATACCCGTATAAAAAGATGTAGTTTTGTATGCAATTTTATGCATTTCTCAAAAAATTAAATATAAAGTAAAGACCAAACATTTTTCTCAATCGCAGTAATAATTACTTGTACTTTCATCAAAGATTAGGGATTCAATTTTTATCCAAAAAATTGAGAACTAAAAGCCGTTATCTACACACACAGCATTGTGGGGGATATAAATTTTCGAGAGTGTAAATAAATTTTTTTACATATTTCGTATTTTATTTCAATTTTAACAATAATAACGCAATTTTACAACACAAACGAAATCATAATAATTTCTTAAAAATTTGAATAAACATTCATTTTTTTAAAATATAAATGTTAATATTTCATCTGTAACATTAATAATGAATTGGTTGGTTACAGTTAAAGTATTAAATAAAAGACTCATATATAAACTTAGAACCTATAGTCTAGTTAACAAGTGCCGTTCAGGTCTAACTTTTTTCTCCGACACCGAAAAATGTGATGATGGTGTCATTCGATTCGGAATGGTATTTACAAACTTTCTCACTTCCGCAAAAAGAATGTAAAATGTATAAAAAATTTAGGAAAATAGAAAAGGGTTTTTTTTGCGGATATCTCAAAAACTGTTACACATATTTGAAATCCAAAAAAAGATTCTTAAAATGCATAAAATTTCCCAAAGAAACACTTTATTTTCGAAACTATAGTATTAGGTATACTTTGCATACTAGGTACTTTTTATACTACTAGAATTTACACTTTGAATGAATGATGAAAATAGGATAAAAAACGGTTGATCTGGTCACTATGGTCAACACATGATTCTTTAATTCTTGAACTCATTAAATATGAATACTATGGAACAAAACTATTAAGAAATCTTCTGGATACATGAATGAAAAATTATCCGAAGGAAATAATTTTTTATATTATTTGTGTAATATAAAAATTTGTATTTTAAACAATAAAGGCTTCAAATATTATTTTTGTTGGGAAAATTTTTTAAATAGCATATTCCATTTTTTTATAAACAATTTAAGAGGCAAACAAAATTATGAACTCGACAAAGGCTATCAAAAAAATTTTTTCCCCTTCGATTAATTAAATTAATGTAAATTAATGTAAAAAATACAAAAAAAAAAATTAATAAAATACCATCACTTTTGGATAACCGTGTAGTACACATTTCATGTAACGGATTCACAATTTCTTCCATTAGTTCTGGTGGTGGATACTAAACCCAAAATAAGAAGAAGAAAAAATTAATGAATACAGCTTGAAGAAGGTTTACTTTCTTTTTAAAACTAATGTTAAAAATACTAACCACATCTCCTGCATTTAAAAATGTTAAAGCACAACTGAAAACTAACACCAAACTTGATACAAACATTTTTTTTTTTTTTTAATTAAAGAATGTATTCCTTTGAAAACCAAGTTTACAATTACAAATATCAAAATTTTTCTTATAAGTATCGCTTATATAAGCAATGTAAAATTAAGAATCAATGAAAAAGTATAATTATATCTGACGACAAATCATTAACATTTTTAATTATAGTTTTTTTTTCATACAAATTTCTTTAAGTATATATGATTGTGTTTTCCACATCGGAAAACATCTATATAATAATTACTGCATAGGGATGATGTACGTATATTTTGTTTGTCATTATACGAGTATATGGCATTAATTATACTCAAGTGTTATAAAAAATATACTGTCAGTAGTTTATGATTTGAAAAACTTAATAATTAAATATATTTCAAGTGAATTTATTCAATTTTGATTTTTAAATCTATTATTTTCTAATCGACATAAACAATCATTAAATATATAATTTTTTTTTTAAATTATTATATTACCTCCTTATAAATAATTTTATAGTTTTAGTAAAATTTTGTTGAATATTTACAAAATAAATTTTACAGTAGATACTCATCATAATTTAATTGCATATCTTATCAAAATTACTATATTATACTAACTATTGGGTAGACAAACACATGATGATTTTTTTAAATTCAAATCAGTTTAAGTACTTTATTTAAAAAAAGCAAAAGACAGGTATGTGAAATAATGTAATTTAAGTGTTTTAAATATAAACAGATATTTTACTAATAACGTCCAAGCAATTTTTAAAATCTATAATTAAGATTAATTCTATGGGAAAATAAAATGTTAAACAGTTTCTTAATATCGATCCATTGAAAATAAAAAATAAATTAACTTTAAAATATTATCAACGTGCATTTACGTTTCAATTTAAGTGCTTTTCTTTAAAATCTTTAAAATCATACATCTTTCATAGTTTCGGAAAAATCTTACGTGTTTACTTTAAATAAATTCTTTTGCTAAAAGGAATTTCAACTATCAAAAATATTAGTAGAAACTATCGGAAATATATTCCACAAGTTAAAAATGTTGTTTGATTTATATGCAATTTCTGAAGGAAGTCGTCATTAGCAGCTGTTGTTTGTTTGCATACACTCAGCTTTATTAAATGAACATAAAATTATCCGCAAAAGTATTTAAAAAGCTTAATTATTCAATATTAAAATCCGTAAAATACTGACATTTTGAAAATATTTACATTACTTATAATCTAAATTAAAATGAATGTATTTCTAGTATAATAGTAAATTTAAATGTGAATGTGAACGTAGACCAAACACAAATTATAAATCCCAATGAATTAAAAATTTGTTTTAAATTAAAATTTTGTTATGTTTGCTTGTTTAAAAATTCTTGAATTATAATTAAGGGCCATAAATAAAATTATTGAAAACTTCCTGATTGAAAGATGAAATGTAACTAAAATGTAAATGGATGTTGAGAAATAAATAAATGTACTTTTAAAATAAAATTTTGCATTTATATATATTTTCTTTTAGCAACAAAAAATGAATTTACAAATATAGTTTTCGCTTGTATATGAACAAATATAACAACAATAATAAAAACAACAAAATATAACAAAAATAGATAACAATCAATTATATACATTAATAATATTTCATTAATGTTTTCCTTCTTTGAATCCATACTCTTTACCTCCCGAATGGCCACCCTTCTTACCATAATCTTCATGATGTGAATGATGTTCTTCGTGCCCATGATGCCCTTTAAATCCTTTATGGTCATCCTCATAGTGTCCTTTATCATGATGTCCTTTTTTGCCATAATGATCATCATGATATCCGGACTTATGGCTACCACCTTTCTTATGCCCTCCATGTTTTTTGCCATGATGTCCGTGAAAATCGCCATGTTTACTGTGATGCCCACCTTTGTGATAGTCGTCATAAAATTTATGATTTTTATGATAATCATCTTTATGGGATTTATGATGATATCCTGTTGTTTTATGTCCCTTTTTATGCCCCTTTTTCTCACCAAATTTGCCACCTTTATGCTTTTTCTCTGATGAGTGATGTTTACCATAATGTTCAGCTTCGTCATGATGTTTCTTTTTATGTCCTGAATGGTCACTGTAATGACTAGCATGGTGGTGTTTACCATGTTTTCCTTTATCCCCTTTATCGTGGTGATGTTTTGATTTATATCCTTTATCGCCTTTATGCCCATGAGATGAATGATGATGCGCGTGATGTTCATGACCACCGCCAGATTCATGATGATGACCATGTTTACTTGCTGCAGGTTCCAAATCAAATGTTTCAACTAGTCCATAATTTTCGGCACCATTTTCTTCCTCACTCTTTGCACTAATTTCACGGCATTGTGATACCGCTAAACAAAATAGTGTTATAAGTAAAACACTCGATAAATGTTTTCGCTGTAACATTATTGTTGTTACTCATAATATTTCAGGTGTCGTTCATCGTATTTATAGTATTTTTGAGAGTAAATTCTTTCAAATGAAAAAAAAAAAAAATACTTTCTTCAAATAATAATTGTATTAATGTCACCAATTATTTTATTATTTTAATTTTTTCTCCACCTTACTGTTTTTGATCGAGTTAATATAGGTACAATATGGTTTGAAAAAATGGGTTCCCAATCTAAAGACAAATTTGACAACATACAAACCTCTTTAATAGACAACATTTTTTTTATTTTATTAATTTTTTTTAATAACTACGATTAACGTATCCTTCGTGACACCTTTGAAGGCCACATCTTCTTTAAAATGCAGACACATTGATCTGCTAGATTTCCCCTTTAAAATGAGTAATTCTTAAACATACACTGCGAGTAGGTTTTTAGTAAGAAGGATATAGATCCCCTAACATTAAGTTGCTTTCTTTTTGCAAACTTGAATTCGGTAGTCATGCATTTCAGTATATAACCCACTGTTTTGCGAAATCAGGACTAACAGTGCACTACAGAGGTACATCCTTTTCTAGGCTGAGATATATATAGAGGAATTTGGTAAACATTTCATACGGCCGCAAGATTTCTTTCCCAATCAATGATTTGGTAGGTACTGATTCGGTAAAATTCCGCAGCATTTAGAACTGATTGGGCAATTAGCATGAGAGGTCAATACGTTACCACTGAGTCACACCGCTCCCATCTGGTAATTAAACTTAATATTTAGATGTAGCCTAAGAAACTTCACACTCGCCCTTTTATAAGCTCGGCCCGTAGTAGTTTCGCTATAATCAATGCCAATGTATCCTGCAATCTAGAATCATATTATACGTAATATAAAAAGTCCAATTAAATCCTAATGAAATTAAATCAGAATAAATCAAAAATGAATCAAATGAATCCGAAATATAATTTAAATAAAGATATACATTGGCAGAAATATTTTATAATAAGGCTGAACATTATGATAGACATCATTAAAAAATATTGTTCCAGGCAAGCTTGAGGGCTAATCTATTTAAGAGAGAGAATTTTGTGAATTGAAACATGAGGCTGTTTTGTTAAAACATTATTATTTAAATTATTTCGTAATTCACTCAAGTCAAGTATTCTTTTCAAGACAAGTCTTCTTCATTTTTGGCTGAATCATAAAAGTGGCACATAATCTCGTCTACATCTCGTATAATCTCAATTACGACAGCTTAAATTCGACTAAATGTTTTAAACAGATGGTACTTTAATGTAAAACATGTTGTAGTCACTTTCAATTATATTTCAATTTTAAAATAAATACAAAATAATATTGGCAAAATGCAATCAATAATCGAATAAATCATTAGACCGATACATTTCACATACAATTGAAAAATACAACAATTTTATGCAATAGTAACAACTATAAGTTATTGTTTTGTCTTTTCTAGTGTTATGAAATCATAGAGATTATTCACACTAATGTTTTGTGGTTTGCATAATTTTCATATAAAATTTCGTATAAAATTTTATCTAATTTTAATGCTAACTATTGGGTGATCTAATTCCAGTTTCACATATTTGAACCCCTATAAAGTAGACAACTGTGAATATTGGTGTTAAACATCACGTTAGTTTAAAGCAACACATTTACTAAATGTATCGTAAATATACTAAAAATCCTTAGTGTTGAAAAATTAGTTTTTATACAGAAATAATAATTATGTAAAAATTGTGTATAGACTTTTACGGAACGATTATGGTCAATTTAAAGTCCTACTGAATGAACAATTCGAACATTCCGTAAACTTACAAGAAACTGGAAGCGTTGAAAATACGGTTTTGTGGGCACGTGATCGCAAGAGCATGTGATTTGACTCCATTGGGTTTCTTTTTGTGTGTGGTTTTCTTCTTCGAGTCGCGTCAATATTTAGAAACCTGCATCGTTGGAGCATCTAAAAGCTAACATCCACCTTTGTCGACATAACACGCGAGCTACAGCGGCAGAAGGATTAATAAAAATAGAACTAAATTAATATTACATTTGGAAACTCAAAATGTATCACCCTATATTAAAAATAGTATTGTACTCACTTCCGATATAAAATATCCTCTATCGATATTAATGTTTGTTTATAAAAATTAATCATAGGCAATCGGTTATCTTTACAAAGAGTCATTTTAACATATTCTTGAGAGAAATGTATATAGGGGGTGTAGTGGTAACGTGCCCTTCTAGTCAAAATAAGTCAAAAATATAAGGCCAGGTGGCACCACCATTCAAAGCGTTGACTCTAAAACGTGATTTCATTGTTTGACCAGTTCGTCGACACATCGTTAAACTTCGTGCAAGTCACACGAACGCATATTTTCATATTCAACAGCTCTTAAAAAGAGTCGTCCATAAGCGTTCATTCATACTAGACGGCATGTACGAACAGTGCATGTTAAACCACCTGGCATATGTACAAATAATTTAGTATAATAAAATAATATTAAAATATTTCAAGTTGTTTCATTTAAATTAAATAAAAATATACAACATATAAAAAACAAGATTCCACAACAAGTAAATCAATATATAAACACCACAATTGGTGACCTCTCGACAAAGAACACGTGCAACATTTTTTGGTCACTCTACAATTGGTGATACTTCGACAAAGAACACGTGCAACATTTTTTGGTCACTCTACAATTGGTGACCCCTTGGCAAAGAACACGTAAATCATTTTTGGTTACCCCACAATTAGTGACCTTCGACATAAATAATAAAGCGATTAAAACCACATATTGGTGATCCGCGACTATATTTTTTCGTCGTACAAAAAATAAATTAATCAACCACAGAATTTGCGCGAAAATACCGCCATTTTTGTTCACATACATTTTAATGAACACGTGTTTTTTAAAAAAAATTTTTGTGAAACGCAAAAATGTCAAACGAACCTGAAAATCAAATTACAAGAGTATCAATAAAAATTCCACCATTCTGGAAGAAAAATGTGAGTTTATGGTTTACTCAAATGGAATCACAGTTCATCAATGCACATAGAACGAATGAAACGGCAAGATTTCACCACGTGTTAGCAGCAATCGAAAGTGAAATATTGGACGAAGTCAGCGATTTTGTTACCAATCCACCAGAAGGGGATGTCATTTATTCGCAATTTAATCAAAAAATCATTCAACAATTTTCCGATTCAGAAGCAAAGAAAAATAAAAAATTATTAACGGAAATAGAACTAGGAGACAAGCGTCCATTAACACTGCTACGCCAAATGAAACAACTAGCTGGTACTCAATTTAATGAAGATTTTCCACGTTCATTATTCCTACAACGTATGCCATCAAATATTCGATCGATATTAGCAACAAATACCGAAAGTTTGGACAAATTAGCAACAATGGCCGACAAAATTATCGAAATAACCGGACCATCATATACTGAGGTAAACGAAACTTCGACTACTCAACGCGACACATATATGAAGATATCAAAGCTATCCGAGCAAATAAACGCTCTAACCATACAAATTAACGAATTAAAATCAAAACAAAACAAATTAACGAATTAAAATCAAAACAAAACAAATTTAGATCTCGTAGCCAATCGAGATCACGTGACGCCAATAAGTACCCAAACTGCTGGTACCATTTTAATTACGGAGCGGATGCTCGTAAATGCATAAAAACATGCAATTTTACAAATTCGCGAAGCAACACAAACAGTACAAATAATTCGGGAAAATAAAATATCCGTTGTTATACACGGCGGGCTACGGATCTATATCACGCCGTCTATTCATATACGACAAAAATTCTAACCGGAATTTCTCGTAGATACAGGGGTGGACATTTCAGTTTTAAACGCAACAAATTTTCCAAAACGAAAAAAATCAGAATATAAACTTTTCGCGGAAAATTCAACTCCAATCAACACCTACGGCGAAAAGGTACTGTAATTAAATTTCGGATTACGCCGAGAATTTAAATGGAATTTCGTCATAACAGACGTTGACAAAATCATTTTCATAGCCGATTTCCTTAAAAATTTTAATATACTCGTTGAAATGAAACGCGGCAAAATAATCGAAGGAACAACGTCAATGCGGTCATCCAGTAGCATTCGAAAAACTAATTCGATACCGATATCTTCACTCAGTTTCAAAAACATAGACAAAATATATTCAGATTTTGTGAACGAATTCGTGGACATTACGAAACCACAAATGGTTACCAGCGCAATTACTCACGATACTAAACATTTTATAATTACGAACGGGCCACTTGTTTCCGAGAAAGCACGTCGCTTGTGCCCTCAGAAATTAGAAACAGCCAAGCGCGAATTCCAATTAATGATAGATCTTGAAATTTGTCGTCCATCTATGAGCAACTGGGGGAGTCCTTTACATTTGGTTCAAAAAAGTGACGGTACATACAGACCCTGCGGTTATTACCGAGCACTTAACGCAATAACAATACCAGATAGATACCCAGTGCCACATATTCAAGATTTTAATCAATCTTTATACAATAAAACCATATTTATGAAAATCAATTTAGTACGAGTATAGAACAAAATTCGGGTACATGAAGATGACATACCGAAGACGGCAGTAATCTCACCTTTCGGACTCTACGAGTTCTTGATTCTTCCATTTGGTTTATGAAATGCGACCCAAACCTTTATGAGATTCATTCATTAAGTGTTACGTAACCTAAATTTTTGCTTCGCATACTTAGACGACATTCTGATAGCATCGTCAAGTGAAACGGAGCACTGCGAGCATTTAAAAATCGTATTTAATCGGTTACGCGAATACGGTATTACCATCAACCTCAGCAAAAGCATCTTTGGTATGAGTGAAGTACCCTTTTTAGGTTATTTAGTTAATAATAAGGGTATCTCACCTCTTCCAGAACACGTCAATTCTATCGAAACTTACACCTTACCTAATACAGTAGCAGAACTACGCAAGTTTCTGGGGATAATCAACTATTATAGGCGAAGCATGCCTAACGTAGCTTCAATTCAAGCACCTATAATTGAATTGACAAAAAATAAAAAAAACGCGATAAAACAAAAATAACTTAGTGCGAATCAACCATTAACTCGTTTAACAATCTAAAAACGGAATTAACACCGCAACGATACTAGCATACCCAGATCCACGAAAATCGTTATTTTTAATAGTAGACGCATCCGATACCGCAATTGGAAGCGCAGTTGAACTACGGGAAGGGGATGTACACGAACATTTAGCATTTTTTTCAAAAAAAATAAGCGATACAGAAAAACGATATAGTACTTCATGAATTATTAGCTATTTACGAATCAATTAAACATTTTAGATATACGTTAGAAGGTCAACAATTCACAGTACTTACTGACCACAAACTACATTTGCATTCAAACGAAATAATCCAAACGCTTCACCACGACAAATTAGACATTTAGATTTTATATCTCAATTTACCACTACCATTCAGCATATATCGGGAGAAGCAAACATAATAGCGGACGCGTTATCACTTATTCAAGAAATCATAACACCCAGTACCATTCCATTTGAAGAGATAGTGCAAGCACAACAAAACGATACCGAACTATTTAATCCAATGGCATCTTCAAAAACTAAATTGCAATTTAAAAAAGTTACAACCGAATATAGCACAATACCACTAGTGTGCGACATTGCTAACAACGATTTACGCCCATATATACCTAAAGATTCTAGGATATTCATATTCGATTCATTACATAATTTATCGCATCCAGGTGTCAAAAGTACAGTAAAATTTATAACTAATCGATTTGTTTGGCCTAATACACGCAAAGATTGCGCTAAATGGACACAAACATGCGACGCCTGTCAAAGATAAAAAATCTGGAGACACAATAAAAGTCCGTTAGGTAAATTCGACATTCCAAACGAACGGCTTACACACCTAAATATTGACATAATGGGACCTTTACCTCAGTCAAAAGGATTTACATACTGCGTATCCATGATAAACTGCGTGTCAAGATGGCCGGAGGCTGTTCCACTTACCGATATTACAGCCGAAACCGTCGCACAAGCCATATACGAAGTTTGGATCTACAGGTACGGGATACCTTGTAAAACCACAACTAAATAAAACTGATTTCGTGTTTGTAAGTTTCAACGGTTTGCGGAAACCGGTACAAGCCCCATACAACGGCCCATACCGAGTTATTAATCGATACGATAAATATTTCACAATCGAAAATAAAAACAAACACGAAAACGTCAGTATCGACAGACTAAAACTAGCATATCTTCTAGAAGTGGATTGTGATCAAAATGTTCCTACACCAACCCAGAATTCGCAACCAGGCAACGAAACATTTACATCAACGAAGAAGTTCACCTAACACGAATCATCAAAAACATGACGTTCTGGTCGTAAAGTGCATTTTCCTCAAAAATATTTAAAAATAATTAAAATATAATATTATATATCAATTTTCTATTCAAATGTAAAATCATTGTTTATTTTTTTTTTTTGTAACGGTTCTTGTCATTTGTACTGAAGGGGGAGTAATATAGTGGCAACGTGCCATTATAATCAAAATAAGTCAAAAATATAAGGTCAGATGGCACCACCATCCGACGCGTCAACTCTAAAACGTGATTTCATTGGTTGACCAGTTCGTCGACACATCGACAAACTTCGTGAAAATCACACGAACGCATATTTTCATATTCAACAGCTCTACAAAAGAGTCGTCCATAGGCATTCATTCATACTAGACCCCATGTACGAGCAGTGCATGTTAAACCACGTGGCATATGTACAAATAATTTAGTATAATAAAATAATATTAAAATATTTCAAGTTGTTTAAATTAAATAAAAATATTCAACATATAAAAAACAAGATTTCACAATAAGTAAATCTATAATCACACTAGGGGTTTATATTTTTACTGCGTCAGTCACAAATTGAATCATCGTTCAATTTTTGAACCATGAACAGTCATTTACTATAAATTAGCTGTCTATAAATAATACTAGTTGGTTTAATAATATTTAGAATTTCGCTTTTATTGCTTGTTCTTTGAACGTTTACATAGGATACAAATAGGGAATCTTTACCCTTCCGAAATAGGTATGTGGACCTTCGGTCTAAGTGATCGTTTCCAACGCATTTTTGTAACGTTACGTAATATTGATCGCATAAACCTAAATTTTGATATAGGTGTTTGTACAAACACCTAATTAGTCCATTTCCAACTATCACTCACCGCGATAACTCAAAAACAAAAAGAGATGATCAGCTGAAATTTTAGTGACGTATTCTAAACATAAAAAGTGACTTTAAGTTTATAAATGCAAAATCAGTCCATTGGGTACAATGGATCATTGACCCAACTTAAACTATAAAAGTAGAGTTAAATTACAAAAAAATGTTTATTTATTTAAAACAAACAACTTTTGTTGGAAACATTTATTCGTAAAATGTTTGAGTTCTCCACAATTTAGGTCAAATTTGGCTATTAAACATACATATAGGTAATAAAAATACATATTATTATAATACATGTATATGTATAACTGTATAGACTGAACATTTATAGTATTTTATGAATGCTAATTAAAAATTACCCAAATAATGAATTTCAATCATATGTCGAGTATCTAAATAATTAACTCTGTTAGTTTTTATCTTCACTTGTTTCCCCTAGTTTTTTCAGGACCTTGGGCTCGCAAATTCACAAATTCGGTATCCCGAAATGCTCGCAATATAAGAAGCACGCTTAACTTTGTTTAATCAAGTTTCTCACAATACGCATGCGCAGAACCATATTTATAATTCTAATAACTTTTTTTTACAATATCTCGCGGCATATTAATTATTTCGATATAATAAATAGCTAAATCGAAATCATAAATGAAGCACAATTGAATGAAAAAATTAAAGATAGTCGAAATAATATTTTTCATGGTCCAAAATACAAATGAAAAATAATGAGCAAAAATAAAAATACGTACAAATACGTTTCAAATGAATTTAAAAAAATTATGTGCCGTCACGGGACACTTGGCAGATGTTTAACATCGAAATTATTTTGTAGGTTAACCTCAAATGTGTATAATAAATAACAATATATATACTATAGGTATGCAAGCTCAGAGTGGCGAGAGAGATTGCGAGCAGTTGCTTGCGCATTACCTATAGACTACGTATAGTACATATATTCCATCATATAGCGTGGGAATGCATCGCCACGGTCTAGATCGCCACGCCAACAATCAGGTTTACCCTCACCTATAGATGTTTCAAATCAAAAAACGCAAATGAAGCACAATTTATTGAATATATTGTTTATTCGTTTGAACAATAACGGAGTTGTTATGTAGGGTAAATATTAGTTCAATTATCGAATGTATTCAAATGTGTCTTTTCAAAATGACATGTTTGAGTATGTTGTGTTCATATATATACTAGAAGATTGTAACATCTTTAGAATCGATATTCATACTTTAACTGTTAGTAATCCATCAGTATTATGAATAAGATATTTTCAACCTTCAACCTGTATGTTTTTTAAAAAATGTAAAAGCCAGTGGAGGTTTTTTTATTTACTGAAAGTTTAAATCTCTTCTGTAAAAATTTAAAAATAATTTGGCTTTTTTATGTGTAATACGTCATATTGATATTAGAAAGTACTTTTTTTAATGTTACTAAACAATTTTACGTTTGAAAAAATTAAAATCTTATATAATCCAGCCAATAAAATAGCCAAATAAAAAAAAATAAATAAAAAAAGATATGTTATTGAAAATACAAATTTATAACTATAAATACATAAAAATAATTGTCAATTTAATATTTTATTCCTTTAAAAGTTCAATTGCTTTATTTTTAGCTGCAATAGCCATTTCATAATCTTTAATAGTCCATGCATAATAGTTCATATCCATAAATAAATCATGATCTCCAATATCGATAGCTAAACAAAATGCTTTTTCAAACAATTGATGTCGTAAAAGTAAATGAAAAAATCGTCTTGATAAACTCTTTACACTACTTTCGTATTCTTCAATTACTTCTTGACAATGTGGTTTCACAGGTGCCCAAAAACTACTTAATGCCATTTGCATTTGTCCTACAAAATATTAACAACAAATATAATAAACATACCAAAATTTGTTGAATGTATACAATATACCTAAAATTGTTTGATACTAATCTAAGAATTTATTAATGAATTAAATAATAGTCATATTAACTAGGTAAAACGAAGCATATATATTTGCGCACATATTCGGATACCATTAATAGTATTCAACTCTTAATGGTATCTGAAAGTATAAGCATCTAGTTAATGATCACCAGATCAAATCCAGATTAATAAAAAAATGAATAGGAAAAGAAAAACACAATTAATAACGCAAACAGAAGGACTATTGAAATGAAAGGAAATTAATCAGTCAAGAAAGATTGAAATACCCCAATAAACCATCCACCCAGCCACAAAGAATAAAATATTCAAGTGTAATCCAAAAATGAAACTCAATTTAATTACTATATCAAAGAATAAAGTTGGTTTATTTTTTAGTGTTGCAGTCTTTTATACCTGTATAAAATCTTAATATGTATATGAAAGCAGAATATTAGCTATTAAAAAACAATAAATTGTCATTTTAATTAGCTCCAATCATATAGAGTCAGAAATGAATACTGCGATCAACTAAACAATATTAGTTTCATTTTCAATAAAATAAATTATATTTTTAAATTAATACCTTCAATTTCTGATGTAAATTTCTGCCGATATAAATGATTAAAAATTCGATTCAACGATATCAAACAAATAGTGCCCCAAAAATTCCAATCTAAAGACAATAACACATTAATTGCCTTATCAATTTGACCCATTTTCAAATATTGATTAATCATTACATCCGGAGTATAGCCTAATTCGCAAACATTACTCCTTGCTCCAGCATTACTCACTAATTTCAAAGCAGCAAAAATACCACGCTCGTAAAGCATTAAAATTACAGTATCAGTTTCAGTAAACTTTTTTGAATTTAATGAAGGGTATTCTGGTTTTAAATTCCATAGTAATTTTGTTAATGTTTGGCGTGATCTTAAAAAAAAAATTGGATATTCAATAGATTACATTTTTGTATGATTGTTATAATCTTACTTATAATATTCTGAAAAATCCAGGATATTTATTGTTGACGATTCGTTACCAACCATTTGGACACTTAAATTATTTAATGCTACATCAAAAAATTGTAATTGACTTTGTTCATTGGCTGCTAAAATTACGGATCCATCATGATTAAGTGTTACCATTGTTGGAATCTAAGTAAGAAAAAATGTTAATTTAAAGCAATATAAAAGCCCAAATTGATCGTCGTTAATCTCCGTTAACACCTCTCCATTTTCTTTGTGATTGGGAGCAAGTATACTTGTGGTTGTCTGTTAACAACCACAACTCCACACGACTAACAGCAAAAAACATATTTTAATGTTTCATAGCATCAGAGGGAAAATAAAGATAATTATATATCAGTAAAAATTACATACGAAAGCCATTTTAACCATGAGTGTAGTTCCCTTTCCTTGATCAAACAGGACAATTGATCCATCAATGCATCCTAATACTAATTTACGATTTGCTGAATGAAAAAAATGACAACAAACTTGTTTCTGTAATGGTATTGATGTCACTATTGTACGAGATAACTGAGTTTTTTGTACTTCATATGAACAAATTTCAATTGTTACGACACCTTTTCCGGAAATTTTCTGTTCTACTGAATGTAAAATATTTGTATTTAATAAACTATAAGTAACACAGATTGGATCAAATTCAGTACGGTATAAACAAATTAAATCCAATTTAATTCTATAAAAGACAAAAGAAAACTATTTTGAACAAAATCCAATTCCAATTTCCCAACAAATTTTTACCTGGTTAATGTATAAATATGAATATTTGCATGAGTTTGATCACGATTTGATGGTGCCCAAGGTTGCACCTCATCTCCGTTATACATCCGCCATATAGCAATTAAATCTCCATTGATATTTGAATTCATTTTACATTTACCAAGTAGTCCTGTTAATTCTTGTGTATGAAGTTGTACTTCAGACTTATTTAATTTACCAGGTATTTCTCGTTTTTTTAATGGTTTACTTAAATGAGCTAATGTTATCATATTATCATGTAATGCAAATAAAATATGCGATTTTAAAATCAACACTAAAAAAAGTTAAGAGTAAATTATAAATAAGTATTAAATTATAATATCCAAATTATTATTAGATTCCAAGTAAATAATTAATCAGAAAAAAATTGAAAAGTTATATAAATTACCATCATGAATGATATCGGATTCCAATTTGCCAACAAAAAAATTATCGAAAATAATGCGCTCAATAACACAAGTATGTGTATCAATTTCTACTGTTATAATTAATCCTGTTGAAAACACTATCTGAAAAATGCTATTAGTTTGCCATTTTGAGTAAACAATGCGATTTTGTTGTAAGCATTCCTAAAATTTAATTTTAACATTTTATTATTAGAAAAACAAAAACAAATATTCTTTTGTAATCACCCATATGCATGGGTGATTAGGATCAACAGAAAATTACTTTATAATGCTTTTTACTTTACAATGCCAATAGCAACACAATTTATGTCGATTTTATTAAGGTTTAATTGTTTGATAATTCTGTAATAAAAATAACAATTATTTTTCAGTATTATTATATTTTAATTTTATCGTTCCGGCGAATTTAGGGGACAATTTTAGCACACGGTAGGTCCATAAATTAGAGTTTACAGCCAATATGTATATATATCACCGTAAGTAAATGATTTAAGCAATGGAAAAAAAAATCAATTTAGTTCATATATATATATTAATCATATATATTACATTATAATTTGTTAAAATGTTAGACTGCTTATAAACAAATATAAGATTTATATACATGCTCAAAACATTAAGCAATAACAAATGTCATCTAAATAGACCCAAATCATATCAGTCTGGTCTCTCGATACTACGTAATAAGAAATAATTTATAATGTTCCATGTTTAACTTAAATATTGTGGTATGTAGAAAGTGCGCTAATTGCCTATTTGAGCAAAGTGTAAGAAGCACGAATTAATGTTCTCGGCGATTGTGAATCTATCAATAGTAAAATAAAACAAGCAAATATAACAACTAATTGTGTTAATTTTTTAGATACTCAACATATGGTAGAGTATGTAAACTATTTCCATACAGTTGTAAAAGTTTATTACATAATATGTATTATACTTTTATGTATATATATTTATTAGCTAAGTTGGGGCTGAAATTTATTTTACGAATAAATGTTTCAAACAAAAGCTGTTTCTTTAAAAAAAACTTTTTGGCTCCCCAAAAAATTGATCCACATAATTAAGCTCAGTACAATCTCATTGTTCTATTTTGAAATAATCAAATCCAAAAGAATGTTTAGTTTTGAGCCAAAAAAAAGTTTGAAGTGATATTACTACATTCTGCTATTTTAAATTTAATATACGCGTATTAAATTTATAATATATTTCAATTTTAAAATGCATACTTCCAAGTCTTTTAGTTTAGTACTTTTACGACTTAACGATATATGTCCACGACGTTTCTCACAATACGACCATTTGCCCTCTTCAAGTAATGATTCATTTTTAGGCTTTTTTTCATTATTCCTAAAATAAATTTTATTTTAATTTTAATTTTAACATTTGATAATTGACGTCTTTACAGGACCACCTTATAGCACCAAAATCATTTGAACTGACTTCTACATCTCCTGTATTCCAAAAGTGTAACTCAGCCAATAACGAAAACATGTTGAATTTATAAATAATAAATTTAATTATTTTTATTTTTTATAAACAATTACATTTTGGTATATTTTTTAAAGGTTAGATTAAGAATGTATTTATTATACTACAGCACAGGTAAACTAATGTTATAGTATAATTAACATAGGTCTATTGACCTATTGCAATGGGTAAGATAATATAAAAGTAACGATGGGTGAAACAAATATTTAAATCACAGATTATAATTTTTTTATTTATAATATATGATTTAAATCAAAGAACCGTATACGCATACCTTTGTTCGGTACTACCGAATACTTAAATGGGATAATTAATTAAATTTAACAACGAGAATCCAAAAAAAAACATTCAACATATCCAACTTTATAAGCTCATATAGTAGATGGTAATTATAAAAAATAACAATTTACGCAGATTTGCTCCAAAAATATAAAAGATAAAAAATTGAAAGGATTAACATTTTTTGATAAAAAGTTCACTTTATAACATTTTAAGTTCCAGAAAGCAAAAAACAAAAAATAATTTTTAGGAATAAAACTAAAATTACAGTTAAATTTTGGATTCGATTTTTGCAAAAATTTTTATTTGGAAAACAAATATACGCCCAATTTTTAATGGAAAAAGATAAAAATGCAAATTAAACGTTTTATGGAATATTGAACAAAGTTTTATTTTCTTTACAAAATTGTTTTTCCTACAAATAAAAAACGTAATGCATTGCAAATTAAATTTATTACTTAAAATATTTACCACAGTGATTATATTTAACAATATTAGTATAGTTAACAAAAAATCTTCAAAATCTATTCGAAATTTTGAATCTGAAATTATTTCTGATTAGTTCCGATCAAAATTTTGAATGAATAACGATTAAATCTTATTCAGTTTCAATAAGATTTAATCAGACATTTTTTATTAGGGACGCGATCAATAGCTACAATTTTTTGTTTAGACCAACAGTTTCTTATTTTGAGAACAAAGAAATGAAATATTATCATTCAAAACAAAAAAATTTCATAAAACGAAGTATAACGCAGAATGCAACATTTCCGATTTCGATCTTAGTATCCGGTTTTCTATATTTGCAAAAATTATATACTGACTATTCAGCAATTTAAAACCAATTTTAATAGAGGGCTGTTAGATTAAAAAGTATTAACTGCACGGATTCACCCTACTTATCCAAATATATAGACGCATGTGTCAATTCGAATTCAGGTGATTTAAGGATTCGAGAGACAATATCTCATAAACTTCCCAATAAATGTTATGCATTGCATAAATTCGTCTAAATTAAAAAGCGAAACAACAAATTTGAGTTTATAAATTAAAAGCAACATTTATTAATTAAAATTGTTAAAAATTAATATACATAAATTTCATAAATCTATAAGATTCATTTTTTCAGTAATTCCATCTTCATTATTTCTTGGTGTTTCTTCTAAATTTTCCACTACTGTCTTTTTGTGAATAGCATTTTTTAAATCTTTGGCTACTGCATATGGAGGATCAATCGGTTTCTGTACCGGCTCATGAAATACATAATCTGATAAGCCGTCAACCTTAAATAATAATAAAAATTTGAATAAATACTGGAAAAAAGGTAAAAATCTAATTGAAAAAAATACGAGAAAATAGTAAATAAACCAATTCAAAATTGAATCGAAACAAATCAGATTTATTAAAAAAATTCTCAGTACTTATACTTATTTCCATCGAGATGCAATTAGATTTTTTAGCTAGAAGAAATAACTACCTGTAATGGATAAGTCATATCAGAATCGTATGCACTCAAATCTCCACAAACAATAAATGGAACAATAAATCTATTCACTCCAACCAATTCATTAAAATCGGAATATTTTTGATTTAAATATGGTGTAAATGCTTTTGGATCAAATCCTTCTGGTGGTTTATAATTTTTACAAACAACAAACGATTCTGAAATTAATTGAAAAATAATAAAATTAATGTGATATATTTATATACATATTCAGAGAATATTTTTTTTTTAATTACAGTATTTAGCTTATATCAAGCATAAAATTATTATTTAAAGTGTAGAGTTTTAATTTATTGAAATCCTTTTTTATAATATTAATGAAAATAAATATTTAATTTTCATATATTTTATACGCTAATCCACTACTTTTTTTATATTATTAAAATAATATGTTACATGTTTCGGATGTTGAGTCCATATTCAAACACATGTTTGGAAATGGATTCAACATACGAAACATGTAACATATTAATTTATTTCAAAAGCTATGTTTGATTGAATTGATGCTTCATTTTTACTTTCAATATATGAGAGTTACTTTCAATGTATATGAGTTTTTCAATGTATAAATGCTTCGCTTCAAGAGACAATATTCAACAGACAATGCAGAAAAAATATGTGAACTTTTTTACATCCCGTAAATAAAATATGCCAAAAAGCTGATTCAGTTTTGCTTTTAACGCTACAAAATTTCATTTCGTTTAACTTATCACTTTTAATAATAATTTAAGTAATATTTAATACATAATTTTTTTCACAATGAAGGGTGAAAGATTTTCAGTTATATTTTCATCGGTTACAAAATTATGATTTACTTACAATCTTAAAACATAATTTCGTTATTTTTGCTTAGAAATTTCGCTATACTGATTATAACAAGGCGTGCCAACTACGCAAACTTAGTTGAAGAAAAAATGAGACAATATATACAATTTCTAATGCAATATATATTTTCTATTTTCGCGTAAAAGTTATTCTCAAATTTTATGAAATTTAGCATGTACAATTTTTATATGAAAACCGAAGGTTACTTAAGTAATTGTCTCATCTTATAGATGACACATTTCTGCTTCTAATTCAGTTTAAATCACTTCAAATTCAACCAATCCTTTTAATTGTTTAAAAAATCACAATGTATAATTTAAAAAAATAACATTAATAATGACCTAAACTGGAATTCCTGGAACTCTTCGGTTTGTTTATTGAAACATATTCAAACAATAAATGCAATTGAGCAGATAGTAACGAAACATCTTTTCCTCGAAATATTTTTGCAATAAATGTTCCACCAACTTTTAAAACATTAGTTGCTATGTGTAAAGCTGCTAAAACTAGCTGAGATTGCACGTATTCATCCAGGTCATGTAATCCAGTCACATCTGGGGCACCATCACACACAACTAATTGAGCATATTCCCCTTCGAAATGTTGAATAATTTGTTCGGCTGTGCTTAACTTTGTGATATCTCCCTGTATTTGTATAACACCAGGTAAAGCTGCCATTGCTTGTAAATCAACAGCTACAATCTTCACATTTTCAACTATGAAAAAGTAAAGCATTAATTTCGGAAACAAAATCTCTATTTCAAAATAACCTACTGTGTTTAGCATCATAAATTGTTGGATCTCGAAGTTTTTTACTTAAAACTTGACTCCAACTGCCTGGAGCAGCACATAAATCGACAGCTTTAGTGACACCTAATTAAAAAAATCTCTGTAATTAAATAATTGTTGATTGAAACTCCAATTTTACCTTTAAAAACATCATGTTGTTGATCGATTTGCAAAAGTTTAAAAGCACTACGAGCACGCCATCCTTGTTCTTTGGCTAAACGATAATAAATATCTCGTTTATCTTTTGACGTCTTGCCCATGTTTTTGTTTACTACCAAGAAATCATAATTATTTATTCTATGTAAGAAATAAAGAAAAATAATCTCACATCACAATATGGAGAGTAGAGCATCTACACTCCATAATCACATACTAAAACATCATAGTATGGAGCGTAGGTTATAAGGCTATCTTAAGTTGGCAGTATTATGTTAATTTTCTACTTAATCGTTTGTTTGTAAATGTTTGATGACATTTATTATTTGTTCGATGTTCAATTTTTTATAAAAAATGATTTAAAATTTGCCTGAACCTGGTTCCGAATGTAACGATTTTTTTTATGTTTCAAAAGTTTATTATTATTATTGAAATTACATGTTTCAAAAGTTTTTTTTGATTAATACCTCTACTATAGTTGATAATTAATTACATCTGAATTATTGTATATTACAATCAAGCCAGAATGTATAAAAATAATAATTTTTACTATTTAAAATTAATTCGTCATAATTTTCTTAGTTAAAAAATTACAATCATAAAAGTTTGATTTTTTAATAACTATTAATTGTTAATATTCATAATAGTAATAAATATTATCATGTGTAAAAATTTAAATAAACCGCGCAATTAACTATGAGTTCACGCATGGCCAGTAAGCGATGTCAGAATTCAAAGTTTAAAGGGTTGTAAACCTTTGAAATTATATAAATAACATTGAACAAACCTGTTTTTCCAATCGTACAAATAATAGCTCATTAAGATTGATTTAAAAAAAAGTCAGAACCAGGTTCAGGCTAATTTTAAATCATTTTTTGCAAATAATTGAACATCAAAAAAATAATAAAATTGATCGCACATTTACAAACAAATGATTGAGCAGAAAACGTAAAAAAATGAATATAACACCGGCAAGTTCAGATAGCCAAGCTATAGATCTGCTATATCTATGATTATAATCTTATTTCAAATTTAGGATTTGATTTCCAAGCACAATTTATTTACATAATTATAATTAATTCGTCGTTTTTTATTAATAAAATTTTTTATTTAGAAAAGGTAATTATTGATAAAAAGTAAAAAATTATTATAAGTTGCATTCAAAAAAATGGTATGTTGAGTAAGGTTGTAAAGCTTTGGAATGTTACCACAGGATAGTAATGAAATTTTAATAGCAAGTTCTTCACTTAAACAGTGATCGAGCTCGTAAAATTGGTTACTGGACTTTCAATTTTTCGAGAATTTGATATAAATTCAACTTTTTTCTAACGGTTATTTTTATTTTTATATATAAAAAAAATTTGACTTATAAAATTGCAAATATGTAAATTAAAATAATCATTATTGAGTTGTCAACCTTAAGATAATTTTTTTAAAATTACAATGTCGCATTCTCAATCTGATTTAATAGACGAGGACAAATGATAACATATCAGTTCCACCATCTTCACATGGAAATGAAAATTTATATTTTGATAAAACTTTCCCAATTGTCAATTTAAAAACATCGGTTTGCCAAACATAATCTGCAATGCATGTTTATGTATAGTTTTTTAACTTAATTTTGATTTATCAATCAATCTCTATATTTGTTTTTTTTTTCCAATTTTCAGCATTAAATTCCTTTAGCCCTATCTTATAATTTTTCACAAATGGAAAGTCGGTTTGTAAAATAAAAATTTAATTTGTGGTATAATGTATCTCTAAACTCTTTGATAGATTCTAAGTAAGAAATCTACCAAAGCTTTTGTTTTATGAACTTGTTATGAACGACACTGTGAACACAGTGTAAGTGTATAGTGCAGTGTTGTGTAATGTGGTGTCGCATAAGGAAGGCGGACATATTAGTTTAAGGACTTGCGCATTAGCGGGCAATATATATACATGAGGAGAAGATATATACTTCGGAATATAATTATTGTACGGTCACTGTAAAGTTTTTAACATTTAAAATAATAAACATATTGAATTAATTATTAACCAAGGTTTCTCATTTACTTCGGAACCCACAAACACAATAGAACTAAAATAAGGTTTAACAAATTATTAAATCTTGTTGACGTTTTAAATTGTGGTATTTACGTGTCGTAACACTCCGAGTACAATACGAAAATTTCTAAAAAAAGTATCCATCTCGAAAATTGGTATTGGTGTCGACTCGAAAAATAGACAAAAATAAGTGTTCTTAATTTTCGTCTTATTTTGGTTCTTTTACCATAATTCAACTTATTATTATTATTTTTTAATAATTTTAATGGAATTTAAATATTGTGTGTCTTTTGAAACATGATTTTATTGATGGGCAGTTAGGTATGAAGTCAAGATACCGTTAGGTTGAATATTCTATGAGGCTGCGGCTTAAGTAGAGGCGACTAAGTGTAGAGACAAACGTTTATTACAGCCTATAATGAACAAAATTTTGCTCTATATGATGTAAAGCAATTGACAGTTTTGATTTTGACATATGTCAAATATGACTGAAGAATGTCAAAAATTAAAGTAAGTTGTGCCCAAAACTTACCTAATTTTATATATTACTATCTTTTTATATCTTATCAGAGATATATATCTTATATAAGAGGATTTTTAGATTAAAACTATTATTACATAGATAAAATAAGATAACACATTCTGTACCGTATTTTCAATTTAAAAAAACGTAAACACGGTGTACATAAATTTGTTTATTATCAACAATCATATGAATTTTTCATAAAATTGTATCATAGGTAACAATACAACCAACATCAGATATAAGAGATATGGATTAGTAGTCATTGTTGTTTTCTCTATACCCACAATGTATTATGCATCAACAACATCTATGCGATTATAGTATTCTATTTTTACCCTTTTTACACCTATATTTAAGACTGAAATCTTTCTCAAACTTTTGACAAAAATTATTCATTTATACGATCCATAGGGTTTATTATACGGCCGGCTTAAAAGCCTTGTTCACATTTATCAAGTAATTTAGTCATCATATTATTAAATAATATAGTATTTATAGTGTAGTACTAAATACTTAACACTTGATTAAAAATCGTTCTTATAATTTCATAATTTAGTCAAGTAACAAGTAATTTATTAAAACTATGAACAGTCAAAGTCATATTATATAATTGCATATCACAATACTGTTTATATTATATGACAGTGACTGGAACAACAATTAAAAGTCAAACAAATTCCTTCATTTGTTTAGTGTTATATGTTTGTGATACGACGGTAGTGGAAGTACAAAAATTAGAACTGTACTAAACGACTTTACTAAACATTTGACTAAAATGTTACTATTCACACACGTCAAATAACTAAACTACTTGTTACTTTTCTAAATTCTTTGATCAATGTGGACAAAACCTTAAGCTGTTTGGATCTACACTTCTTCAGTCAACATGTGTAATAGAAAGAATACCGATACAACGAAGAGCAGACTTTGTTGCTCTGTTTACCACAACTGCATTTTTAAGGCATAACTGAACCTGTATTATGAAAACAGACGAAGATAAATTTACAATAAAAATCAATATTTTCTTGATTGAATCAGTATATAGCACAATCTTTGTTAATGTGATGTATAGATAGACATTGTGCAATATTGATCGTCTAGGTACTGCTTTATTTTTAAATAAATATTGTTGCCTAGCAACTTGAAAATTAAAAATCAAAATAAACAAAATTCCATAGAGTTTAAAATTCGAAAATCATGAAAGAAAGAAATTTATTAGATTTTGAAAATAAAGATAATAGTTTAGAACAAACAATTGTTTTCAATACAACAAAAAATGATTTATTTAAGATTAATGATAATCTTAAAATTTTACATCGCAAATTAAAATCTATTTATAAAGTCAATATGTAAGTTTATAATAATCAAACACGCTCTTCGAGAATCATAATACATACCTATGTAACTTTTTATTTAATGCAGAAATCGAGAACTTATCACTGAAGATAATGATATTTTTAAAAGTGATATTTCATTATTAATCATACCGGGTCCACGATTAATGTTTGGCGAGCAAGAGATTGAATACATACAAAAATTTGTTGAATCTGGTAAAAGTGTTTTAATATTACTTTCTGAAGGAGGCGAAACCAATTTAAATACAAACATTAATCAATTAATCGAACAATATGGAATAATGGTTAACAATGGTAAGTTATATTTAGGAAAATAAAGTTTTGTAAATACAACTCCATATTTGCTATAAGGAAAAAAGTGATATTCGAAACTATTAAAACCAAGCTGTTATCTCGTAAAATTTGTTTTTTTGTGAATATAAAATAATAAGAAAATTGTAACAAGTTTAGATATTTTGGAAGATATGAAATGAGGGATTTTCAATTTGTGGGGTCAGTTAAATTTAAATTGCTAAGTTTAATCATCGAAACTTGTTTTTTTGTTAAGCGTTAATAATCTTCCAGTTTTTTTACATTTTGAATTGATTAAATATACACACTATAACTTTGAAAATGTTTAATACACGTTTCATTCAATGTTATTACATTTTATAGAAACAATTTAGTGAAGAAATAATAAAAAAGATTTCGTCCGTTATGATACCGAAGGAATCAATTCGATTCTCAGCACGTTTGGCACTTGAAATTAACAATTTTCTATTCTAAATTAAGTATAGATAAAGATTAAAACGATTTTAATTTAAAACAAATAAAAAGTTGTAAATATCCATATTTCTTTAAACAAAAATTTTTTTGTTGTATTTAAATTTCATTATGTTTAATTCTAGATAAGAATTTTTATGATTTATATTATGCGGTTTTTTGTTATTTTTATATTTTTCTTGTATAAATTGAGTGTAGCTGCCTGTTTAACAATCATAAAGTAAATAAATCTAAATTTATGGTTTACATATATTAATTATTCCAGATTGTGTTATTCGTACTCAATATTGCAAATATTTCTTACCAAAAGAATGTTACTTAAATGATTGCTCAAGTAATTCAGTGTTTGGATATACTGGAGATGATAGTAATAATTGGTGCTACGTATATCCATTTGGAGCGACGTTAACAATTACAAAACCGGCAATTACTGCTTTAACCAGTGGTAATGGCAGCTTTCCAGCTAATAGACCCTTATGTGGAGTTTATTTCAATCGAAATACAAATGGACGTTTAGTAGTTCTTGGTTCTGGTCATATGTTCACCGATAAATATCTTGAACAAGAGCAGAACGATAAATTTTGTGAAAAATTATTTCAATTTTTAACAGATGATCCAAATAATATAAACGACATGGATGTAGACGAATTTGATGTAAGCATTTTTAACAGTAAGAAACAATTCGAGTATGTTAGAATAATTGGTTAATCTAACAGTATTAAAAAGTTAAACTAAATATGGATTTAGTTTGGTCATATTTTTTTTCAATATTAAAATTTAACAGTATTACTTAAACGGTATTATTTTCCTCTTTGATAATACACATGTAGGAAAAAATTTTCTTATGAAATAGAACAGTTGAAGGTAGGAAAAAATCCACGCTTTCAGAAGAGTTGCTTATTTTGGGAAAAAAATAAGTTATTGCAAACTTTTATTTGGATCAACCCGTGAAACATAATCTACTGTCTTATGAGTTTAATTTACAAAATTTTATTTATTAGATTTGGGATTACCATATGGTTCCGGATATTCCTCTAATGTCAGAAAAACCGCAGCTTTGTTTAGTAGATTCTGCAAATACAGTTTCCATAGACTTTACCAAATTATTTAATACTCAGTTATATTCATTAAGCACTGATTTTGGTAATAATTATTAAGCTTTAAATGCAAGGAATTTCGATTTACGTTTTAAGTGATTGTTTCAGTACCTGAAATTATAAAAATTTATGAAGAAACAAATGTCAAACATTCGCCATTAACATTGATTGTTCCACGTTTTGAAGAAGCTAGTCCACCGTTACAATTGGCTGTGTTTCCACCACTTTTCTGTGAATTACCACCACCTCCACTTGAATTATTTGATTTAGAAGAAGAGTTTAGTGCTGAAGAAACACAATTAGCTCAATTAACAAATCGATTTATTTCATCGTCAACAGATAAAATTGAATTGCGAGCTGATTTAGAACAATATATTATGGAAGCAACAAATATTTTAGGTAATATTGTATACCAATAGAATTAAATCTTCCTAATGGCAACTAAAAGCAAAGTGAGCTCTAAAATAATAATAAAAAACTTCAAATGTTTAAACGAATCTCTTTAAAATTATAAGAAGCATTCATTTAATTAAATATTATCTATTATAAATTCCATTAGTGGATACATATGTGTTTAAATATTTTAGGTATTGGTCAGCAAGATTATTCACCAATTCGTCAAGTATATGAGTGCGCACTGATTGTATCGAATTTTAAAATGTCCAATGCAAACGATTTAAATTTAGTAAGAGATGAACAAATTTTACCCAACTTAAATTTAGATGCGAAAGATAATGATGCAGATTTGTTAAATGATACAAATGAGTGGATTAAAAATGGCAATGAAGATGTAAATGAACAAGATTCAGATGTTGATGAGTCATTTGATAATAATTCTGATTAGAAATGATTATTTTATCAAAGAAATAAACTTAAAAATACTTCGTCTCATTATTTTTCACAGAAACCCGCTTTTAATATTTGTCGAAACCACTTTTGTCATATATTCAGCTCATAGCTAAACTAGAAACCCCAATCATCATTCACAAAACTAAAAAATACATCAGGATGAACTTATTTTATCCTATTTCTCGTAAATGTAGCAAATATTTTCCTTCTTCAATGGTTAGGATTTTTAAAACACCATTAATTCTATGATCCCCGAAGAAGAACATAAAGTATTTTACAGGTTATTGTAATAATGTAACTATTTTACATGATTAAATATCAAACAATGGAGACTATTATGTTTAAATATTTTTATTTTTTAATAGCTAAAAATAACGAATAAATAAATTCTCTACAACACTTTCTAAATTATCGGTGCTTTCAATCAAAATATGTTTGTTTTTGATTTTCTGGTAACAATCTATTTTCCAAGATTGTAATTTGCTAATATATGTAGACTTTTCATTGCTACTAATTTTTTTCATTTTTCGATTAACTATTTTCCTAAACTCTAAATCAATCAAATGCATCATACTTTGTTCTTTCTTTTCACAAGTTTTCAATTCAATCTTACAATTGGAATCTTCCAATGATCTATCTATCAAATCTGATATTAGTGTGAAATCAATATCAGAATTAAAAATAAGATAGTATTTTTCCCATTTTTCGATGGGTTTTTCAAATTTTCTATACATATTACGTATAATTTCATCAGATATCAATTCACTACCAGATCGAAGCTTATTTCGTTCCAAAATAATGTCTAATTCCAAATCAATACAAATTTGGCAAAAAGATATTTGGAACTGTTGAGATAACTTATAGAATTCATATCGCATACTTTTATAATACATATTATCGTCTATAATTAATAAATTTGGTAATGAATTTCGTTCAACCAAAAAATTTTTAGAAATAAATTGAAAACTTGAGTCATTTTTTTTATTTATTAAATTATCTAAAAATTTATCTGTAGCACTCAATATATTGTTACGAACTTCTTTAAACGAAAATTTATTGAAGTCTGGTGGTAGAAAATCATCGTAATGAACAACAAAACAATTATATTTAAAACTAAATTCATTCTGTAATTTTTTAGCACATGTGGTTTTTCCAGCACCCGGTAAACCGGATAATAAAATAAGACAAGTTTTTGGCATTGTTTTTATTGTATAGGGTTATCACTTAAATTTTTGCTAGACGACGAATTATTTGCGTTCGCTTGAATATCTTCTAATTTTTGTTGATTTTCCAACATTTCTTTAATTTTGGCGTCAGCTTCAGCTTGTCGTTTTTCCATAATTAATGGTTGTAATTTTTGATATGTTAACATTATTTTATGGGATGCATTTAAATGTTTTGCAACGCAACTACCGACACAATCGCCCTAAAATAATTCAAGACGATTTTAATAAACTTTACAAAAAGGCAGGAAAATTAGAATTAACTTTTAAAGATTCTGTATTGCACTAAACTTATTTTTCTTAAAAATAAAGACAAATAATACTCATGAAGACGAGAGTAGTAATTTCTATAGAAATAAAAAATTAAAAAGGTCTGAGGGACACCGTCAAGAACGAAATTCTTTATGTTAAATTTTCAACTCTAATCGTGATTACTTTTTTAGATTACCATGGATTACATTCGTGTATTTTTGACACCCTAAAATCAATAAATATCATTTAATATTTTAGGAAAAACAGTAATTTATTAAAAATTGTAAATTAAAAATATTACCAATTTAAAGAAAAAATCTTTAAATTTTTTCTATATACTGTACCATAAGTCAATATAAATATTATTGACTTATGGTAACTATAGTACGTTATTTTTCTGCCATTTCACTTACTGTAAGCTCAAAAGAAATTCGTTCTTATAAAATAATTAACTCTTATTACTTAATAATTAGTGGATTATCTAACGCTCTAAAAGTTGACATTTGGTAAAAAATAAATAAAAATTCATACAGAAAATTATAAGTGTAACGAAATTGTTGACGAGTCGCGAATATTCCAGTGGTTATAATAAAAGAGTATAATAAGTCTGGAGAGTGATTACAATTAGCTAGTTCTTATCAATAATGACCCTAAATGCTAGTTGTAATACAACATAGGGACTGAGATTGATTTAAAATTTAAGAATTCCTTTTTGCCTAATTTTAGGTTCTAAATGTTCCATAATTTTTAAAGTAAATTCTAGAAGTTAGATGTTAAATGATCGCGAGAAATGTTGTCAAGATCCTAAAAATAATCTAAACATATTTACAATTTAAAAATTTCCAAGCCTTTTTGGATTAAAATAGCAAATAAATAGACATATTATTATCATACCTCATCCTGTGCTAAATTACGGCTGCTCAGACTATTAATACAACGAAAAAAACATTTCTCTGTTAATTTATTATATTCTCGCATAAAATCTGTTAACTAAAAAATAGAAAATAGTATTTTAGTGTAATGTATGATTTAAAAAAAATTATTAAAAGGTATCAATTACTTGCGCTAATTGAAATTTTGTATTATCCATTACAGACATTTTGAGGTTAATATTTTTCAGATAAAATTATTCTAATAACGATGACTATATTATTAAAAAAATTTTAAGGAAATGTAACATAATGTTAACGAACTTGATGAATTTGAAAGTGTTATTCTGGAATTGTTTTTTGTATTACTAATTGCTATGGAGTTTTCCTACTTTTATATATGATTATCTTAGGTTATATGGTAAATTCTATGGTTTAAATTTATGGAGTTTGGTTTTAGGTTATCGCAGATTCAGATTGTACCTATTAATTCAGATAATTTTAAGTAGCAACTTTTCAAAGATTTGTATAAAACTACCTTATTTTATGAAAATTATTTCGAAATTTTAATGTTCTTTTATTTTACCAATAAAAATATGTTTATATTCCTCTTGGTATTGCATTCAGGCATGGCCATGTTTCAAAGCTTTTTTGGTTTATTATAATCTATGGGCATAATCCTGCTATACAGCTAATTAGATAGGAAAAAAATCGAATATTACGGTGCCGAAAATATACAAACAAGAGATATTATTAGTGTCCGAACAAATCTTCGCTTTCAGTCAGACAGGCACTTTCGCCTTTAGCAAAAAATTACCAAAAGATTTAACCAAAACCGAAGCCTTGTATTTAGCCAATACTCAACAAAACATTGCTATTGAACTTAAATGAACCTATACCAACAGGGATGTAAATGATCCAAACAACAAAAGTTTATTTTTACATTGGGTAAGACGAGTAGTGGATTTTGGCTTAGCCCCATGAGGCCCGGGCCTTGGGCGAAAATTTTAAGAGTCGTCGAAATTTTCAAGATGACTAAAATTAAAAATCGATTGGATTTTCTGTAAACTAAAAGACCAAATTTTACAGTTTATTTTATTGCACTGTTACTATCGAAACATAATAGTACCATTTTGAAGGTAGAATTTCTTTGTTAAAATAATTAATCAGGCAAGTACTTAAATTTGAAATATCTAACAAAAAGATTTTTTAAATATTTTTTTTTAATGCTAGCATACCTATTATTTATTTACGAATTTAGATTTTTTTCATATTTTTAATTCAAAGTTAAATTTTAACATTTGCGCTTTATTATAAAGCAAAACATTAATTCACTATGATAAATTATGCAATTGTCAGTTTTTATTTTGCCAGCATTTTCATATCACAATATATATACTGTTACAAAAGAAAAAGGGCGCCATATCGTCTCGGGCCTAGGGCGTCTTCAAACCTAAATCCGCTACTGGGTAAGACAGAAAAAAACGCTTGTAGCAAAATGGCGATCACTAATCCGTAATCGCTGTTTACAGGTAAATAGCTACCTCTAAGACACTAAATTAGCTCTAACCGGGAAACGTAACCTAACTTAAATACATGTAAAATATTCATATTAAAAAATTACTAATTATGAATCATGAATAGCTAGCAAACGAGACCCCGCCGGCAACTGTACAGTTTGTTTCTTAGCGCTGGCAAACGCTTTTTTCTCCCAAACACATCTATTGTTACCACATTTCACTTCAATAAAGATAGAGTTAATAAATTTTAAGGCGAACTTCTTTTATTACTATAACATGCATAATACAAAATAATTCTTCAATATCCATCCAAATTATATGGGTTTTTAGTCAGTATATTCAAGAATATCTTACTAAAGTATAGTGTTCGGCTTCACTTTAGGCCGATCGTTATAAGTAGCACCGAATCGAAAATCTAGTTTCGGTCGGAAACTAGATTTTATTTGTCTCACTTTGTCAGAACATCGCCTATTTAAGCTCGTTCTATATAGTCGGTAGTCGTAGTCATACGTAGTAACTCAGTAGGTAGACTCAAAAATGTGTGGAATGTTTCGGTTGTTTTGAATTCAAAATAGATGACTATTTAAAAAGAAAATGTAACTGTAGACGAAATTGTATTAAATATTGTATTATATACGAGAGAATAATAGCATTTACAACAATTACTTATACCCTAATAAATGTAATATTAAATCTAATATAAATTGAATCGATATCAATGGGAATTAAATAGAAATATCCAATTCAATACGATTGAATTTGAATCGCAAATATTTATTTCATTTTCATTGAATTTGAATCGGATTCAATGGGAATTAAATGAAAATTTCAAATTAAATCCGATTTAATCCAAAAATCTGATCTGAACATGTATTTTATATAGGACCCCGCACACGGTAAGAGTTCTATAATAGACATCAGATTTTCCTGTCAGAAAATCTTAGTATGTGCCCATACTTATGATGCTGTATGAAGTAGAATCAGAATTTCTCATTAGAAAATCTTATTATTCTATCTGATAGGGGCTACCTGTTAATCAAAAAACCAATTAATAAATTTAAAATATTTGAAAGTTTATTGGTTCGTTGTACGTTATCCGATGATATCTGATGATATGCGCTTGCTTAAATTACGGATTCCAGGTATATCGCCTGGATATGTGAAGACTCGACACTGCGTCATCTAAAACTCAACGCTAGCGCCCATACTCACTAAACCCCAAACTCCTTTTCTTCTATCCACTTATCCCTCACGGAAACCACCGTCAGGCATTACTTCGTGAGGGGAGGATCTAGTTATTGCTCTTCCTATTGGTGGCTAAGGTGTTATCTTCCTTCCTTCTATCTTCTATAATTTGATCTTCCTTTTTCGATGGAACGCAAGTCTGTGAGGACGCAGTGTGTGTATGTGCACACACACATACGAGTGTATGTTATGTGGGTATGTATGTATTTTCATTTAAGTTAACTTAATCATTTAAAGAAATATACATGATTAATTCTATTGTGTAGCCAACTTTATCATGTCGTTTTTATGAGATCGTGCGCGCGCAGCTCACAAATTCACTATCATCCAAACGCGCCAAAAGAAGTATAACTTCAAAAGTAATAATATTTACTAAAATGATTGTTAGGTCACGTGATATAAAGTAAAAAAATCAAATTTTAATTTTATGATAATAAATTAATCATTTGCTTTTATGGCTCAAATTTAGAATAGTGAAGAATATTTATACATAAATTTTAATTTTTGTCAAATTCTAATTCCTAATTTTTATTTTTTTCTACCGAAGTACCCTATTAATTAGTTATTTTCCCAATTTAAACAATTGCAAAAACATAAAAACATAAGTCTGGTTTTATAGTAACTATTCATAATGATTAATATAAAACTTCAATAGGTATTTATAATAATAATAAATAGTAACACTACAATATTAAAATAGGTAATGACCGAAAGAATTAGATTGACAAATAAAATGCTATGCAAATCGGGTTAGTTAATAAAACTAAATTAATACAGATAATATAATAGATTCAAAGCGTTAAATATCATATTTTGACGATCTCATATCGTTCTGGCAAACGTGCTGTTGTGTGTTTTAAAACACAAGGCATATCATATGATATGATATCCATTGAACTGTAGAAAATTTTGAGATATAATTGTATGGTAGCATTGTTTTAAATTTTATAGAAGTGCATCAAATTGGTCGCGTGTGCATCCATCATTTATCACAATAGTTTAAAATTTTTGAATTTCTTTTCTGGCTTTCTGAGATTGGAAATACGTATATATTAATTTAAAATTTGCATAAATATCTTTCGATAGAACACATCGCAAATCGCTAGTCACCCGCAGCTTGAAAAATTTTTCGATGGTAGCTTGTAGAAAATCGCTCTGTCGCTACAGTGTGCATACGCCTCGAGTTAATAGGAACGTTCGTTGGAGTTCCCGAAATGCTGATTTCCTCATTTCGGGGACTGAAGTTGCACACTAGGTATTTTTTTAATCTTATTTGTACACACCGTTTTGAAAATTTGCCTTGACAGTTTGAATGTTAATAAATGTTTGTTAGAATCTAATTAAAAAAAAATTATTATTAATTTCATTTCCCAAACTAATTCCCTAATTGTTCAAATGCTGTTTTTAACAATTTTCAATGAAACAACTGCAATGGTTTTTTAATAATGTATGTACATATATTGTATCCATTTACTTACTTGTGTATATATTTCAGCTACCTGCAAGCAATGGAAATGTACTATTGAATATATTTTTGTAAAATAAAAATTGTTCATGTATTCCATTCATATGACTTTTAATCGACTGCTTTCGGCCATTAGTTACTAAAGTTCTTGCTACTTGACTAAATTATTTGTTTAATTGTTTAGTATATTAAACCCACAAAATATAGAATTTTACTAAACTACTTGACTAAACAACTATATTGAACGTTTAAGTAAACTGTTGATTTTCAGGCACATTAAGTTATTAAACTTCTTGATAAATGACTTAACTTCTTGATCAATGCAAAGAAGGGTTTACGTCTTTGTAGATTTGATGTGATCCAAATCTAATATTTAAAGTGTATAACTTAGTTATTTCGGTACGAGCGCAAGTAACGTTGAAAAAATTGGAATTTTAATAAATCTGGTTCTTTGATATATCTTTTCATATGCTCCCTCGAACAGCGTTTCGTCTGGTATTCGGTAAATGTTTCTGCTGTCAAGGCGCAGAGTAATTTTATGTACCACTGACAATTGTTGAAGAGGAATAACAATGGCGGATTTATAATAAAAATAAGTATTTTTCATGAAAAGTGAAAATAAATTATTTTTTTCAATCCTAAAAATAAAAAATTGTAGATACATGTTTTACGTATAATTTTTATCTACAATGTTTAAAAAATTTTTGTGTTAGCAAAATTTCAAACTGGCAGTCCTTAAAGAGGAGTTATAATGGTGGAAAACTATGTATATAGTAGTATAATGCTGTTCATCACATGGAGTCACTGGACAGTAAGGTATGGCATATCTGATGCCGTATGTAAAATTATTACGCTATGCAGGGTCTAATATAAGATACACGTTAAGAGTTACATCAGATTTTCGGATCAGAAAATCTGATGGTGTGCGCTGGGCTTAAATTCTGTAATCTTATTGGCTAATATGAATAATTTTTATGCAAGGCTTTGTTTAAACTATATTCAATTTTATTAAGCTATGACTTTTCTTACCAACTCATTAATTCACTTTTCAAAAATTCCTTTCCTGTACAGATAATTTAAATAATTTTAAGAATTTAAGATTTAGAAAAAAACTTTCAAATAAAAATTGTAGAGTATAAAATTTTACATAATAAATTTCTTTATCTTTAAAAATAACGTAGCTGGAGCGGAGAAGTTTTTACACATATACACATAGAAATTATATGTAAATAAATGTCTATATGGCTATAATAATTTATCTAAGTAAAATTATTTCAAATTACCTATATACAGGTGTGATGCACAGCCGTGAACACAACATCCACCGGCTGCCAGACGGTTCTATGTGAGAGAACATAAAGAAAGACATATTAAAGAAACAGTTTCCTTAAAATTCTCTCTCGAAAACATTTCTAGCTGTTAGACTATTTACAAAATACCAGGAAATGATTTAAAATAAATGATTTTAAAATTGATATCATATATTTTTTCTATATATATGTATAATATAATAACTCGTGTATTCATTCATATACATTAATAAACACTACAATTGAATTTTAATTAATAATAATTATGTAAGAAATATGAATTTAACATTATAAACTATATACATAATATGCAGTAGTGCAAATTAAAATATATATTAATTAATAAATATAATTTGTTGATAATTATGATTATATATACAACAATTAAACTCATTATAATTATATAATAATAAGAAATTTTTATGTGGACTCTTGAATTTATTTTTTAAAAAAAAGTATAATATGAATACATAAGAATTATTCCACAGTTAAATATATATATTAAATATACACTCGATACCAAAATGATGTTTAAGACAAAAAATAATCCAAACTAGAATCTTATCATATTTTAGATATTATGACAAGATGATAAATAGTGTGATCAAAACTAATATGTAGTTCTCTCTGTTTTCCATAAACGCCGGTGTACCACATTATTTTGCATTGCAAATGGAAGATTTTGTAACAACACTGCATATCTATATACATCTGTTGCAAATTGATATATTAAAATAATTTATAATTTATTTTGCTATGCTATAAATCAGTTCTATATTCAGAACGATATACACTTTCTTTTATAATTATATATAATTTCTGGAAAAAAACATCTAAAACAGTAAAATAACCTACAAAAAACATACATTTCTGCACTCAATATTAACCTCGTATCAGAACTGATATTGTCATGCTGCGCAGCATGACATGGCCATTTCGTTGACATATCGTAATAATGTTTATTTTGTATAGAATTATGTCAAATTTTATTGTATTCCTTTTATAAATTTTTCTTCTTTTGTTACTTTCCAAAATTGTTCTTCTTTTGTAACTTTCCATTTCCAGCATTAATATTGAATTAAGATATCAAATTTTATACTAATGAAATTGTAAAATAAAAATTGAAAGTTAATGACAATTTCCAAATTAAACTCAATATTTAATTTATTTGTTTACGTTTTCGAAAAATCGTGCGTCATTTACAATAATAAATGAAATGGTGGTGATGAACATACAATTTTTGAAGACTATACCACTTATTTCATATAATATAAAGACTTGAATAGCGTAAGGAATTTGACGCTAATTTAAAACTATAAGATACATGAACTTTATGGTGTTTTTAGTAATTTATTCAGTATGAAAAATTCATGTGTCGCATTTTTTTTTTGTAGTTCCAAATCCAAGTTTATTGACTTATTATACTCTTATGAGACATCTACATAAGAGTAATTTATCCCTGCTAAATAAGTACTATTCAATCCTATAGAGTTTGAATAGGAGGAAATTAATAGGATTGAATAAAAAATCATTTTTTCTATGAAATTTCCTATTCAATCCTATTGATGATTTTTTTATCAGGGATTACTTCATTAATGTAAATCAATAATATGAACTTACTGAAGCCAATAGTAATTGCTCTTCTTATAAAGATAAAAGTCGTGAAAATAAAGGTATTATAGCGATTTCATAATAATCATGATTTATTCCTATGAACTGAGTGAAATCTATGAGTCGTATTCATAGTCCGGCCTTAAGTTCGTACTTAAGCCTGTCTTCATGAAGACTGGCTTACCGGTTGTAAGTTATGATGTTTTCAGAGTCATTCCTTAAGATAAACTTGAGAAAGTCTAAAGTATTAAGTAGGATCTTATTTTCAGTAAGATAAGCTTTAGTAAGACGTAACTCAAGACCGAGTCAACGCGTGTCAATTTCAGTAAAAATTCTTATGTTTTCTACAATCTCATTGGTTGAAACATACTTAAATTTTGACAATGAAGTTATTTATTCAAAAGTGTAAACAAATGTACAAATGTGCCTTAGAAAATTGTAAGTGTCAAATTAAACTTACGCTAGAAAATTATTACCGCATGATCAGAAGAAAATATGTAAAAAAAAAAGTACTAATTTTACCCCTGTAGAAAAAAAATATTTTCTACAAATTTTAAAAAATTATGCACAAGTAGTAGAAAATAAAAAGAGTGATGCTGCTACATTAAGTGAAAATTAAAGAAGCATGGGATTTCATCACAACCGACTTTAATTCATCTAGTGTAATTTTGCTTGAATTCGATGTTTGAATAAAAATCAAAAGGATCTTGCACATCTCGAATTTAACGTTTTGGAATACGTATGATTAAATCATCGTCATCTAAATCAAAGTCGATATCAATATTATCGTCGATATCAATATTATAAAACCCCAAAAAATTCATTTTTTTAACCACTTTTTTCACTGCGAATACATTTAAGACTGTCCTAAGTCAACTAAAATGATGACTTAAAAAATAACTCTCTTATTTGGATGAAAAGTAAGGTTAAGGTATTTTATAAGACCGTCTTATTTGAATATGAATACATCAAAAATATCTAATGCTCAAGCTTGTCTCAAGTTAAGATTATGAATATGTATTCCAGCTATATGTCTTAGCTAAGATCAAATTCTGAAGTATATCTTAAGAAAGCCGTATATGAATCTAAACACTGCCTTAAGCTCGTGCTTAAGGTGCACTTACACTTAAGACCGAACTATGAATACAACAATATGATTGCACCACGGTCATGTGAACTATATAAAACCGTGGATTGCATCATATATTTGTCATCATAAATTAAAAAAGTGTATATAGTTCATTGGAATGTGTTTTTCTCATGATCATATACAGCAGCATATGATCTAAGGATTAATTGCTTGCTCCATTTTGCCTAACATGTTCTAGAATAGCATAGACGTAGTCAATAGACTTAGCGTTCAAACTCTAAAATAATCATAATAGAGACTATTCACTCATGGGTCCAATGTTTGTCTTTCTCAACGTCTGTGTTACAAACGTACCGAAAAGAGAATTGGCCGCATGATCACTTTATCACGTTCTAGAGAGTGATCGATCAATTTTATGACGATATTGCTCAGTTCATTCTCTATGTTTATGGAGAATAATACTGATTGGCTAAATCGTGTTGAAGATGCCATCATTTACTCGAAATACACATTTATAATGCAATAGTGAATCTAGGGATTCGGACGAATTTAAGTTTTACTTTATAGTATAATCTTGGTCCTATAAGATTTTTTTTAATCATCAATTAACAATTTACACAAATTAAATGTAAATTAGTTTTACTAATAAGTATAATAACACATATAAAAAAATATTCGATTCAAAAGATCTCATTAGAATTGATTAAAGTCACTCCGAAATCTTCGTTCATTAATTCTAGAAACAAATAATTTCTAAAAACGTACGTAAGTTACAACGAGTATTTAATAACGATCAAATGAGTATTGTCTTTAGGGCTTCTAAGCTACCATAATTATCTATATAGCATATCCGTTACTATTTTTGAAATATTGTACGAATTCTAAATTTGGTTTCAAGAGTATAAATTCTATTAAATATATAGTTTAACTGGGAACCATTAAAAATTCCATCTATTTTCCTTTTATTGATAACTTGATTTCTAAGCTACAATTTTTATTTGCCTCATAAAGAATATTTTGAGTGTGTACGAATTCATATTGTTATATATATTTTAAGACACAACTATTAATAGAGTACAAATTTTATTTCTTAGTTGATATCAATTCATTAATAATCGAACTTAGATCATTATATGATAAAGGTATTAAACATAAAATGTTTTTCAAAACATTTTTAATTTCAGCTATGCCAATTCAGAATAATGGGTCTTAATCTAAACTCTAAATACCATATCAACATTGTTTTTAGTACATCCTAATAAATTAATAATATATTATTATTAGTCCAAATAATTTTAGATATGACAACGACCAAGCTATGAAAATATTGACAGTTCAACTTTAGTATATGGTTCCGTTATAGTATTATAAAACCATTCAAAAAATCGCTTATAGTATAATATCTTATAGTCTTTTAAAGTTCAGGCGATAATGTAGATGTAATAGAAGTTATATATTATTTTATTTTCATTATAAAAGATAGATAACTAACTGCGAATATTTTTCCCAGGTAAAATCTAAAATTATTGGATTATAATAACCTTCAACAAGCTGCCTTAAATGTATATTTTTTCAACATAGAAAACGAATCTGAAAATCTATTTTTTTAAATCGTAAATGTATACTCTCCATAATAATAATAATTTCCAGCTTTGTCATAGGTACTATACATAGGTGAAGTAGTCACTATACTCCATTAAGTCACTAAAAATCGTAAAGACTTATAAGTTTTTTCAAAAAAAGAAAGAACCTGAGCACTTCACAAATTGATAGAGATTTTTTAAAACTCTTCATTTAAATAAAAAATGTAATTCTTAAATATGTTCATCTTCTTTATTTGAACTAATCTTTACCGATTTGTGTGTTAGACTATTAGATTCGTTCTCCATATTGAAAATAACAGTAAACAAAACCTTCACTCACCCGTTGATGTAAATTACATGTAATATACATTATATTTCTTTTAATTTTCGCGCACAAATAACTCAAAAATAATTATCCAAATGGTATGAAATTTGGTTTGCATAATATTGACATGAAAATGGAAGGTTTGTCGAAGAGCTTTTCTCGAAAAATCATTTCTAAATATAAAATTGAATTTTGATTTTTATAATTGAATTTTTGTATTACATGTAATTTGAATCAATAGCTTGTTAAGTGCACTGCTTTATGTAGAGTCCAATCCCTCTCTACGATTTATTCGAGGTTTTGAAAAGTGTGCAGATGTGAGCAAAAAATGAACCGAGGTAAACAAGTTTCAACAATTTTTCAATTTTAAGAATATTGTATTAAAATCTATATAGGTTTTTAAATATGAAAATAAATGTTATTTTTTTAGAAAAATTCTCCTTATTTATATTTATTTAAAGTAGTGCAGGAAGAACTGGACAATTATTCTAAAATTATACATCTTTTTTAGGATCAGAAATGATTCAGTAAAAAAAATCAATGTTGTTAAAAAACAATTTGCAATAATTGCATAGGCCAGTAAGCTTAAAGTGAAATTTACTCTTGAAGATAGATAGAATCATTTCTGTGCTATTAATTATAATTTTTGCTTAAAAACGACAAATAAGGATAAAATAAAGGAAATGCTCAATGCCGCAATTACAGTTTTTAAATAACCTTGGTCTAATTGTTGGTATATATCAAAATGTATCAGTTGAAATTTTAACTATCATAAACTTTAAAAATACATCCAGACGAATACTATAGACGTTAAACACTATGGGAACTATTTTAAATTTGCGTCAAGCCCGTTAGATTTTCAAAGAAATATTTGTGTATTGTCCTTATTTAAATACATTCTGAATATTTAACCCGGAACGGATGCAAGTTGAGAGGATTCATTTTCGATGATTTAAGTTTCATTTTCGTGTATATGCATTTTAGGAAATAGCCCACGACACTTCAAATTCTGTAATACTGTAATCGCATTCATTCACCTTAAATGTTTGATGGACGATCTGTGTTCATTAAACGAATAAATATACATAAGCTATATCAAAATGTACATAAAAACAAGTCTGTAATGGGCATGTAGCATTTCGTGAAATTACATTAAATACAACATTAAAAATAATTAAGTTTAACAACTTTCTTTTATTAATATGATAAAAATAAAATAGTACAGAAATAATAAATTAGAAAAAAGTCGAAAATTAGAACATATTTTATTTTTTGATAAAAAAATAATTTTTTGTAAATCAAATTTATTTTTTACAGTGTAAATATACGAATTAAAAAAATCGAATTAAATAATAAATATTTTTAAAATAAAAATAAAATTGATTTCATTAATCATTAACTAAGATCAATGTTACTTTAAAAATGGCTCTATATCAAATCTAATAATATAATTTAAAGAGGGCACGTAATATTGAAGAGGTTTAGGAAAAAAATATTTAATTAAAAATTGAAATATCTTGATAGTGATCACATTTTAATTTACTTAATGCAGGTGTAAAATTCTAAAAAATTTTCTTCAAAAATTATGAATTAATAAGGATAAACTACACATATTTTGTTAATTTATATGTGCAATCTTTCCAATATCATTATTTTTGTTTCCAATATCAGTCAAATACCATGCTTCTTCGTAACAAGCATGGTATTTGACTGTATTGGCGATTATAATTACTATGAATGCAAGGGAATTGTTTTCATTTTGTGTTCGACAAACCGGCAGATGTACTCAGATGTTTTCAACTTACACCTTCATCCGATATTGCTTATTAAAAATTTAATTTAAATTTTTAAAGAAAATTTTAAAATCTATATTCCGATATACATTATTTGCATTCCCTAAAATAAATTTCTAAAAATATTTTTCAATAAGACTTTTATTGAACATGCACCAACAACAAGATATCTGCATACTTTTCTGAATTTTCATCCTTTCATCCATAATGTACAGAATTGTTGTAATTTTAGTTTAATTCATCTAAAGATTGTTGTTTGTAATGTAATTTTTTGTGACAATCGCACGGTATCAATTAAAACGACATATTTTGTTGATAACATTTTTGCATATATGAAAATAGGTTTAATCGAAGGTAAGTGTATTTAAAATTATATGAATGAAATTGTATTTTTGCAGAAATTTTTTTAAAAGCTTATGGGATTAAAATGTTAATACAAATTTCTTCAATTAACGTTGAATATACATGCTACCTAAAAAAAACAATTTATGCATAAAAAAGTGATTATTTTTACAAGATATTTTTAAATAAAATTAAATATTTATTTTCCAAGAATTCCTCCACGTATATATTCAATGCAACAAAGTGCATTCAAATTTTTTTAAATATATATAACACCAAGGTGAACTTTATATGGAGTATTTTACTACAAATTTTATAAAATATCCAACTTCACTTATTTCTAGGACTTTACTTAAGACATAAATAAAAATGTAAGTTTTAATATTTTTAAATACCCTCAAAACAATATTAATACTTTTTCTTTGTAACAACAAACATGGAACTTTATGGCAAATTTTTTGTCCAAGTACTAATTACAAGAAAATAATTAATAAACATTGTCTTAATTATAGTGTGTCGCTGATATACATATAACACACTAGTTTTTGTACTCGTTGTTTAAATTTACCGCTAAAATATATATTTATTTCGCATACATTTATTTGCCTTGAATATTTTCAATTTGATATTTATAAGCTTTATTTTCTGGAGTTCAATTCAATATGTAATACAGTTATGTCTTTAGTAATAGTGTTGCAATTGCGCCATATATTAATTTATAACCAAACTATTCACATAGCCAAATTTTAAAATCCCTTTCAATAGACTAGCTCCACATGTTCTTTAGTTTTTTATAATGGCAACATTCGTTACATTAACCGAAAATCAATTTTTTATTAAAATTGGAGAGTTTGTGCACTAGATCTTTTTATTTTACTTAAAAGCAAACTCTCGCCTTTAATTTTTATGAAAAATTAAATTAAGAGGATGCAACGAGCGCGGCTAATGTATATTTCGATTTTAATTTGCATTTCATATTGTATTATTATAGCTTGAGTATAAAATTCGGTGATACAATGGCATATCCTCTCAAAATTTAATATGCTGTTTTGTAGCTACCACATTCTATGTAGTCATAGTCTATATTTAATTATAGTTATGTGATTTCACTATCTAGGGTGAGATTATAGTCTAAACAATGATAGACTTTACCATAGATTTGATAATTGTACAATGTAATAAATCATTTGACATGTATCAAATCTATGGTACACTGGTTGACCGATAGCTGTATTTCCACGCATATATTAATTATACTTTCGCACACTCGTCGTTAAAATAATCAATAAAGTATATTAAAATTCAACGACTACAGATTGATTATTTCAATTTTTTATTTATTTAATAAATACTTTTGCACGATTTTTTTCACTATAGGATTGTTCGATTGTTTAGTCAAATTAAATTTATCAAAAAATACAAAAACATAATTTTTCATTGGCCTCAAAATTAAAGTCACAGTATAAATACACAATGTTTAAACTAATTCGAAACTTATTAAAAAAAAAAAAATTAATAAAATTATTGAAATTTTAACATTAATATTCAAAGGATATAAAAAGTGAACAATATTAATAAAAACAGAATTTAACAAGTGAAGATAACAACTAACAGTGTTTGTTGTTTAAATGCCCGACATATTGTTTTGAATCAATGTTTGAACTATTTAACATTATTCCCATCATTACGTCCAAACAGAAAAATCTACGAAGAATTTTTAATATAATAGTAAGAATTAAGTGTTTTAATCAGATAATTTTTCGCTGGAATTGTGGCGAGACTCGACACAGTGAAAAAATGATGCATAAAAAATTTTCATTTCAGAAATTTTGCTCACAAACTTATTCTCAATTTTTAGGCCTATAACACGTTATTAAAATTTTAGCACGCTACCAATTTCGATTTGTCTTGATAACGGGCAAACAGTTGAAAACGGACTAATTAGGTGATCCTGTGAATATCTAGATCAAAGATTTGATGGTGCCTTTAATATTTTCGAGCATTACAAACTCTAGGCCAAATTTAAAATACCCTCGTACATTTCATATATGCCAGATATAAAAACACATTGTTTTTCGGACTCTTCGATTGAAAATAAAAATAATAGCTTATACACTAAATAAAATTAATTATTTTTTATTACAAATCATTTTTTTATTAACAATTTTTGTTTATTTATCTACCAGTAATGTATTGAGTATGCTTACAAAGTATAAAAGTAAAATACTGTATTTATACTGTACTTAAGTATTATTTTAGTTAAAAATAACGTATGTTATTTTAACGTGACGAGTATGATAACTTTCTATTATTATACATGTAAATCGTGATTTCAAAGGTTATAAATCAAACGCTCACAAAGGAAAATTTACATTGCGGTAAATCAACTACATTAAACAAATATTATCGATGAAATCATTCATTTTTAAATACAAGATTTTGGAATTTACATTTTTCTCCCTAATTTACAAAAATGGCAGTACTATGGTTTAAGATCATTAAACTGCCATGCACAACATTAAAATTGATACAAATAAATATCTATAATTTTTTCACCTGTTACCATTGGAATCTTTAACTTCAATCATGTAATATATATTACGGTATTTCACAATTATGATCAATTTTTTAAATTCTTTTATAGAAATTCATAAAATTGTTTTAGAGTAAAACTTTATTCGTTGAATTAAATAGGAATTTATTTTTCATTTTGTTGTTATATTTTTTGGGTATAAGATTGAAATCTATTTTTATTTGATGTCAAAGATATATATTATATGCAATATATACTGTTAATATTGTATTATTAAATATTTACATTCAACAGAATTAACTCGACGTAAATTGGTAGTAATTATTAATTATAATATAAGCTAAATATTTATTCGAATGATTGTGTTTAAGACAATACATTTTTGTTTTTGCTTGTTTTTTTATTTTACCATTGTTGTGGAATCGCATGTTTCGGTGAAGCACTTGACTGAACCATTCCTATGAAACAAAATATTTGAATATAGTATTTGGTTTTAAATTTTGATATTTTTGTGTTGTTTGAATTTCGTAGATTATTTGTTCAGTAAATTATTGACTCTTTAATTAAAAAGTGTCCTTCAATTGTCCAACAATTTCAAAAAAATTAAAAAATTTCTATGAAATTTATTCTGATGAAAAGGTTTATATTTTACATTTAAAAAAATCCGTTAACGATAAATTTCATTAATATTATTTGAAATAAGGATTCAGAAATTAAACTTCACGTCGTAGGATTGTCTTTAAAATCTCTAAGTTACCATGAATAAAGTTCACGTATATCAATCGTATTAATATCTTACAAATTCTGCATGAAAACATGATGTACATCATTTTTCAGATTTTCTAACTTTTCACACCTTTAACATAATAGCAAATTTAACAGATTATTGTACGCTCTATCATTTTTGCTTCATTAATCCAAAAATTAATTCAATTTTAGTTATTAGATACATTTTATTGATGAATTCGTATGCGTATATTACACCGTATCGTTTATTAACCCGTCCACACACTGTTTCGATTTTTATACTGATCCATATTTTACTATTTTCGTTTTTATTAATAAGAAGAAAATAGATTTTTTCAAAAAAAAAAATAATAATAATAATAATAAGAGCAGTAAATTAGATCAGGAAAAATAAAATTATTGTTAATGTAAACTGGTTAGAACAAAAAATATCTATTCAAAAATGCTGTTTTGGGAAAAACGTGGTAAGTGTTTAAGTATAATATAGTCTTTAAAAAAATTTCGGTCTTTTATCTAAAAAATGATTAATTACAACTTGGTAAAAAAATTTTTTTGTTATGTCTTTGAAATAATAATGAAAATTTATACATAAATTAAAAAATTTTTTTGAAAAAATCGTAATATTTAGATTATAAATTATTTTATAAATGTGAAATTTCAAGTTTTTACTTTTCAATATTTTTTTGTACAGTATTTTTCATTTGAAATGATATATTCACCATAATCTACGAAATTCTGTGTAAAATCCATGCGTAAATGTAGCAAAGAGAGCTGCCATGCAAAATAGCTTAAAAAATTCAATGTTTATAGCTTATTATACAATAGTGTCCGACCAAACTTTATGTTTCAGCAACAAAAAAATTTTTTCGGTTTTGTTGCGGTTTCGCCGGTTATGAAACCGAAATAAAATTGCTCCCGGAAGCGTGCGACGAAGTATTATTTTGCAAGCTCAATCCTGATTCTTATAAAAATTTACTTTAATTTTCTCGAAAAAAAATAACTTAATAAGAAAGTTTCGATTTCGAACGTAACTGAAACTGCAGTTCGGTTTCGGTCGCACAAACTAGTTTCGACTGGACACTAAATTACAATAAAATATGATAAAACAATTTTGTTAGTGCGTTTAAATGAATAACAATTTTGGATTCGTAAAAAATGAGTTAGGATAAAAGAAAATTTAACAAAGGATAATGAGAATATTTACAGTAAAAATTAATGTAAAAAAAAAAACAGGATAAATGAAATTAAATCCATTAATGAAGGATCGTAAATGGTTTGGTTAATCGGTCGCACCTCCTCCATAGTCTGCGGCGGTGTTGGTAGTACCTGGAGTGTAAGTGGGTTGACCTTGCGCATTTAGCAAAGTATTTTCATTGGGTGCTGGCATTGGCAGTGGAATTGATACTCCAGTTGTATTGCTACCTTCATATGGAGCGGGATTTATACCACCAGTTGGTCCTGGTTGAGATGTAACTGGACCACCAAGTTCATCAACATCCGATAAATCATCCTGTATGACATAAAATTTGTTAAATATATCATAATAAATTAAATGTAAAGAATTTATTTACATATTGAATTATTTTCTAAAGAAGAAATGAACAAATTATCATATATTGGCTGGAACCTAGAATATTTGTCTCGCCAATATGCAAGAAATTGAGAAATTTCATTTTGCATATGTGTTTACTTCACGTTAATTATTGCTGTTGGTATTGCCACTATATTTTATTTTTGATTATTAACTTGTTATAATTATAAATTGTTATCATTATTATTGAGATCGACAAGTTTAATAATTATCAAAAGACATAAATCGAAATAGAATTTATACACAATAAATTTGCAATTTTACTAATAGCAATTGAGACATTCCAAAAATGATGCTTTAGTTATTCGAATAAATATTGTTATTGTTATAGTTTAAAAAAATTACTTATTATATTGTTTACCATGCTTTATTTTCGGGGTAATAGAACATTTCATGGGTGAAGTTATATATATATATATATATATATATATATATATATATATATATATATATATATATATATATATATATATATATATATATATATATATATATATATATATATATATATATATATATATATATATATATATATATATATATATATATATAGCATGGTAAATAATATAATAAGTAATTTTTTTAAACTTGTATACAACAGAGAATACCAACTCTAGCAATGTTTGTATGTTTCTAAAATATATGTAAAAAAAATTTGATAGAATGTTTATCAAATATTCATTCAGCATTTTAGAGAAAAATTGCAGTAAAATTGATTTTATTTTCTAACAAAATTAAACTTTAAGATATTGAGTGGATAAACGGAGAAAATGGAAACTTTCCAAAGTGTTTTGTTTCGATAATAGTTTGTTTCCGTTTGTTAAGCATCAATTAACTCATTGATTATGGTATTTCATATATCCTTTTAAAGACCGGAACCATGTCTGTTGAGTTATTAAATTGGTAATTGGTAACACATATATATTTCAGGGTTTTGTTATTTTGTATATGGATATTGATTAAAATTTTGAAAATTTTGTTCGATTGGAGTCTAAACACTAGCTGCTGATCTCTTTCGAATATCAAAGGTAATACACGATACCTGTATGTACTTTTGAAATAATTTTTTTAATTTAAAAAACTCTCTGTAATTCGGATCGCAGCTTATAAAAATAATGCTGGCACATTGACTTATATGCTTTGCTAAGTTCTTATTCCTTTGAAATTTTCATTTTTGAATTTGCAAGAAAATATGATAGAATTACAGAGAGTCTACTGTATTTACAAGTAATATATAATTAATAAATAATTACTTAAAACTAAGGGTTTACCTGTTAACGCTTTCTTATCATGATTCTAATCGTGAATTTATTGAGAATGAGTTTATTATATTAAAATTAAACAATGTATCTTATAAAAACTACCATAAGAGGACAAATCAAAATTACCTTTCGTGTAGTTGGTTGACTGGATATTGGTCCTGTTGAACTGCTAGATCCCGCGCCACCTTCTGGAGCGTCTCTCTACCAAACAAACACAACAAAACTCCTCAACCAAGCACTCAAAAAAAATTTTGACAACTAAAAATCAACTTACTATTTCTTTTTTATTCAGAAATAAAATTAAAAAATAGTATGATGATATTCATGGTGTCTCTATGGATGATAAGTAAATGAAAAAATAGTTTTTGTAATAAAAATAAATCCAATACATGATTCTAATCGTGAATGTTTGACTTTTGAATAAAAAAAAAATCTACCAATAAGGTTATATGGGCCCTATAGAAATTAAAAAATTTATATCATAATTATTATAAAAATTGAAATATTTTATTTTAAAAACTACTAAATTTTAACTAGTAATGTTCGAATTAACTCTCAAGACATCGCAACTCTAAAATTTCTAAATATTTCATTTTTGTTCATTGAATATGAATGTAACATGTTAGTCCGTACATGCCCGTATAACCTTAACCACTTTTCACCTAGTCATTCTTTTCAAAATGTGAGCTGTTTTTTAACATCAAATGGTAAAAATTTGCTACGGAAAAAAATAATAAAATGATTGAGATAAAAATATGCAAAATTAATTTAAAAGCTTAATTTGTCTTTGTTAAAATAAAAAGTTATACTAATGAAGAATGTCCTACATTAATTTAGAATCAAAACCATACACTCAAATAAAAGAAATAACTTTCGCAACCAAACACCAGATGAATTCATAACGGGGTTGTCATACATACATTTTAGCAAATATAATTGTTATTGGCAAAAAGAATTATAAACAGTTCGTATTTGGTTTTTATTGAACAACTCCTGTGAATCTGACAGCCAACTGAATCAACTTTTAACATAAATATTAGATCGTATTTTTATTTCGTTCAAGCTTCATTTTTTATGTACTTCAGAGGATGAAAACTCAACTTTTAAGTATCCAATTTGATTAATCTGATTTGAAGAAGAATCATTTGTATCGTCGCAACCTTTATACGATACAGAGGAGAGTTCTTATGGAAGAAACTGATACAAAATATTTTCTTCTGTATGACATTGACCATTGATGTATCTCCAAAACAGTTGATATATAAATATTTCTCTTTTGAATATAATTATTTTAACATATCTTTTATACCTTGCATACAAATTTAATCAGATAAGAATTTTTGTATTCATTACATTATTTTCCTTTGTAAAATTCGCTCATGTAGTGGCCCATTTTTGTCAACTGAATCAATCTATATCTGCAGCTACTCAGCTTGAATGCCAATTAATAAACTTGAATAATTAAATTTTTTTAGATTTAGTTTTATGCGTATTGCTTTATATTTGTTAAGAGAATGTGTGACAACCTTTTGTTAATAACTTACCTTTTAACTTGTTAGGTTAAAAATACGTAAATAAAGCTCTATGTTATTCATTCATGTTAGTCATTCTGCCCCATTTGTATACTTTTATGCGTGTACAATGTTCAATATAGGTGGAAAAGTAATTAACTTCTTCTTCAATATTTAAAGACAATTTTGCAGCAAAAATTAGTGTTAGACTGAACAAATCTGATATAGGAATTAATTCTGAATTCATAAAATTAAGCTATTCTATTTATCATGTTGCTATTAAACATAACTTTGTTAATGTGAATACTATTTGAACTATTTTTGCTACTAAAAGTTAATTTTAAAATTAAAAAACTTTTGTCACAGAAATATTAACACGCATTGTTTGAAACATTTTTTACAAAATCATGCGTATTTGATTGGAATCGAAAACGATACACATTGTTTATTACACTGAGTGTATTTTTTAGCATTTTGTACCATTTCCTTGATCTATGATAGTTTACTCTCTTAACACTCTTAATCATTTTTTCAATATCATTTAAGACTCGGAAGTCTAAGAGAGAAAGCGAAATAAAACTTTCATATTAAACAAAATAATTTTGATTGTATAAAAAAAAAAACAAGATGGATGGAGCTGTACTGTAAGTCAGTTTCAAAATTTTTACTGAAACTGTGATGTACGATCGGTGTGTATAAAAATATTAATATCCTAAAAATAAAACTCGTGTGGATGAAAAATATGTATCGAAAACTAGTAGAAAACTTAGAGCTTGTGTCTGTGTAATAAAAACAGCTCTTTTTTAATAATTAAAATTAACTCTCCCTAGTTATATACTAAAAAAATAATACATGCCAAATTTCATAATTTTTTTCAGTTATTTTAGTGCGCGAAAATTGAAAGAAATACAGTAGTACATATTTGCATTTGGATTTGTATTGTATAATTTATTATTCTTATTCCACTTAAGACACTCTTAAAAGTCGATATTTAAATATGCAGTTGTCAATAATTGACGCTTAATTTTGAAGTCCGTTGCCATGAAACTTTATAGAACTCTCAAAATGTAATTAAAATATGAATACTTCTAAAAGTAAACTTTTAATATATATGTAAATATACATAAAATTATTATTTCACTAAGAACATAAAACTTAGATTAGCGCGATCAAATTATAGTCCTTTATGCTTTGTTTGATAATTCATTTCACGGAAAATTAAAAAAAAAAAATTATCTGCGTTACATTGATTATTTTTAAAATTTATTTTGTTAGTCTTTACTGAGCCTTTATACTACGACTTCGCGTAGAAAATAACAATAATACCAATACCATTTTAGAACAATTTTATCCCAAAAGATAAAGCAAAATTAGTGTACATGGTGCTGATGATCGTAAATTGGTCTATCAGGAGCAATAATCGCTGGTACCGATTTTATGGACGCTAGAGTATTTCTTTAATTTGATATAAGCTTTAAGATAAGAGTCTTATACATAATCACAGTGGCTAAAAGCAGCTAAAATTTGTAATAAAATATTCACATTCTAAAAAATATAATTATTTCAATAGATTGCATGTCAATTGTATAGAAAATTTCAAATAAAATTATTGAAGAATTACAAAAAAAAATTACATTGTCATTTTTTCATTGATTTGGTTTAAAAATGAATGACCGAAAAAAAAATTGAATAATTAATTTTAACTACAAATACAATTTAAATTTGTCAGTAAATTTTCTATGTTAAACAACATACAATTCACAGGCTTATATATTATTTAATTGATAAAGTAGTATTTCGTAAGATAGAAACGAATTTTAAGCTCGATGTCCATAAAATAACATTCGTTGCTAAAAAGCTACCGCTTTTCACTAGCAACCAGATTTTTAAAAATAGACTAAATCTTAATAAGTGTCTTAATGAAATTAATAAAAAAAAACAGTTTAGGAGAAAATTTTTCAAACAAAATGTGTTGTTAAGAAACATTTATTGGCTCTTTCACTCACTTAAACTTATATAAGTTATCAAAATATTCGTTCGTTATCTCTTTTCGTTTATTTATCTTGATTGTTACAAACTTAAGGCTAAATTTAATATATTTTCATGTATTCTATATATATCGGGTATTAAAATAAATCAGATTTGATCAGTGTAACAGTAATTGAAATGAATATTATACAATATATAACAAATTTACTTAAGCATGCAAAATAAATAGATTAATATCCATTGTTGTTGTTATTTTATTATATATTTTTTTTTTTTTATTAAAATTTAAACAAGCTAGGATTTTTATTTTTATTTCTACTCAGGCAATTTTATTCGCAAACTTACCATTTGATGTTAAAGAAAGTATGGTTTATGTCAAATATCAACGATTTTTTACAATTTCTAAAATTTAGTTTTGTACATCTATTTACAAACGGTTTAAATATCATTGTCAATATACTAATATTCAGGTTTGTATTATTTATGAAGAATAACATAGGGAATATGCACCATTTATGACGTTCCCGTGATAACCAATAATTATTGTGTATTATTCAGAATTATATTGGTAAGTACTGAAAGCCAGGCTTAAAAAAACAATTATAAAATTCAAGTTTTACTGAAATTATCAAAACAATAATCGAATTGGATTATTTTGAAAATGATGATTCAAAAAAATTGGTTCAAAGAAAACTGTTTTAATTGTGAGTAGTTGTTAACGGGGTAAGTTGAAAATTACAGTTGTTAGATAAAGTTATTAATTTGAAATATATAACCCCTGAAGTCGTATGGAATGGTTCTGATATTAGTAAGTTCAGCACAGGTTATCGAACAATTAAAGAAGATATCTGATCTGAATATTAAATTGACAATGCATGCAAACTGTTTTCAATAAGAAAAATAAAATAAATTACATTAATTATGCTTACATTCAATGTATGATAATCACCAGTTTCCTCTGGTGCCCGTGGTTTACATTTTCCACAGCAGAAGTTGCAACAACAGCATAGACAACAGCAACAATAACAACCGGTAACTACAGCGCAAAATAGAAATAGAGCCTAAAAATTTAAGAAAAAAATATTTTATCAATTATCGTAAATAAATGTCAAATTTATGTGAAAGAAAGGTAAAGATAAATTAACTTAAAAAATTGAAGGCAAATTAACGTTTTAAAAAGGTAACACATCAAGTTTTAGGAAACAAACATGTAAATAATAAACTTACTTTACACCAAGTAGAGGTAACTACGAAATAAGCATTAACGCTCTCTTCACCAAATTGTTCAGCAATATACAAACCTAATGAACCATAATTGTCATATATGTTTCTTTTAGTTAAATCACTCAAAATTGTGTGAGCTCTATTTACTTCTTTAAACTGAAATAAAAGAATAAAAAATTATTTTTCTAACTAATTAACTTTCTAAGTTCGTATATGAGCAAAATCGGTCCGATGGATCCATGATCCAAATATTAAACAATAAAAGATAGAAGAAAAGTTCAATTTCAAAAAATGTTTGTTTTTGATAACAAACAACTTTTTTTTGAAACATTTTTTCCTAAACTGTTTAGATTCGCTATAATTTCAGTTCTAATTTAGATAAAATGCGCATGAATTTGCAATAAATATTGTACATGTATTTATAAAACTGCATGAGCTGCATATTAAGGATATTTTATGAATACTAATCTTTAAAAATAGTTGATACTAAGCCAAATGACGAGTATCTAAACAATTTACACTGTTATTTATTATTTTCACTTGTTAAGATATAATTCCATAACTAGATTTCACCGTCGAAAATTTCAAGTATGTATACTTAGCAATTTCAAAATTGAAACACTTGATATAACCTTAATGCTATTGTATTATCCTCAAAATCTTACTGTAAAATATAGCTATTTTAGTTTATTTACGAAAAAATTTATTGAAATCAACTACAAATGTTACTTTCTGAAATAACACAATTATGAAGTCAAATAGTTAAAATTAAAGAATCTAATAAACAATTAATCTATTCAGAAAAAAAATTTAAAGTCGACTCGGATTATCTTGTTGGATATATACGTACGCAGGTTTTTGAATGTATCAAGAGTTGTTTATAAGACAATCTCTAAAAACTAAAACTTTGAAGTAAATTTTAACATAATTCATTTTATGAGAAAATATTTAAATTGTCGCCACTATATAAACTCACAAAGGCTGTACAATCCTTAGTGGATAATCAAAAAGACCAATTAAAACAAAAGGAGATACTATCTGATCGTTTGATCGTATAATTATAAATATCTCTTTGGTTTAGAAATAAACTGATAAGATAATATGTTGAAAAAAATGATTTTTCTACAATTTCTCATATGATAAATATTAGCATTATTTAATATAATTTAGAATTCAGTTTCACTACTACCAAAAATTAAAATTTTAAGAATATTTATGAATGCAGGGAAAGAAACATGGGGTTAATCTATACAATTCAAATAAAGGGGTTAATCTACAATTTCTCATATGATAAATATTAGCATTATTTAATATAATTTAGAATTCAGTTTCACTACTACCAAAAATTAAAATTTTAAGAATATTTATGAATGCAGGGAAAGAAACATGGGGTTAATTGGTTTGAGAATCCATAAGTTAGAGACAAGCTTATAATGATTGGTATCAAAAATTATGAAAAATATATTTCAAATATGTAGACTATTATTCTGAAAATTTCAAAAGCCAATCAGGCTACTATTTTTGTATGAGATTCCAAACAGATTAACTATTCATGTTTGGTTAAAATATGGTACTTTCAATTTAAAATTCATAAAAATTATTGAATATTTGATTGACAATTAAGAGTTTTTCAAAATTACAATTGAAATATGTAACCCTGGCAGAGTATTGCACTTAAAAGAAGCATAAAAATTATAGTAGAAAAAAACCTGAATCCTTCCTAATTTAAGGTTCGGAATTATTAGTAATTGTAATCACATCGTAAAAGGTATATGAGACGGCGAGTATGAAGAATTCAATACTTCGATTGACGTTTCTTATAGACTGTTGAACTTCTTTTTTTTTTTTATTTTAGACTTGTGCGGCTAGCTTTTCATTTTTGAAATTTTTTAATTTCATAGTTTCTTTTTCGGTAGCCAGATTTTTTAACCCCAATTTTTATTTTTATAAATTTTTATGTAATAGTTTGTTCTTAGCAATAACCATTTTTCGCTATGTTTAATAGTACTCTCAACATGTAGAACTTATGTCTTATTATTAATGGTGAATTGTTAAAATAGAAATGATGCTACGTAAGCGCAGAAAAAATGAAGTCAAACTTTAAATTAAAATCGAAAATTTTACCATTGAAATTTATATTAAATTTTATAATTGAATGTATGCATGTCTAATATTACTGTAAAAACAAATTAAAAAGGTAAAATTAATGTTAAGGTATCCAGAGAAGTTGTTAAAAAAGTACAGTATAAATCACTGATTTTTTTTATCATTCAAAGTTCCGGGATCTTTTTTACAATAATTTTGACAAAGCAGTAAACATTTTTAGTTTCGACTAAGCATAAATTCTGGAGAATTTGAAAAAAATGCGATTAAAAATTGAATTATCATCAAATCTATGAAATTTTATATGGGGTTAAAGTGTAATTTTAGTTTTTCGTATTTAAAATCAGTATAAAATAAATTGAATTAATTCAGTATAAGGCAAACTGTACAAGACATAAACAATGGACATATTTTCTAAAGATAAAAATTCTTCGAAATTAAACACATGACTAAAAAATCGGTTCCCCAAAAAATCAATTAATTCAGAATTTAAAACATCATAAACACTTACTTTCTCAGCAGCATCGGGATTGTTTGGGTTTTTGTCTGGATGATATTTTAAAGCTAGTTTCCGGTAAGTTTTTTTAATATCGTCCGGTGTTGCTGTTTTCGGTAATTGAAGTATTTGATACAGTGAATCTCCAGAAGTTCTAAATATAAGAAATTAAATATATATAATAAAAAATGTGCATAATATTTACATATTACGTCTAATTATAAAAAGGAGTGTCTAGAATTAAGTGATTAGGTTCTAAGAAGTCACCACAATTACACAAATAAATGTATTTTTATATAAACAATATATAGTATTGATGACTCATACAGGTAAATAATATCAAACAAATTTAGAAAAAATGATTAAATTTCAATGAGATTTTGAAATAGAATTACATTCAATTCTTATTAAAAATTAGAACTTACGATAATTTTCGTCGCTGTTCCATCTTGTGATAATAGCTAAATCACTAAATACAATATACACTTTCAAAAAATTGACTATAAATTACATTAAAAAAAATACTAATTTTCAAATTAACAATACATTGTTTTAAAATGGTTTATTTTCCGGTAATTAATATTCTTGTCGTTTCTGTCGTCCGTTAATATTATTTAATGGAGTAGTAAAATTTGTCTTCTTGTATTTCCTTGCTGGCAATCTGCACTCAATAATTTAATTTTGATTGTCAACTTTAGGTAGCACTACCATACACATGTTTAAATTCAGTTATTTGAATTATTGCCGGAAAACAACTCTTGCTTTCGGCGCTACGATTATAACGGGCTAATTTTAAATAATCTACCCAAAACCTTTTAGCAGACCTGTTAATTTGATTAATTATGATTTTTAAAAATTGTATATTAAAATTAAAATACTTGTATTAAAATTTTTTATAATAAATTGCAAAATGCTAAATTTAAAATCATGATTAATTTTTTTATGTTATGTAGAACGTACCCTATACATTATAAAATGGAATCCTAACATATTACACAACTAATTTATTTTATGACATTATTTATTTATTGAAACATATTTGTTAATGAAATTATGGCAAAAAATAAAAATAAATTTTCAAATATATCCTTATCACTATTTGTGAGTACAATTTTTTTTTAAAGATAAAATGTTTCAAATTTCAAAGTTTTTAAGACAAGGATAATGATATATGATTACTAATGTATTAGCAACATATAAACCGATCTTAGTTGAAATCAAGGGATCCTGTACTCAACAATTTTTTTTATACGTTACAGACGAAAAAGGATATTGCTGAAATTGATACTGATGATCCGTTAAGTATTCCGGATACGTATCATCCAGAAAATAATAGTTATACTAAAAAATTTGAACAAGGAAGTATTATTTCGGAAAATCCAGAAGATCGAATTGAAGTAAATTCTAAAATTTTTGTTGACGATGAATTACAAATTAAGAACGAAATTAAATTTAGGATTCAAAAAAAGTATAAAAGAAAAAATAGTAAGAAAAAAGAAGCTTACTTATCGCACAAAAGTACAAATTTATGTAAACTGAATTCTCATTTAAAAACTGAAAATTTAAGTAAAAGAAATGAAGAAAAACAAACTAAAAAATCATTGTGCCATCTATGTGGCAAAATTTTTAATTATGTTAGTCAATATCACGAACATTTATTAATGCATGGGAATATAAAGAATTACATTTGTAGAATATGTAAAAAAGCATTTGCATCCAAGCGAATATTAACCATACATGAAAAAATTCACGACTCAATGGAGAATCGTAAATTTATTTGTGGCCATGTATTCGACAATAATGAATCAGTTATAATTAATACTAATGCACCCAGTTTACAATATGTGGCAACAAATTCAAGTGGACAAAAAGTATGTTATTTCGCTTGTGTTTCTAAATCCGATTTACGCAAACATAATTTAATTCACTCAAACATTAAACCATACAGTTGTAATTTTTGTTCAATGAGTTTTCGACAAACAGGGCATTTACACAGGCATATCAAACGACATACTGGCAAACGAGATTTTGTTTGTAATGTTTGCTCGATGAGTTTTGTTACAAAAGATAATTTAAAAAATCATTTACCTATACACGAAAATGTACTGCCATACATCTGCGAACATTGTGGGAAAACATTATTGCAACGTAGTCAATGTGTTCGACATGTTGCAAAGTGTTCGAAGTCACAGCTTAAAAATTCGAATGTTAAAAAAAGCGATAATATTATTGAAATGACTGATATTTAATGTACTTTATAAAATTAAGTTTCAAAAATTTCTTTGTTAAATAAAAATAAACCTATCAATTTTTCGTAAAATATTTATTTATTCCCTCCTTTTGGACAAATATCAAATCTAAACACTTCTTCAATATATCGGATTATTATTAAACTTTTCTGTAAAAGGTAGGAAACTAATCAATATGTCAGTAATTTGGAAATAAATCATTGCAGTAATCAGATCAATGTTTGCCCTTCTCATTTTGGAACACAAATATGCTGTTAGCTGATACCTTATTAATCGGGAAATTACCAAGGGCCTTTTTGTTGAGAAGTACTCCAAAAAAAATTCCACTCTTTCGGATTCTACCAAATACTAATATAGTGGTACTAGTACGATGGATATAATTAGTTACAGTTACAATTTGACATTCCAACTAAGTTGGATAATTAGAACAGCCATGTTAAGTTTGGGTTGTTTAAAATTGCGATTAGATTAGTTGTGACGGGATAAATAGTCATATTCAGTTCTATTGAAATTTAATCGGAATAAATAGGATTGAATAAAATAGTTAATTTCGTATTAAATACTATTCAAACGTATTCAAAATTTGAATAGGATTCTTTTAAGCCTATTCAAAATTTTGAATAGGATTTAATGTACAGATTTTAATAGGAAATTATATTTCTTATTTATTCCGATTATTTTTTTCAGGATAAAGCCATTATGGATTTTTAGGCTGTTCTACTACCTCTACCCTCCATAGTTCTACAACAATATAGTATATATTATACATACCCAATTTAATTTATTTGCCGCTGTATATCCAACCCCAGTTGAATTTTTGAATTCTGCATAAAGTTAAGGGAGTAGAAAAGATCAGAAAATTTTTAAATTGTTTGGTAGTTTTTAAATTGTAATAATTTTAAACAGTACCAAGGTGTACGTAGCCCATTGCTGTATGGTAACTAAGATTTTATTACATAATTGTTCGTCTGCATGTCATCTCCGCTGGAGTCTAATATGATTACTCGATGCGTCCAATACCTACCAACGTTGGAAACTTGAATGTTAACATCCTATGTAGACGACTCACGTGCTGGAAACTTTTGAGTTTTCAATCTTTTTTGCTTCAAAGTGTTTATTAGTTTCCAGATGACTAATAGAACCAGCCAAGTAGCCATGCGGTTGAAGTTGTGTAACACGTCTTAGTATTTGTCTACTTGAATTGAGAGGGTATTCGAATCCCGACAGCAGCTGTTTATCAATTATAATTACCAGGGCGGTTATTTGAATAGACTGTCAATGCATGGTTGAGAACGTTACTACGTTCTATAATTGTGGAGATTATACCGGCTATACTTGTGGATATTTTCTGAAGTTTGTCTCTTACAATTCCAGATATATTTTGGCATACTTCCAAAAAGACTGCTGTAGACTAGCTACCAAATTCTAGCTTACACTCAATATTCTATCCTTTACCCACATTGTGTATTAAGTTTATGGGTAAAGTTTAACAAGTAAATAAATTTTAAAGACAACGGTAAATTTAAAAAAAAACAGCGATCAACCATTCGTTGTTATAAATGTACATTACTGAGGAACGAAGGTTAGTTCCCATTATTATTAAACTTGTAGTGGCAACGTACCCTTATAATCAAAATAACTCAAACATATAAGGTCAGATGGCACCACCATCTAAAGCGTCGACTCTAAAACGTGATGTCATTGGTTGACCAGTCCGTCGACACATCGATAAACTTCGTGCAAGACGTACGAACCCATATTTTCATATTCAACAACTCAACATGTTCAGTCGTATATGCGTAGCCATTCATACAACATGGCACTTGCACGAACACTCCATGTACAAACAGTGCATGTGAAACCACGTGGCATATGTACAAATAATTTAGTATAATAAAATAATATTAAAATATTCCAAGTTGTTTCATTTAAATTAAATAAAAATATACAACATATAATAAACAAGAACCCATAACAAGTAAATCTATAAACACTACAGACTCAATATACTTTTAATTTTGACTCAATATAGATTTTATATTGTATTTATATTTTATTTCGATATTAATCGCTTTTGAAGCAGGAGAAAATTTGATTCCGGATTCTCAGACTTGTTCCAGTATCGAAAATTCCATGGTTAAATTTGGTAAATCCCAAGGATTTACCGGATTAAAAAAAAAACTGTATACTTATAGTATTGAGTATGTAACTATATTCAGATACATGGGAGTGCATGAAATACCGGTACACTAACGGCTGTTACATATATATCTATCTTCGTAACATTTTCTTAAAGTAGATTTCACACATGACTTCGTCAGATGGATAAAGTGGTGAAGAGCCGCCTTTTAAAAGAAATAAAAGTTTAGCCGCAGACTATTTTGTAAAATGTGACACACTTGACGATTTTTTAGCAAGAATGACGAATCTAGGCGACTTTTCTTTTAATGTGTTTAAAAGATTTAAGAGCATTACAACTACCAAAAGTTTACTCAGATTTATCTTAATCTGCTACAAAAATCCACAATCGAGTTCTAAATTACTATTACAGAATAAGCAAACATAATAATATAATAATTTCGAAGGAGAACGATTCACGTAAAGCAAAACTGAATTAACATTAAAGGAAAACCGTCAGATGGATTGAGCAAACAGCTTGAAATCTTTGCCTCTAGTGGTATTTAGAGAAAATTAAATTTTGTCTAACAATCATTAAACAATAAATGAACCTGTTTTACGTAAGTTCCATTTAGAGTACACTTATAATTTGGAACAAGCACTATACAAATATTTATTAACCATTTGTGTAACTTATGTTGAGCCAGAGTGCGCTTTTTGGAATCTGTGGAATCTTTGGAATATATGCAGCAAACTTAGAAGCAAGCTTTGAAACTCTAGATGCTTTACTTTGAGAAAAAGTTTTATTTTCGTAATAAATAAAATCTAACGCAAAGTTTCTAGTGTTTTATTTTATTTGGTTAGGTATTTTCATTTAATTAAAACATAAATCTCTATACATAAAATAATATTGAATTTATTTTACAATAAATATATAATACCGACTTTGCCTGTAGAAAATCCTGGAAATAAATAAAAGTCCCGAAATCTCTACATAGACGCTTGACATCGGTCCCACATATGCTTGCTTAACTATAAATTGCTAAACTTTGGTAGGTGTCTTAAACACCTACTTTAGATAATTTCGTTTAATTCATTTAGACAATTATAGCCATTTTCAAGTATTTTTTAAATATGTTTAAAAAGACGTATACACGAATCTATATCAAAAAAAAAGTCAAAAGTTAAACTATCACGAAATAATTATAATTATTAGACAATAGGTAATATGTCAAACTTGACCTTCAAAGATCCCACCCTGCTCGAAAATAACGTGATAATTAGTTATTGACAAATGACATATAACTGCCTACATAGTGAAAAATATTATCAGAATTTTATAAAGAATCATTAAGTTAGCTACAAGGTTTTACAAAAGTTATGTCAAAATGAAATTATTTAATTTTTTCATCACAACATTCAATAAATTAGATAAGTACCTTAGTAAGTATTATAAATGAATCAAAATTCATATATTTCATTTGAGAAGCTATTACAACTGCGAAAAATTTTTTTAAATAGATTTATAAATATCTACATTAAATAAAATCGATTTTTGCACAGTTTTTAGTTATACTTAACATAGGTATTCTAGATCTATTAAGTTTGTAAATGAGCAGAATCGGTCGATTGATAAACCAATAGATCTATAAGACTATAATATATGAATTCAATAGAGCTTTAAAACCATAATATATAAATTCATGAATAAAAAATGTTAGTTTCGTCGCAAAAATTTTAAAATTATGCTAATAAACAAATATACTTGTATAACTATAATACATATTATTATATAACTGTATGGACTGAATATTTTATGAATGTTTCAAGCATTTTACGAATACTAAATGATTAAAAATAGTTCAAACATTGATCCTCAATTATTGTTTGGGTGATTTTTGTTTAATAAGAATAAAATCGAGAGCTACAATTATCCACAAATAGTTTAGAAATGTAATTTCTATGCCAAAAAACTGTGGATAAATAAATAAATTCTTTTTCTTCTTATTAAAATCTATTACTTAAAAAAGCTATTAATAAATATATTATAAAAAAATTGATAATTTGGAATGCATGTTTTTACGATCGATTTTTTAATTGATTATTTAAAATAATAGGTTTATTATGAATGTTCCGTGATACGATTGTAATAAGAATGTAACAAAAAATCGATCCTTTTCACAGCGAGTTTGCAAATATATAACGATTTATTATAAATAATTTAGGTGTTTATTATTTGAAAATGGTGGTTATACATATATTTTACCTTTATTAAAAAAATTAAATATATCTATAAACAAATCTTTTAATCTCACATATCCGTTTTAAACATACACCGAATTTAATAGTATTCCTTTGGATATTATATTTTTCATAATTTAAACAATCTTTTAGATATTACCCGTTAGCATCTAAAAGTACATGGGAAAAAAATTTTTTGGTTGATATTTATCGGCTTCCGTCTTAAAATAATATTTAAATTTTAAAAATTCTTTAAATAATCAAACGTGATTCTTAAAATTACATTGAAGATTATAGAAACACTCTTGGCTTTTATGTAATAGATTTTTTATTAAGACTTCACTTACATTGAGACCTTATTCTTACTGTAAAGTAAATATAGGCCACAACTCTTTATTGTAATTGATTTATATGTTTCAAATTTCATAAAAATCAGAAAACACGTTAAAAACTTTCAGCGGAACAATCGTAGATAGATAGATAGATAGATATATAGATAGACAGACACAGACAAGCGAAATGCAAAATCGTCTAGTTCTACCATAGAACTCATTACGTTCGATTAATAATAAATTATAAAAACTACTTTTTCATAGCATTGTAGGTAGGTATATTGAATTTTCAAAATTAGTAAACAAAAACATATACTAGAATATTAGTGTATTATTATTTTCTTGTAGAAAATTCAACTTTATAGACCGGGGTCGATAATTTTTTTAAACAAAAAAAAATTATAGTGGGATGAGGAAACGGAAGAAAATAAACAATAATGAATGGAAAAATAATTTACAAGCAATCTAAGATCGGGAAGTGGAAGGGGGTGATTTTTTAAGCGTAAAATACGGTTTATCTCGATTTTCGGCAAAACTTCAAGTCCTATAGAAAAAAATTAAACTGCAAAGTTGTAGGTAATAAAAAGATCTACAAGTTTTGCATTAACATTTTTATCACATAACCTTAAAATTTATTCGAAAAATTGAGATAACTTTTTTATTTCTTTTATTTATAAGAAAATATTTGTTTTCAGGAAATTTGGTGAAAATTTACCATTTTATATTCCAAATACACTGTAATTTTTTTGATTTAAAATATTTATTTTTCACCTTATTTTGAATAAATATCCTAATTTTCAAAAAAAAAAATTATTTGGTGTCGTGGGACACCAGGTAGGAACGAAGTTCCTTCGGCTAATGTAAAATCTACACAAATTGCAAAAAAAATTCAATTTTATGTAGGTTTTCTATTCATGAGTATATACTATGCATTGTCGTGGTGTAGTGGTAATAGAAAGAGAAGGGATGAGAGAACGAAAAGAAAGAGGGAGAAAGAGAAATGTATTATACATGAAATAATGAAACATGATGCAATGAAAAATTGTAATCTCGATGTAACTAGTATATAAGATGATGTATTATAGATAAAGCTTAGGCTAGGTGCTATAGTTGTAAGCCGACTTGTATTTATTTTATGATGCTAATAAAGAATTGTTGTGTACTGTTGTTGTATAAATAATAATAATAATAATAATAATAATAATAATCCCTTTTGGTTAATGACTATATAGTTGAAAGTAGCTAAAGCCAGAAATTTAAAAAAAAAAAAAGTATTACCGGAATCATTCGAGGTTCAGGAGGTCCATATATCTTTCAATAACGGTATGAGTACCACAGCACAAATTATCGGCTGAACGCGGTACTGGTTGTACCCCACCAAATACCAGGTAAATACCGGGTGCATGTAAGTTATCGGGTGCACACTAAATACCAGGAATCCGATAAGAAAGGATTTTCTGAAATTTTACCCTTGAGGATAGAATTGTATCCGCATGTTATCGATGTAATATCATTTAATAAAATGGGAAAATAGAAAATAACACAGTAACGCGTGGACTGTGTGGGTCTGCTTTAAAATATATATAAATCATTATTTATTCTGATTTGTCTCAGCTTCATTATTTAAAAATAAAGTGTTGAGAATATGTTGTTATACTTAGAAAATATTGATGTTGATTAGAAATATATGGCAAAACGACGTTTGCTGGGCCAGCTAGTTTTAAATAAAAATCGTTATTAAAAAAAAAAATTGGTTGACTAGCCGATAGGATAAAATAAATCAATTCCTGAATTAAAATTGCTCAGTCCAACACTAGTATACTTCAATATTATATTTCCCAACCCTTATGTGAGTATCTTTTCACATAAATATATAATTTAATACCTAATATTATTCGTGCACCTGTTGTTAATAAAAGTTTTTCCTCCTCAGTTTGAATTGTTGTGTTATTGAGTGTAGAAGTTATGAAAATTTTGTTATAAGCTTATATGTATTGTTGTTAAATTTCATTTAGTTATTTTTGTGTAGTGTTTATTTTCGATGTAAGTTTTTAATTGAATTTTACTTGAATATATTTTCAAATTTTCTGTATACAAACGAGAATGTTATTTCGATTAATATTACAGTTTTTTTTATTAAAAAAAAATTTTTTTAATTAAAACAAAGCACACAAATTGAGAAAATTGTTTTTAGCATGCCCTTTTTAATACATACCTTATATTTTTTAATTTTTTTAATTGTTAATGAATATACAGTTTTGACGCAGAATAAAAAAATATGTAACAATTGAACAGTGATAATTTTCTAAAAATTTCAATTATTAAATGTTCTGATAAAAAATCTGTTTTTTTTTTTTTTGCTTTTTTTATGAATATATTTGAAAATTGATTGATGTATTAAAATTAGTGAACCCAAACTTTGGCCAATAGTTTCCGAGACATAGGTTAACTCACTCGAAAAATCATTCTTCTTGTAATGCTACCCTTTTTCATCTACTTTGCATTATTCTTTGCATATATGTATAATTTACAATTTTAAGTCAAGTTATAGATTTCTATATGAGTCGAGTGCTTCCATAAAAGCACAATTGACTTTTTTATGCTTGCCATAAATAAAAGATTTGCATATACAAACATCTAGTTTTAACTAAATGGCTGATATTTGCTTATGTTTGCTGATGGAATAATTGGATTAAAAGATAAGGCACGTATATGAGCATACACATCGTTTGTTTACTTACTAAATTTTTTGAATCTTTATAAAATAATTAGTATGTAATGTGTGAAATGTTATTTAATGCACTGTTAATAGTTCAGCGTATGAATGTTTTTGGATACGCATTCCATAAAGATTCATGGATTTGCCGGAAATTTTGACAGTGATTAAAGAATACCTCAAAAAGAAAAGTATACCCAATATCAACGTGTGCTTATTCACTAGGGGTAAACACCAAATTGTGAGGGGGGGGGGAGTAGTAATTCAAAATGAAAAAAAAAATAGGAGAATCATCAATAGAAGAAATCAATAATTGTCGAGGTGTTCGTGATTGAATTGTCTTCTTTTTTTCGAAAAGACTCACGATTTTAAATAGATTTTCACAAATAACTCAAATTTTATTGATTTTATAAAAAACTTCTAATAACCAAAATTGTAGTCCATAAAAATTAGAGACATTTTTTATTATATTTTTTAATGTAGGGCCAATAAAAACCAAGTTATAGCTCATTGAAGGTGGGCCTGATTTTTCCAACGAAAAATTTAAGGATTTCCACATTGATTTTGGAAAAACTGTACATTCTACGGGTAAAGTGTTAAAAATATTTCTGAAGTATTTCAAAATACCTTTAAAATTATCTTTTATAAAAGTCTCTAGCATGAAAACTAAGAAACTTATAACGAAAATAGTGTTCGTTTCGACTTTATTTACGAAAACAATTTGCACAGAAACCCCCATCATTACTGCCCTAATTGAAATTAAATGTTATGCATTTACGAATTCCTTAATTATAACATTAAAAATATGATACAGAAGTTTGACCGATTTTAACGTTTTGTATTATTATAGCTTAAATATTAAAACCGAGATTTACTTGTCAAAATTAGTATTCGTATGAAATTAGAACTGGCCTTGAGCCCTTTCAACATCGACCTTTTTAAAGTGAAGTGTTTTGGAAAGATGCATACTTAAATGATCTTGTAGACCATAAAATTTCCTACAAAATGGTTTTATTCTGGTCTCTCTGCGTATTGAGAGTGAATAGCACACTGCTCTCACTGCAGCTTGGTGAAATAGGCCATCTAATAGGTACAGAAAATTTTATATGATTGAAATGTAGAAAATGAATTTTTTATCTTATATCTAAACTGTAACTCATTCGTTGAAAACCGAATCGGACATATAGCTATTTACGTCAACATATTCGTAAGTCTAGAGGTTTAGTGTCCATTATTGGAAGTGTATTTTTGTTATGTTTTTGTTTTGTTATGATTAACTTTGATGTATTATTCTGTAATACTATTAAAAATGGCTTTATTTTTTTATAAGAAATATCTAAATAATTAAATACATTTCTGGTTTAAAATTTTAATATGTTTATTTACAAAATGTCCTTTCAAGGATACAATCATATGTTATATTACATTTTTTTACTGTGTATAAACTGATGAATTATGCATTTAAACCAGTAAATTATAGGCAACATATTTGAATATCGATTCAAACATAATATTATTTGAAGAATATATACAGAATTGATACCAATTATAGCTTTTAAAGTACCTAATGTTATTAATCATACAAAATTATGGTATAATCGTTTTTATTGAAAGAAAATAATCACATTTATTGACCTTGCTACATATGTATTAAATAATGCAAACCTTCGAGTAATTTTTTTTATTTTAGTTTTTATCCTTTTTTTACATCCGACACAGAATATATGAGGTTAAATTAAATTTATTTTAAGTTTTTAATATTAGAAAATATCGAGGGCATTCGTGAAACTTGTGTCTGTTATCAAGAGCGTCTCCTAGATCTAAAAAGTGAATTTAAGTTTGTGAATGAGCAAAATGATTCAATCATGTCCCACAGCGCTACATCCAACGTTCAGAACGCTATTTCACAACGCTCCATGAACCATCTTTCAAATCATAAGAGATGGAAGAAAAGTTCAAAAACAAAAAATATTTGTCTCTTAAAACCACAAACTCCTCGTTTCAAACTTTTTTTCATTAACTGTTTAGATTTGCCACTATTAAACTTCAAATTCAGCTAATTAGCACATATATTTCTATAATACATATTATTATATAAAAAACTTTTCATTACTGTACGGAAGATGTCAAGTATATAAACCATTAACACTATTATTTGTTAGCAATTATGTTATATTAGAAGATAATAGCTTTTATTTTTTCTGATGATTCTAACATATGCTCTACATTGAAAACATTCAATAATTAGGTGGAGATAATATTAACAGGAATACTATTACAGAATGGCATATATATAATAGTAGGCTAATAGACCAGGGTAGAAGTCTTTAAAAATCTTAAAAAGGGGGGAAAATTTATAGCAGGATGAAACCTATTGGAAACGGAACAGAATATTACAAGCGGAAGTGGAAGGGTGTGAGTTGACGGTAAAACACGGTTTATCTCGATTTCAGGTAAAACTACAAGTTCTATCGAAAAAAGTTTAATAACAAAGTTGTAGGTAATAAAAAGATCTACAACTTTTATATAAGCACTTTTTTCTTTTAAATATCCTCAAAATTTTTTCAATTGAAAATTAGAGTGCTTTTTCGATATCATTATTATTTTTTTCATTATTTATTCGAGAAAAATGAAAAATATATTAACGAGTATACTTATTACAGAGGTTAATTGCTATTAAGTGATATTATTGATCCTCTTTAACTTAAACATGACGTATGGTATTATTGTTTTGGAATCGATTATTTCTAACTGTTATAGGTTCTTTTTGTTTTAAATTCAACTATCAATTACTGGCGAGGATTTTTTATACAAAACTACACTTGCAATTAGTATATAATATTTATTAAAGATCTTAGAAAATATATTTTTTTAGTTTTATATATAGCGTGGTTCATTGTGTGATGGTTCACTGTATCCACTAACCAGTACAGAATCATTTCGACCACTTTAAAAAATATAAATATCATGCAAAAGTAGATAATGGCCAGAATCCAGAAATAAGTTTACAATTGAATAGACAAATTGCAAGTTAAAAACTACAATATTTCCAACGAGTATGTTTTTTAAAGAGTTGTTTGAAAGTAATATCGCTGCAAGTAAAAATTGGTATTCTGGCTACTTTATTTTTAATAATAGCTAAAAAAGGCTGATAAGTTTTTTATGTAAAATTTTATGTTCTACAATTTTCATTTAAAACTTTTTTTTTTAACTCTTACTCTTTTGATCCAACTCAACTCTCACTCCTTTCAAATGTACTAAAACTGATAACGTGCAGAGTTGATTCCTGTAAGAACGTGAATTCACTGAAAAGGAAACCTTACAAAGAGACCGTTACTCAAGCTACCCACGAGTTCTCAGTGTATACAGACAATTTATAATGTTATATATATTTTGTTTTTATACTCGACATATATACAATATGTCAGAGTGTATTAATTTTAGTATTAAACTTGTAACGCTAGAAAATAAGGATTGGACAAACCAAATTTTGGTATCGGTATTCAAAGATAATAAATAGTTGTCTATTATTTGTTATCTTCACATGTTCTTTCAATTATGACGAATAAATATCTCAAATAATATGTATTCAAATATATTGAAATTTGGTATGCATAATCTAATCACGAAAAACGGAAGGGGCATCGGCGTATCTGATATATATTTTTTGTCTAATTTATCCTTGTTGTTAATAAGGATATTGCCACAATTTTAACAGAGGTTTGAATGTCTGTATTGATACCGTGTTTGTTTAAAATATGAGAGACCTTCTCGGATGACTAACCAAAATACCTGATTACCTTGAAATTTTCCTTGGCATCTTTTCTGGATTCTGGCCATTATTAGCCTTTATAATGTTAAGATCATTAAAAAAATTGAATACAGATTAAAGCTCTATTTATCATTGATTGATAGGCTGTCAATTTTTGGTTTATAATGAACCGAACAAGCGTGGATTGTGGTATCCGTAAAAATAGGTTTATGGTAAATTTTAAATTTCTGTTTATTATTTCCATATTAAATGTTAAAAATGTACACAAAAATAAAAAAATTTAAAAAAAGAAAATAATTATCAACAAAATCTGTGAATATTCAATAAGAAACGTTGTTAAATTTTCTGCAACAAAAGATACACGTAAACTACTTTGGAGACCACTAAAAAGCTAATAAAGTTCGAAAAAATTAATTAAATTGTCAGTTGTTTTAACTTGGAAATTAATTAACTTTACAACAGGATAATTTGATTCGTTTTAGATCTTAACAAACGAAAGTTATTTGATAATTTCACCCAAAAAACTTGAAAGAAATTTTGGATTTTATTCACAACGCTTAAAAAACGGATACTAACATATAACATTATAATTTTGTAGCAATTGAGGTGTAGAAAACACTTCTGACGTTTGCTCAGTTGATTTTTGAACATTCTGTATATACATTAATCATCTGTTGAAATTTTCTTCCAACAATATTTCCGAGCTGTACACTCTCGTATATTCCGTATTATATACAATAGTTTCCGTACCTTTAAGTATGGAGGAAGCGCAAATATATGCTTGGTATATGGTAAGTATTTATATGTTACACAGTTTAATTGCGCTTCCACCGTAAGATATCTGGATATGTTGAATATAAACATACAGTTTGTAAATTGAACAATATGCTTTTTTATTGGTAACATCTCACATTGTATATGGTATATAATAATTCATTTCAATATTTATTATTGTTTTAGAATCCCTTATTGCAAGCTGTTAATAATTTGTATTATAGCATATTCTGATTTGGTTCATCATAGCTTAAAATATTTTTGATAATAAATAAAACATATCCTTTAATTTCGAGGATAAAAATTTGTATCATTTTCTCTTTATTTCATTTAAATATTACTCAAAACTATTTGCTATAATTAAAATCAAAGTTATAAAAAGTGAATGGAAAGTTTTTTTAATAGTTCGTCCATGTGTACTCTATTAATTTGTCCCGTACACTCTTTTAAACTCTATTAAAGTGATTCAAAAGCTAAATAGGTAATAAAAAGATTGTAGAATAAAGTAAAATGATTTAGGTGCATCTACTTTAGAATATATTAATTTAAAGATGTTTTTGGTAATTTTACGATAAATTGATTAAAATTTTAATAAACTTAAAATGTTGATTTGTAATTTTTCATGCAAGCTACTACATTTTAAACAAGATATGATAATTTTACAGAATTATTTAAATGTTAGTAAACGAACAGAACCAACATTACAAAGCTGCCAAAGAGTAATTGAATAATAAAGAAAGACTATAGGCAACGGTCATCAGCTAATAAATCAGATAGGAGTATTAACAGTTCAGTACACATTTTACATTAATGAAAATATACTATTTTTGAGTATAATTTAATACTTTGTTCTAGTAAAATTCTTTCAAAAAGAAATTGGATGGATTAAAAATAGGTTCAGAGCGAACATAAAATAATTTTTAGTGTTAAGATTTATATTAAGTTAATAATAAGAGGGAAATCGTAGCTGCAACTGTTGTACCTTTTGGCATTCTGTACCTTCGTTTAAAACACTCCATCACCTGAAAGCAACGTGAACCATCCAAAGCAAGTGATCCTATAAGATCTTATCGAGACCAGTGACCACGACAAAAGCTCACGGCTTCTCCGCCAGAATTGTTCCCATAAGGGATGGATCTAGTGTTTCAAACCCGAATGTTCTATACCTTACATCTTGAAGATTTCTACAGGTGCAAATGACGTGAATGTAGGTTTCACCGTCTTCCAGGTACGACCTACAAGTAGGATCATCTGAATTTCCCAAATTATGAAGGTGATAGTTCAATTGACAGTGCCCTGTCACAAGATCCATTATTATTCGCAACTGTACCCTGGCCCGTTTCAACTGAGAACACATTAAATGATTTAGCTGTGGTAATACATAACATGGCCTCTCGTATTCCATCCGTGAAGTCTCAGTAATCAAGGTGCGCTTGTTGAAGCCAATCCTTAATACAGGATATCACAAAGCATCTTGCAATAGGAATAACAGATTCAGGCACGAGAGGTGTCAGTGACGCATCCTCTCATTGTAATGACTACGATACCTCATTCCATTTTTAGCTAGAGTGCCCGGAAACCTACATTAGTCTGAGTATGCTATTCAGAGCCAGGCAATTCAGAATTCAAGAAAATTCATCAACTGGAACCTTGAAGCCTCAAGGGTCGAGGAGCAACTTAGCTATCAACTTAGAAAATGCTGATATGCACACCACTCACTATAAACATTCGTTTTACAGATATGGACACCTCTCAATAAAGCGAAGGAATCTCTTTCTTCATTCTTCTTGGTCTATAAATAAGAAATTAGGTACATCCCGATCCCAATCCGCTCGAGAAGAAAAAATCACCCTTAAATTACGATCAAAACGGAAAATGGGAACAGTGAAACCTTGCGTCATTTCCACAAGTAGGGTCACACACTATAGTCTATTAATTAAACTCGCGAGGCCTATGTTTGTTTTATTGTGCCACTGTCTGCCGCAACTCGTATGTCGATAAGCCACCTTTAGGCCTCCGCTTCAATTATCAAAAGAATTGGCAGAATACCATAGTGCGTCCCAAACCCCAATCTGTAGGGGTTGCCTTTATGGTCTCATTGAGAATTGTAATTCTTAGAAGGTGATCCAATTTCTTTCTAGCCACGGCTAGAGATGTCCTTGTCAACCAAACTAAACAGCCAAATGTGAGCAACAGCTTAACAACCACTGTAAAAGCCAAATCACTATGTGAGCATTTTTGGTATTTACATACCATTGTAACTTATCCTTCTATGATAATCCAATGTCGTTTGTCAATACTATATACTCTCAAACCTCAAAGCTTCACCAATCTATTAGACATTTATGATTCGAACGTATGTTTAAAAATGTGATCATGTCATGTTCAATGGCTGCCTCGAAATATTATAAACATAAAATATTACATGGTAGTCTGAGATATAAAGATCACTAATATCCATGCATTTATACTTTTTTTATTGAATATCCCTTATTATATTAACTTCAAATTTTGTAGAAAAGAGAACTAATAGCAATATGTAGCGTACATCGTAAAATTTTCTGGTTATCTGACTTTGTACACTATTTTACTAATTAAATCTTATGTTATATTCGGTTGGTCTCAGATAAAACTGCATTAAACAATCACAGCATTAATAATTTTATGAGTCTACATCAGATTATATTGGAAAACAAAATAAAAGTCCTTACCATAGAGCATTTAACCACTAATAAAGTCTCATAATATTTATATTTATTATAAATACATATTATATTATTTATTTAAAATTTAAAATCACTTTACACTGATATGATTTTAATATCGGATATATAGATGTATAATACAGAAAAAAACGGACTTACTTAAATACTATGTTATTAAAAAGTGATTATGAAAAATTCTATGGAAATCGTATTGAATAAGCAAACATTTTATTGATAAACCGAAACAATTTGTAGTGAGTATAGCTCTAAGAGACCAAACCAACAAATTGCTGTTAGGGTTTTAGATTCTGATTAGTAAGTTTTACGAGAACTTTTATACTGCTACCAATTTGATTTATTGTACACTATTATATTCAATGTAAAATTGTAGTAGAATGTATTTGTACAACTTTACTGAGGGTAATTTTTTCATTTGACTATTCTCAAAAAATTGAAAAGACATTGAACATTCACAGAATGCATGATCAGATGACATATTTTATGGTAAATTTTACATAACATTAATCAGTCAATGAAGTTTTGTGTTTCTTACAAATATAAATGAAATGAACTTTTTATTTAATATTTAGCAATAACACTAATATTTTATTAAATAGCTTCTTTATTAAAATTTATAAAATATTGTTGACGATCGTTTCGGCTTGTTTAGTCAATTTATTAAAAACACATAAAAATAATAAATTGAAAAATAGTTAAGGACAAAACAATCATTTATTAAAAAAATTTTGTTCAAATGGCTGAAAATAAAATTAACCTTAAAAAATCAATTTGGTCATTAAGTAATATGTTTTTTGAAATTTATTTTCTAAAATGTGACTTTAAAAATCAATAATTTTCTTAAAAAATTGAAGATTTCCTACAAAATCAAATACTTATTAAAAAAAAGTGTCTCGTGCCTGACTTGCTATGCATCTTACAAGGGGAGGGCACAATCTTGGGATTTTTATTTTGGGATGAGATTGTTATTGTACCCGTATAGGGTGTTCTGCCCTTTGAATAATAACATGAACCCAAAGGATCCATGCCCCGAATTTTAAACTGGGAGAGATTTAAGAAAAATTCAAGAACAAAAATGTTTGTTTTTATATAAACAACTTTTGCAAGAAATATTTTTTCGTAATTTGTTTACATTCGCAACAACTTCAGTTGAAATTGAGTTACTAATTATTATGTTTTTAACTTATGGATTGCATATTTATAGTATTTATAGAGTATTTTTAGAATGTGAATTATTAAAAATAGTTCGAAAATTGATACTTAACCAAATGTTGAGTATCCAAACAAGTAATTATTGGTTGGCCACTTTCATGAAGCAGAGAAATTTAGTCTTAAAACGATACCTTAATCATTAAATATAATAGTGTATTTGAGCAGCAATACAAGGTGGACTAACAAATGTCTTCATTGAAAACGGTATCTTTCGAACCAATCAACCGATTTTAACGTTCTTGGTGATGATCGACGTGGTTTATCAAGGTTAAAATCTGATTAGTTTTTGGAGTTGATCGATAGAGCCGTGTAAAGATCACATTCTAAAAAAAATCACATTAAACAAATTTTTTTTATAGTTTTTTTGAGATTTCTCAAAAAAAACTTGTTCGAATCGATCCATATTCGTATTCAAAATCAAAGTTTGGTCAAGTCCTTTCGAATGGCACCAACCGCGATTAAATCGATCAAGCCGTACAAAAGTTATAAGCGGTTCACATACTTTCACATTCACACATATTCATACATACATACAAGAGACAACCTTCCAGAGGTAGTCAGGGAAGCATCCTGTAATCTCAAAACGTCGTGATATGATAAAAATTCGATTTGTTCAAAACGGGGTAAGTTAAAAGTAGCGGGAAGTTAAAAAAGGTTACTCTTTAAAATTGAGTAAATTGGAATTGCTATTGCGGATAAATACAACATGCAAAATTTATTGCCAGTTTCAGTGAAATTATTTGCATAGTACTTCAGTATTGTATTAAACGAAGAAAGAAACTTTATATTATGAAATTGTTGTTATTTATTTTCGGGGTGAAAATACCTATAAGAAAGTTAAAATATGATTGTTACGCGTATAGTTAGAGTAAAGTTACTACTGTACTGTACTACTACTACGCCTTGGCCTCATTAACCTATACATTATTGTCACAGTATATAGAACTTAACCCAGTTTCTTATGTGTAGGAAACTATTATAGTGTCCTAATGAATGTAGCTGGTAGAGGTACTTTTATAACAAATTCTATAGGCAATGGGGGAACAGGACAATAATATTATTATATTCGACCAACCTATTTTAATTGTAATGAAATATTCCAGTTATTTTTAATATATTGATTTTTTTATAACTTTTCTTTTATTTTTTTCTGTTAAAATGCAATTTTTCAATTAACTAATTATCGTATTTCACATTCAAACATGCAAATCTACTATAAATATTTAGCACTTTGTAAAGTAAGTTGTTCAAATGTAATTTTATCAGATTTGGATATTTTTAAATTTTATATAATAAGTATTTGATTTTTTACAAATATATTATTTTTAATTTTTTGGATCCGGAATATAATGTTTTATTTGATTACATTGGAGTCTAATAGCCTTGTTTTAATAGATGAGGGAAGAGAAATATGATATACATATAAATTGTCTGATTTGAACATTGAGTTAATTGGAGTTCATCATATAAGCGGTTAATTTAACGTCCGTTGAAACTAACAGACGTCATTTGGAGTGAACGTAGAATGGACGTTTTGGTTATGAATAGAAATGTATGGAGCTCATAGATGAATTAACGTACTATGTATAAAGCTGTTTATACTAACATTTGATAATTTTAATTGGTTTAAAATTCTTAGAATTAATTACTTGTAGCTTGTTAATTTAAATATTAAAAATATACAAGCTAATTGTTCAAATTACCGATCATGATTACGACATTATAAAGAAACTGATCTACTCACAGACGCTACAATCCAAATAATCTTTTTAAATGTTCTTTTTTAAATTAATCAACAATCAAGCTGACTCTTTCTATCTATTAATTTTAATCTCATTCTGATTCCCTGCCTTATTCCTTTTTTAAATCAAAACTATATCCTTGATGCTCCATTAGCATTTTTGAAGGATTTACCACTGATTATGTATTCAGAACTTATGTTTATTAAATTATGATTATGTATTCAGAACTGGTTGATTCGTGATTCGTGGTATATCCAAAAAAAAAAAATTGCTTCTTAATATTTGGATGGTTTTGAATTTATGCAATATGATAGATATAGGTAATATATTAATATAGATAATAAGATATTATTTTCGATGGAAAGAAGTCGCAATGGGCGTATCTTTAATTTCCACGCCAAGTACTTACTTGTAAGAATAGAAAATATAGTGAATTATATCTATTATTACCTTAATTACAATACATATTATTTTAATATATATTCATATGTGTTTTAATAAAGTTAACTAGTTAACTAGCTGTATTTGACCTGGAATTGTTTAAAATCTAAACAGTCTATGAAAAAATGTTTCAAATAATAGTAAATTGGGTCATGGACTCATGGGACTCAATTGACCGATTTTTCACAAAATTTAATTTCCCACCATTTACCATGGATACCTTCCTACGGTAAATTTGGGATTGATTTATTATTTTTCCAGCAGTAATTGTATCACGAATATTTGACACATATCATGCGCACATAGAAATTTTTTGTAAAATATTGTAAAACAGACTTGGGTAATCTCGAAACATGGAAAAATTACGTAATTCCCCGTTTTGATTTCACTAACTTCCCATATAGGAAGGAAAATGTATGAAAATTGATAAGAGAACGAGAAATTTATGAAATTTATGAACAGTCATTTTAGGAGTTTTACCTAACTTTAGGTATAGAAAGTTAGTTGCAGTGGACATTAAAATGCAAACTAAGGTAACAAGTGAATTGGGTGATTAACATAATATTTTGGGTGTGCATAACTTGAATGTCAGAGATAATAGCACATGTTCATGCAAGCTTGACGATATACGAGTCATTATTTAGAAAAAAGAAACAAAAATATTGTAAACTTGTTAATATATTGTAAGCATCAATTTTTAAATAGATGAATTGCTCATCAGGAAGTTCCTGGTGCGATTTTGTATAGACGCTTGTTGAACTCCTATTTAGTGGTTTATACCGCTCGTATTTTTATAGTTTCTGTGTATGTATAAAGGCTATAAGTTCTCTCAAAGTTTCTTTTTTAAATATACTGAAAACTATGAGGCTTCTGGGATACGCTGTGACATCATTAGACTCATGAAAGTTATAAATCAAATTCTAAACAGATTTATAGAATTGTTTATAAATCGAGCCTTATATTTTTGTGCTAAACTCAACATTCAAACACGGAAGATTTTAGAAATTTAATTCCATTCCATTTAATTGTTGCGGGCAGATATATTCACTCATAGCCAAATTTTTGTATATAACAATCGCGATTCATGAACATTTGAGGAAATTTTTTCGAAATCTTATCATTAGTACAACCACAATAACTGTATTTTCTTTTAGAAAACTCGGTAAAACGAATTGTATAATGACTAAGCTCTTTTAAGTATTCGTATTAATTTGATAAGTACTAATTTTCAAAATTGTGTTAATAGAACATAAAAATCAATTAGAGAAAAATAGTTTCCAATTCAATTTAGAATCAATTAATAATAATAAAAATACGATCCATTAAGAATAGCACGTAGTTTAATCATAATTTTTTGTTTTGTTTGGTTTTTTCGTCATAAAAACTTGTATGATGAATAATGACAATGAGTTATAAATTACACTGACATAGTGACATGACATGATGTTTAGGTACATAAAAATTAAAGTATTTTTATAATATTTATATATCGAAAACGCAAGCAAGCAATAATGTTTTGGTTCTTGTTGCCAATGACGACAGATTGCGCTAATGATTGAAGCATTTATTACCTATATATGACGTTATTTAGTCTATCATTTTTATTATTTTTAATAATATTTACCTACAAGTTGCATTTCAAACATATATAATCATAATAATAACAAATGATTACTAAAACTAATTGATTTTTCATAATATGATATTTAGTAATACCTATCAAAGAATTTTGTTTGTCAATATTGAATGTGTGACCTTGATCAAACCCTGAAATTGGAAAATAAATATGCAAAAATTTCACCTCCTTTTTCTCCTATATTTGCTAACCAAAATCTTTTTGTTTGGTAGCAATTGATAAACTTTAGTGTTATGACTTAAAAAATTTTGAAATAATATTTTCTCAAATTTTCAAAATTATTATATCTCTCACATGCAGTATGTTGAACTTAATTGTTATACAGGATATCTCAAAAAAATGTACTCACACTTTAACTGTCGCTAACATGCTGCTTTTTTATATTACTGTAATCCATACTCTCAACGCAGACGATCCTGACTTCAATTTTGTGGATGGTATCTGGCAAATTACACAGAAGATAATAAGAATAAGAAAAATAATAATAATAATAATAATAATAATAATAATAATAATAATAATAATAATAATAATAATAATAATAATAATAATAATAATAATAATAATTGTTATTTCCTAGAAATACATCAAAATACATATTGGTTCGTCAAAAATATTAATCTATGTTATAAATTTTTCTACACCACAAGTATGCTGCTCCTTGTGTTCAATTACTGAGGCTTATAATGCTCGTTTTTGATTTTATATAAATAATTATTTCAAGTATATAAATCCCTGGCAATGTTAATATTGCATATTTTTTCCTACATGATTTGTCTACAAGTATTGCCTACAGAATTTAGTTGATTGATATATGCAGTAACTCTAATGATATGTTTTTGCAGTATAAATATTTGAAAAGACTGTACCGAATTCTCCCGAAGAAAACTTCCACATTTTATTCTGCTGTAAACATGAGCGAAATAAAAATTAAGTAAAATTTTTGGACAAAATTATCTTTTAAATTTCGATACATACTTATATACAATGGAATTTTGTTTTTTTTTTTTGTTAATTTTCTGCAGTGTTCCCGCCAGTTTAGATTTTCATCTATCACTAAACTTATGATATTTGCATGGGTATACTTCGGTATTATTTTGTTCGCACACGCAATATTTTTGATGTTTTCACTTATCACGAGTGTTTCTTTTTTGTCTTAAAAGTTATAAAATTTGTTTTTACAATATAAGGTAATAGCTTATTGAGTATTTATTTGAGAAATTGATTCAGCCATATCTTTGCTATAAGATATAAGTGTAATATCGTCTGCTGTATACAGTAATATTCCTTCATGATTCAAATAATTTTTATTATTTAAAAACAAAATGGGTCCTAACATGTTTCCTAATACACATTGGCTTTTACCCTCCAGATAAGATGTAAAGAGAGTGTAAGGTGTTCCTCTTAAACCATATTTTTCAAGTTTGTCGAGTAATATGTTGTGATCAACGCAGTCAAAGGCTTTACTGAGATATAGGGTTTACATATAAAATTGTGTGGAGCGATGATGTATCCGTTATATTAAATGGAACACTTGAACACCATATAAATTTACCATAAAAAACAGGGGGGGGGGTGAAATATCTTTATAGGTAAGCATAGGACCATTTTTTTACCATAGGACAATAATGGTCATCAATTTGAACCTTTACGTACATGATTCTTTAATTACATTTGTCTTCTGTATTCGAAATGTGAGTACATTTTTGAGCAACCTGTATTTTGTTTAATGTCTTATTAACAACGAAAATCGTACTGTGCATAACATATGTGGAAGACACATCGTAATCGATTGATTCGCCACGAGTTGCTACAATTTGTAATGAAGCTCTTTTAGTATTCTAGAAAATATAATTATTTATTCAAATGTTTTATGTAAATTGTATAGCAAATGTCATACAATAATTATTGAATAATTACAAAAAATGACATTTATATGTAGTTTTTGTATTGAAAATTGTAAAAAATAATTGCACTAGTATCTATTTTAACAGCAAAAATAAAAAATTAATCAGTTAATTTTGTTAATAAATTTTAAAAAATTTGATTTGTTGAATCATATACTAATTACTTTACAGAACTGCGTGTATCATCTGATAAAGTATTATTTCGTAACCATAGCAACGAAAGATTGATGCACTGTACCCATAGATATTCATTTACTACTAAGTAAATTCATTTACTACGTGAATTTCGATTAAAGGACGAACAATAATCAATTTATATCGGAAATGGAGTTTTTCGTTTGCTTTTTGCTGGAAGTTTTAAACGCAAAAACCATATTTTAACAAGTGAAGATAACTAACAAAGAGTTAATTGTTTAGATATTCGACATACGGTTTAGAATTAAGGCTTAGAACTATTTTTAATGATAAGCATTCCTATAATACCCTAAATATGCAATCCATACAGTTATAAACACATATATAATAATAATAATATGTATTGTAATTATATATTATGTACCTATTAGCTAAATTTGAGATGAAATAGTGGCGAATTTAAACAGATTACGAAAAAATGATTGAAATAAAAACTGTTTTTTTTTTGAATAAACAATCTTATTTAAATGACTTTTTTTCCAGAAAAGAGCTCATGTTAAAATTAAAAAAAAAAGCTATTATTTTATGTTGTTAATTAAAGTACAATCAAGAAAAGTTTCATTAAAATACATTGAAAAGACATTCTTCGACGTAACTACTGGAAGTTAATTTGAAATACAAATTTTTAGATTTGATAACTGCCGATATAATAAATGTTAGAAGTGGTTGATTTGATTTGATTTTTTTCTCTTAATCCTTCATATCATTCCTATTCTAAGATCGTAAGTTATCTAAAGGTCTTTTCTTCTTGATCCACCTCCTGCAACACACTGTGCCTACATGACTTTCCTGATCTTCCTCTTTATGTTGATTTTAGAGATTCCAAAACGAATTCCGTCTCTCCACGGCTTTCTGTTCTTTTGGCAGAATGTGGTCGATTAATTTCAACTTTATTCGGTTTAGTTATACACCAAAAGGTTCTTCCTGTCGTATTGTTTACTGAGTAATCTATGAGGTGACTTTCGAATGGGTTTAAAAGCATTCCGATAAAATAATATGCACAACATAGTCTCTGTCATACGACTAAATAATATCCGTCTAAATGAAGTCTACACGCTATGTCATTAGTTTTACATTGTGTATAATTATATGAATTGATCTTTTATCTCCTGGCTCCATGTGCCACGGTAAACGACATAAGTTTTTGGTTTCGAATACAAAGTACATACCAAATTCATGGTTTCTATTTTCTCCACTCTATAGAAAAGAAATTGACAAATATTAAAAGCTTAAAAAAAATTTGGAAAACGGTTGACCCTAAAGGCCATCCCTGCAACTTCCCGCTAATGTCATACCTAAGCACTTACAATTTAACATATTACAGCTTTGATGTTAAAAAAACACTGGTTAGCGGCAATCGACGTGTTGTTACAGGGCCAAGAGCTGATTAGATTTTGGAATCAATCGGTCAAGCCGTTTAAAAGTTATTTCAAAAAAATCGATTTTTGCGATTTCTTTCGTCTACGATTTCTCACAGACAAACCGACCGATTTCGAAATCTTCCCGGTTATTTCCAAAAAACCAAATTTTTTTCGTAGTTTTTTTAAAATTTCTCGAAATCTACCGGCCCGAATAAAGAAAATCTAAGTTTGGTAAATGTCGTTTGGTGAGCTCGATTCGGTCAAGCCGTTTCAAAGTTATAAGCGATTCACATACTTACACACACACATACATACAGACGGAGTGACGACTTCTCAGGAGTGTTCAGAAAAGCTTTCTAGGACCTTAAAACGTCGAGATCTGATGAGAACTCAATTTTTGCAAAACGGGGTGAAACCAATAACTTCCCGATTTTAGAAAATTTCCAATTTTCTAGCGGGAAGTTAAAAATTCCCATTTACTGTAATTTGACTTATTTCAACTACCACATCTTCAAAATTAGGATTCAAATTTTAATACAAAATGAAACATTTTCCAAGGTGAACATTATTTATTTCTATATCATTTGAATAATATTATATGTTAACTATGAACTTTTAAAAATGTATACTTAAAGAAGAAATCGACTTATTCGTATATTTCTTATTTAAAATAATTTTACTTTAAAAGCACTTTAATTTTAGATATTTTCAAGTAAATCCACTAATATAATTTTAATTTTATTCTTATTTAGGAAGCCTTGAAAAGGAAACCTTGAAAAATCCGAAGGTGCTCATATATTCAATAATGAAACGATTTTTTGTAATTGGATAATATTATTGGATTAAAAATTTCATCTATAACGATTAAGCTTAAGACGATACTATTTAAACTTAATATTTCTAAGCGAAAATTCAATTCTTCGGTTTTTACATCCAATTAAAAGTACCTATAATTGGTGAAAATAACAACTAAAAGTATTAACTGTTTAGATACTCAACATAGTCGAATATCAATGTGTGAACTATTTTAAATCATTATAAAATACTTTATAAATACTTGTATAATAATAATATATATTGCAATTATATATAATGCTTATTAGCTTATATATTAATTGAGCTGAAATAAAGCAGTTTCTGAAAAAATGTTCAAAAACCTTTGTTTTTGAATTTTTCTTCTATTTTTAATTTTGGAATTCGATGGACCCAATGGACTGATTTTGCTCAATCATGAATTTAAACTCACTTTTTTATGCCTAGAAAATTTTAGTTTTCTATCTTTTTTCGTTTTTGATTATCTTGATAAAGGACAGGCAAACGCACACGGGCATATGAAAATAGACTAGTTCGGTGATTTTGTGAACATCAAAACCAAAATTTTGCCTTTGGCTTCTATATTTGATAGCATTACAAACTTTATACTAAATGAATATACTCTGACATATTATACATATGTCGAGTATAAAAATGAGAACAAGTTAAGGAGAAGTAGAATTCTTTGAAAGTATAATAAGTATTTAAAATACTTTTAAAGGAAGAGTAACACTATTTTAACGCATAAAAGTTTAATTTTTGTGAAATAGGTTTCTTGTGAAGTATAAAATTTGCAATTATATACGAATGGTATGACATTAAATTAAAAACTTTACTGGAATTTTAATGGTATTTTCTTTAAGCATTTGTAGTCAATGAGCCAAATCCTAATAGCAATATCCGAATAAATTTTATTCAAATTATCCTAATAAATAGTAAACGAAAAATATTGAATCGGAATTTTGAATATGTTCTTAATAGATTTAACTTTTAAATGAAATAAGTCTGAAATAATTTCCAATTCAATCAAATTTATTCTAAGTCGAAATTTTGAATATGTTTCATTAATTTTCATTCAATTTCAATAGGATTGAATTCAACTTTTTTTATGGAGGGAAATGAAATTTTTGCAGTGAGATACAGAATAAAGTGCAATTAGTGTTTTTAAAACTAAATTGAATCACTATTATATAATATTTTTTGATAGAAGTGAGATTTCCTTAATTGAAGAATCTCCACAGAATTGAGCCTTGTTATTTGATTATAAACAATATCATTGGTTGTATAAGTTCAAGGTCAAAGTATTTTTAATACGAATGACCTCACTTAACATGTAAAACAATAAACGATGGTCAATTATTTAATATTTCAAAGTTTTTATTTCTTATGAAACACACTGATAACCTTACCAAGGTACCTTCTTTATATTATATTTATAATTCAAGTAAAGTATTAAATATATTAAATAATGCTATTGAACTACCCTTATAGAATGTACTACTCATCTTATCCTTTTCTATTATATAAATGTTATATATAAAATAAAATGAAATAAATATATATTTTATTTTATTTGACGAGTTCACTATACAGCATATGTGAAAAAATGTTTAAAAAAAATTGTTCTCACATCATGCAATATTTGAAACACACACAAGGTATAATATTATTAATATAAATGAACACGCAAAACTAAAGGCTTATAAAGTATGCTTAAATATTTAATAGCACTATTAATTTTTTTGAAATTTCCCAATAAATAATCAAAAAAACTGTATGAACGATATTCAATCATAGAACTCAGTATTTTATATGGAATACATAATATAGAGTACTGTTGAATTTCGTATTATAGAGCTTTTCCACAGCTTTTGGAAATAAAAGAAGATTAAAGTATTCCACGTTTTTCGTTTTAAATCTTAAAATATTTAAAATTCTTTTTAAGAGGCTGAGAAATTTTTATGGGGTTTTAAATCTTTACGTCAAAAACAATTACGAGTGCTACGGTATCTTGTATTATCTTTCAATTCTCAACTACATTTCTTAAGTCTCTTCTGTTTTTTTTATTAGTATTTATTTCAAAGCAAATTATGAGTATTATTGCTTTTGTGTATTATAACTCAAAAACCTTAATCTGAAAAAACTAGCGCTAAATTAATTTTTCCATTTTTATGAAAGTACTTAAATTTCGAGTTTATTGATTTTCATTTCAATGGAAATTATGCTTTATAAAAGATTCTTAAACTATGCTGCCGGTTTCTCGAAATTGAATGGTGTCAGTGGCACGACCTTAAATGTTTTATCTTTACCAAAAGTACTCAAAATTTTCAGTTACAAGAAAATTTGGAAAATACTTTAATTCAACAGAAACAGAAAATTTGTTTCGAAAATCTTCCACGTAATGTTCCTTAAAGTATTAAAATATTCTATACATGAATGATAATAAACTATTATATTTTATTTTTTTATAAATAAACATGAATATTATTATAGATTAATTTTACCAGAACTTTACTTTCAATTTTTAAATATTTTTACTTTAAAGTTTTAGTTATTTTTACTTTGAAAACAATTCTACTACATTTAATTCTCATTGATTTATTTATTTTAATACCTTTACCATTGGATGTAACAATAAACTTGATTTCTCATGTATATTTTGAAGCAAACTAATTTTCTTTTATTTGCAAATACTTTTCGAGTATTAAGCATGTTCTGAAGTTTAATCCCACAAAGGGATTTTTAAAGGAGAATTTTTTTTATTATGTAATCAAGCAAATCGTTTCAGTTTGTGTGCAGAATACTTAGGTATTTAAAACAACTTTTGTTGTATTAACACATTATATCAGTTTTACAGAAGTAGAATTAACATTTCTTCACTTTATCTAAATTTCAACTCATTCGATGAAGACTATCCAAGCATATAGCTAGCTATTTAACTAAACATCATACATCATGAGAAAATTCCATTATTAACAAATTTTTTTGACTCATTTCTACCAAGAAAACAGAAAAAAGAAAATAAATAGTTCCGTCGATTCGATATACAAATGATCTAATAAGCAGTTTTTATTTTTATAGTATTAACACCACTAATTACAATTTTATTGGTCTAATAAAAAAAACCTTGAAAGATGAAAATCTTTATTTTAATTCTTTGAAAATATATTTTTTTCACCCACATATTTAGATATTACATGTTTCGAAATTATTCACCACAAAACGTTATAGCTACTCATAATAAAATGATTAAATTTCTATATGCGTTTATTAGACAAATTACAATAAAACTTGCACTCATTCGACTTCGATATACAGATTTATTAATAATAAAACAACAATTGGAGGAGAACCGCAGCTGTGTCGCTTAGAGTTAGTAATTGGTCCTCTAGACCCTCTTTTAGAACACTTCATCACCTGAAGACTAAAATGTCTACTAACTCAAGATGCAATGAAAGAATTATCAAAAGTAGATATTGTTCCCATAATCGATTGATCCAAAGTTTTAGACACTAATATTCTATATCTAACATCTTCAAGATTTCTACAGGTTCAAATGACGGAAATCGACGTTTAATCGTCATCTGAACAACCTTGTGAAGATGATATCTCAACTGACAGTCGCCTGTCAGAAGATACACTATAACCGGGAACCTTCTTAACCGGGAACAGCTATATGCTTAAGCTATATTAAACTTATCATGTTTCATGTCGCCCATGACGTTCCAGTAATCAAGATGCCGTTATCGAAGTCTCCTTAATACAGAATATCATAGAATATACAAATTTAATGAATATTTGAAGAAAAATTTGTGATCAATTGAATTCAATTGTGCCGCTGTCACTAAAAATTCGAGAAATTTTATTATTAAACCCCCTTTTTTAAATAAATATGGTGGAAGAGCAATTAACAATATAGAGGTATAAAAGTTCATATAACGTATAATTTAATTGCGCTTCCTCCATTTATTTATCAAATCAGATTTTCAATATTTTTCTCGTGCAACATTCACGTGTAACGTAACTTAGGCAGGAAAATATTATCTCAGAAGACTGGGTTCAAACATTGATAGCAGTATTTTATATACAGTCTTTTATTTTGATCCTTTTCTGAATATTCTAGTATATTTTTAGTACAAAAATAACAATTACCTAGATGATTTAGAAGAAAAAATATAACAATTATTATATGTAGTATTTTTGAAATCCCCAAATTCTAATCACAAAATACAAACAATTAACTAGTTTTATCTCTTTTATAAAATTTCGATTAACTCCAATAGAAAGTTGTAAGATCTATCTTAAGAAGAAGCTCTATGGTAAAAATTTATAGTAAAGTTTCTTGTATCGAGCATAAAACGAAGAAAAAAGTTAGTAAATCATCTTCACGAAGATGTTATAACTTTTCACAAGTAGGAATCGGATATCGACTTCCTAGTTTTTATACCAATAAAGGCTCCACAAGAATTTGAGAGAAAATATCATAGGTCAAACAAGTAGTCTAGGTGCAACCCGCAAAGCCCATACGACGAACTTACCAATTTAACCAATGTAGTTGATGAAGAATATGTTTTCTATTTATCCTGAACAAAATACGGTTATGCCGATTTTGCTGAAAACTCGCTTAGTTTTAAGTTACATGATTACACGTCGAATGAAAGCGGCATAATTACATACACACAAACTTCTCTCTAAAAACGTTGGATTTGAAATCTAGTGATTTGAATTCTTGGGATTTATAAAGTCATTACAATAATTTCCCAATGGGAAGTTAATTAAATTTGTTAATGTTATTTTCTTGAACTACTACAAGGATACGTACTGTATCCATGCTATGATGAAAGACTTTTTAGTGTATTATGAAAAAAACAAACAGTCTATTATATCTGCTTATTATATTCTACATGGTAGTTTTTACCTAGAATTAAAAATGATAAAGAATAATGAAAATGATTCAGAAATTTCTAATAAGAATGTATACATATACGCATATATAATATTATACTCATTGATTTTTTAATTTAATTTGCATTTTTCTATATAATTTTCAATGAATTGTTTATTAATTTATGAGTCATGTGATATAATAAAATGAACAAAATTTTAACATGATTTCTTTTTATTTCAGATAAACAAAAACAATGGCTGCAGAAAATGTAAAAGTAATTGTAAGGTGTCGGCCAATGAACAAGCGGGAATTGGATTTAAATTGTCGAGCAATTGTACAAATGAATGGTTGTGAAGTGAAATTAACGAATCCAAATGATAAGAATTGTCCACCAAAACAATTCACATTTGATTCGGTTTATGATATGAATTCAGCAACAGAAAATTTATATAATGATATTTGTTATCCTTTAGTTGAAGTAAGAAGGAAATTTTAGACTAAGACCTGATTTACACAGATACAGCAAAATATTCTTTTTAGATGCACATTGATTAAATTTGCTGAGCCAAATTTTGAGTGTTTATGAATTTTACTTTTAAATCTTCATTATGACCAAATATGAAATATTGTTATAAGATAAAATTCATGAAAACGAATCCTTCACTCAGACCGTAATACTTGATACAATTTAATAAAATTCTTTAATTATGTTAAAGAAAATTTTGCAAAATTTTTGAAAAATATAGTAATTAATAAAAACTATCACTAATGCATAAGTATGTTAATGACTTCGAACACAGCATTTTATATAAAAATATTTTGAATAAGCATATCTATTCAACTTATTGCAAACCGGAAGCTTTATTATTGTTTTTATATAACAAGTTCCGTAACAATTGCTTTATGATAAAAGTCATATCGGTTACTTTGTTTAATTACTATCAAAACTATACCAAAAATAGTATTAAATATTTTTCTATGTTCATACGATCACTCCAGAATGTGTGATGCCGTAAAAAGTCTAACTCAGCCCATAGTAATCCAATTATAATGAAAATTAACTAAAATAAAAATTCCAATTATGGCTTACTTGAGAAGTCATGAGGATTGTAGTGAATCACTTGTTATGAATAAAATGCCTTGAATCTATACTATACACGAATCATCAATCATGGAATTGTTTTTTATGCCAACAAAATATTTTGTTTAAGCCATATAATTGGATTTTCACAAAACATCTTTATACAAAACATTTTGTACAATAACATTTTTGATCGATCTAAATGTTTTTAAATACGGCAAAAAGTTATAAAACCAATAATTTTCTTAGATCAGTGTGTATTGAATATAAGAAGTGTAACTATTTTTAAATAATGATATTCCATAAATAAATTTCTAAGATATTTATCAAATTTAGAGATATTTCACAACTTTAACTCCACTTGGATGGAAACTGTTAGAAAACTTATTAAACAAATGAATTAAACTTATCTATCTAAAATTCTTACAAACCAATTACATTAATCCTAGATTACTTAATATAATAACTTATACATAATATATATTTAGACGATGATACCTTGAGATGATATCACATTCCTCGGCATATTCAAGGTAATTCAATCAACGCCTATCAAACATAACTAACAGATTCCTTCTTTCTTTTGGAATATTATAGAATATTCTCGAACAGCTTTAGAACCAACTCAACCTCTGCAGTTCCACAAAAATTATTTTCCATGTTTGAAGAATGGAATGCAACCATATAGTATAACATCCATATTATTTACAGAGCTACAGCGGCACACATAAAAAAAACAAATTTACATATTATTCAAAATCAACAATATTCCAGTTGCTAGTATTTCCACGACAATAGCATCTATATTTTGTAAAATATTTCGATGGTATTTTACATTCTTAACATTAAATGACTTTTCAGATTTATGAAACCAAATTCAATATCAATTACAGTTAAAACTATTATTTTCGGAAAAACTTTCACAAGTTTATTAAATTAAAACAATTAATCTAAAAGCACATCCGTGTGATTGCATATTGACTACAAATTTGTGCTGTCCGCCTAGAAGTCTTATTTTAAGGGCCAACGCACACCATCGGGCAGTCCTATAAGAAATTCTTATAAGAAAATCATACTCCAGGCAAAAATCTTAAGTAAGAGCATATCGTCAGATACGTACAACGAACCACAACGAACCAGTGAACTTTCAAATATTTTAAATTTAATAATAAATTTTTGACTAACAAGTAGCCTAAGATTTCTGATCAGAAATTCTGATGCTTCTTCAGGCAGCATTATATGTATACGCACATGATAAGATTTTCTGACTTATGTATTATCTGACTTATGTATTATCTGACTTATGTATTATTCTGACTTATGTATTTTTCTGACTTATGTATCATGGTAATTCTTACCATGTGCGGGATCTAATTCAAAATACATGTTAAGAGTTACATGAGCTTTTTTGATCTGAATTTCTAATAAGAAAATCTTATGGTGTGCGCTGGACCTAATAATTGATTGCCCATTATCTTATAAGATAAGAAATTACATACTCTGCAATACAGCTGCATTATAATATCCACAAATTCATTTATGGTTTACAATGTCTTACTTAAGCTGCTATTCCAGCTACTCAATGTAAGCCCAGTCTAAAGAGTAAATAAATAATTATTCATTTAATAATATATATACTACATAATTTAATTGCGCTCCCACTATTTATTCACTTTTTTCTTTAAAAGCCTTTTTAATTGATTGCAGTGTCTAGAAATCGAGAAAATATCCGGCTATTTTACTAGCAATTTTACTATACAAAAAACTTTATTATGTTTGATTAAAATAATAATAAATTTTATTTCATAAAATCTATACCCACATTGCGAAAAATATGTCTCTTTAATTTTGAAACTACTCAATTATATTTTATAACGAACTATCCAGTGTTAGCTTATATTGGGTCAAGTAATTTCAGATTTAATTTATTATAAATTTAATAAATGAATCTTGAAATGTAAACATTATTCCATTAAACTATTATTCCATTAAAACATTATTCCAAAATGATTTCTACATGGAACTGAAAAAATTGGATTCCATTAATTATTTATATATATATATATATATATATATATATATATATATATATATATATATATATATATATATATATATATATAAAAATATGAACAAAAAAACAACTCAAATTTTTGTGGTGTAATTACACCACAATTCATTTACTTTATCTCATAATTAAAAATCGCCTTAAAAAACATATTTTATTTTGAATTCAGAGTGTTTTGGAAGGATACAATTCCACAGTATTTGCATATGGCCAAACAGGATGTGGAAAATCATTTACAATGGAAGGTTCAAGTACACCAATTGTAAAAATTGATCAAGTACCACCAGATCCAGTAAATAATAACGTAACAATAAAAAGTGTTGAAGTGAATCGTTTGGATGATACACAAATGAATGGTTCAACACGTGGTATTATTCCACGTGCATTAGAACACATATTTGAAGCAATATCAGTTGCCACCGATGTCAAATATTTAGCATTAGTTAGTTATTTAGAAATTTATAATGAACAAATTCGTGATTTATTAATGCCATCAGAGAAATTAAACACTTCAATGTCTGGTTTACCATTAAAAGAGATTCCGAATGAAGGTGTCGTTGTACAAGGTAAACATTTTAACTATTATTTAAACTTTAATTTAAATCCAACTAAAGCCTTAGTCGTGTACTGTTTGTCTTTTAAATACAAACTTATTTAAAATAGATTATTGTGGAATAAGCCTGAATTGGGAACGATTGAATCTATAAATATGAAAAAAGTGTTTGAAACTCATAAAAATACGATTTTCAACTCTTGAAACTAGACTGAAAAAAAATGTAATACATGGACTGAAAAATCCCGGGCCTAACACATAGATGGTGCTAGTTTTATTGATGGAGATTACGTTGATGAATAAAGCTAATTTTGAACAAAAAAAACTGTGTTTTCTTTGTTAGGCCCGGGACTTTTCAGTCCATGTGTTATATACCGATACATTCTGTGTGGGTTTTCTGATCACACTCTTTGTGTAGTAGGTAGGGGGCGGTCGAGGGTGATGAATATAAAATCTGCTTAGAGAATGTGTTAAATTAATTTAAATAAATAAATCGTTTAAAATTTTCACTTTTTTCACATTTTCCTTAAAGTGATCGCCTTTACACCATTCTCGTTTTCCTTATTTATTCGCTATGTATATTTTCGTTCTTTAAACCTTTCTGTAATTTAGTTTTGTCAATTCTCAGATCTTTAAAGTTTGTGAACTTAAAAGATTGGATCCATAATTGTGCCTTAGAAATTTTGATATATGCCATTAAAGAATTTTCATCCTTTTAGAAATTTCAAATCATGCGTAGCCACTAGTTTAATTATATTTTTACTCGCCTGTTTCGCAAGACAGTTAAAACTTTCTTCAAAAACATTCATTATAATTAAAGTTAAAAATATAGATATACAAAACTATAATATATAGAAAACTTTAATTGGTTTTTTTTAGCTCGAAAGTAGAATTAATATATTAATACGTATTTTTAAATGAAATAAGTAATTATTTATGTAAAATTTAAGACTTATTTTCAAACACGAAATGCCTCTGGTGATATAAAATATTTCTGGATCTTTCCTCTTTGTAGAAATATAATAATAATAATTGCATAGTTTCACCACTCAGAAATTTTCCCTCGTTCCTTATGACTCTCATCCTATTCAAATTTTAACTATAAATATATTTACGAGTATATCATCATTTCTATAATATATCATCAATTAAATTCAATTTTAGGTTTATCAACACATCCAGTACATAATATACAAGAATGTGAAAATTTATTACGTATTGGATCAAAAAATCGTATAATTGGTACAACATTAATGAATCAGAATTCATCAAGATCGCATAGTATATTTACAATAAGCGTTGAACAAATTAGTAACAATAACTGTATCAGTCAAAACAGTTTGGAATGTAAATTGGATGATCAACAACATATTAAAAAAGGCAAATTGAATTTAGTGGATTTGGCTGGTTCAGAACGACAAACAAAAACAGGTGCAACTGGGGATCGTTTAAAAGAAGCAACAAAAATTAACCTATCATTAAGTGCATTAGGAAATGTGATATCAGCATTGGTTGATGGTAAATCCAAACATATACCATACAGGGATTCAAAATTAACAAGATTACTACAAGTATGTATTTAGGTCATTCTTTATTCTTGAACATCAATTCATCATTGCTTTAGTGAGCATAGATTCTGGGGTTAGGCCAGATTTGCTAGTCTTCTTACTGCTGTGTGTTGTTCAACACTCTTTATACAATATTTTAAAAAAATATTTAGGATTTTTAATCCCGATTTACAATAGATCTAAAATTGTTATTATTTTTTTAATATTCTAAATTTATTAATAAGTCGAGAAAATTCTTTATCAAGTACTAAGCAGCATGTACGTAGATTCGATATCTAAATTTATAATAAAAAAATAAATCGCCAAAAACATTGCGCGAAACGACCAATATTAACCAATCAGGCTAATTTTAAAATATGCATTATACTCCAAGAAAGATTTTTATGGCGACAAAAATTTAAAAAATTGCCTAGATAATTATAAAAAATACTATTTTCTTTTTGCAAAATTTGAATAATCTTTTTTTACGAGCACACTGCCTTTAGTTTCGAATCATTCTAAAATAATATTTTGTAAACTTTACCGGAATGTGTATTAGAGCTATATATGATCAGAAAAAAAACCGTCATCTGCTACGAAATTTCTCTGATGCGGAGTCAAGGCCGAAAGCCGCACCGTGGGTCAAGGGACCGAGTTACTAGATGACCCATATCAACTACCGGGTATCCCATATCAAATACCGGGTGTACATATAAAAATTTCGTGTCACGTGTGTCGTACTTTTTTGTGACGCGGAGCCAAGACAGAAAACCGGCCCGGGGGTACAGGATATTCCATACCAAATATCAGGCGTACATATAAAAATTCACGGGTTTCCTACACCAAATACCAGTTTTCTCCTTTCAAAAAATACTGGGTGTTCCACAAGAAATACCTGGTGCTCAAAAGTGTCACCGCAACGAGTGACCGAGTCTGCTAGCTGTATCATAAAATTTATTCGTTTACTCCAACTCTAACGCTTCTCTAACATTACGTAGCTATCATTAGATAAAACTAGTCACCCTTGAAAATAGTCGTCTAAAACGTAAGAAATAGGGAAGTTAATCAAGCTTAGTTAATTGGAAGTGATAACCCTATTCATTGTCTTCCTAAATCCCGATAATTAACAACTGAAATGTTATTTTAAAAAAATGTTTTCTATTCCTATCTCGTTTTCTTCAGGAAGCAATCTTACCGCTAAATTGCAATTTGCCATTAACAGAAGTTGTAATTCGTAGTCTCATTAACTTTTAACAGAATTTAATGATCAATATTTCAGCATGAAAATTTTTATAAAATTCGTTACTGGATAACCGAATGTATCATGTGTCTAAAAAAAATATTCATTCTATACGATGCTTTGCAAATACTTCTTCGAAGTGTATAAATGTCCAATTAAAAATTTTTTAGGATTCGCTAGGAGGAAATACAATGCTTTGCAAATACTTCTTCGAAGTGTATAAATGTCCAATTAAAAATTTTTTAGGATTCGCTAGGAGGAAATACAAGAACTCTTATGATTGCGTGTATCTCACCTGCTGACAATAATTACGATGAAACATTGTCGACACTGCGATATGCAAATCGTGCAAAAAATATTTCAAATCAACCAACAATAAATGAGGTATTTAATATACATGGAATATGTATATTTCATATTATCTATAAGAAACAATATTTATTCATTATGTTTGAATTCTAGGATCCAAAAGATGCGATGCTTCGCAAATACCAAGAAGAAATTCAAAAATTAAAAGAAATGTTACAAAATTCAGCACCAACAATAAATTCCATAGAAAATAAAGAATTAAATAACAATAATATTGAAATATCACGTCCTGTATCTGAAGAGTACAAATTAAAGTTGGAAATGGAAAAACATAAAATCATATCGGAATACCAGGATGAAATGAATCGATTGAAAAATGAACACGAATCAGAAAAAAATGAAAAAGAGCATTTAATGCAGGAGATGCTTGATTTAAAAATACAATATGAAAATAATTTGGCAAAAGTTAATCAAGAAATGAAAGAAAATGAAGTCAAAATTGTACCAAAAGAAGAAATTATGAAAAGGTAAGACACCAAGATTTTTTAATTGAATGATTATTTTATGTGAAATTTTCTCTCAATGGAAACATAGAAGGGAGTCCGATACATTGCACTTTTTTTTCGAAGGGTAAAAAGAAATGCTTGTATTAACAGAACTCTTGAAGTTGGATGCTTTATTAGAAGCTTCAAACGGAAATTGTGTCTTAAAAGTATAAAAAAACCACTTATCTGACTAATGCATCTGATACATGATAACCAGCTCTCACTCTGTTTTATGTCAATCCAAGGAGGATTCGGTAGAGCGGAACTGTAATGTATTTTTGCGTTATGCGTTTCTCCGGCATCTTTTTGCTAGGAACAAGAGTTAACTGAAACAAAATCCTTTTCAAATTGTAATTTCCATTTCTGATAAAATAATAAGCCGCCTCGTACTTAGAAATTTAAACTAAAATAAACGTCGTTCTTTCGAATTCATAATTTATGATTTTAGTTTTGTAGCTATAAATTTAAATTAATCTGTAATGTTGAGAAAAATAATAAAGCGAAAAACAAAAATTACAGGAATTAATAATGAATATTTTTACCGTGCGTAGTATATAAAAGGCACTTCATGATCGATTTATGCGCCACGAGTATCTAAAATTTGTAATAAAACATGCACAATCTAGAAAATATAATTAGTTGTTTAATTGTTAATTATATAGCAAATATCAAACAAAAGTTATTGAATAATTACAAAAACTGGTATTTAATTGCAGCTATTGGGTTGCAAATATAAATAATTATTCGTATAAATTTGTTACTAAATTTTGAGAAATTTGCTATGTTAAATCATATAACATTCATAAACTAATATATCAGACCCTATTTTTTGTATAGGTTACCCGGTGTGAGACACCAGTAATATGAATTTTTTATATATATACCCGGAACTTCGACCCTCTTGAACCACGGGGGGTCAAAAATTTGGAACAGCATTACAGAAATGTACATATATCATACTTGGCTGTGTATGACACCTGGTACTTCGTCCAGTGGTCCTCATATACTTGATGAAAAGTATATGAGCCTCCAGAACCACGAATGGTTCCGGTGATCTTGAACGATACGATATACAAACTCTATATAGTTAGACTTGTATTACCAAAAATTAAGCCTACATTAACTCACTAATTTCTAATATTCCGACTGAAGGGATAGCACAACAAGCCATTTACGCCTAGATTCATTCTAGTTGGATTGTCTTTGGTTCGAGCTTGGCTCAGCTTATTCCTTCTTTGCAAACTTCTTTGAGATTTTCAGTATAATTATTGTGGTGCATAATGCCACCTGGTGATTTACGGAGGGCGTTTCATCCACACTTCTAGGTTCATTAACACTTTGATTTGTTATCATCTTCATCAGTCTCGAAGTACAGAAAGCGAAAAGTAGGACGGGCTTGACATTGATTCGAATTTTTGTTGCTTTGTTTTAACTCTCAATTCATTACATCTCCAGATTAGCATCATTTGTGCTCCTGCTAAGCCTTCATAAGTGACATCTATTTTTTACATTATGCTACCTAGATATTGATCTTCTCCCTCGATGTTATTGCTATTAGATCCTAGAGCGATACAGTTTATTATCATATTTTTGTCTTGTTTATATTGAAAATATGACTAAAAAATTTGTAAAATTTGCTAAATTGTGTTAATTTTTTGTTAATTTACAATTAATAATAAAAACGTATGAAATGATAATCAGGTTTTCATCGTTTAACGTCGCTTTGAGATGTATAGAAATCAACCCCCTTTATACCTTTTGAAAAATATTCTTTGAATATGTTCCAAAGGTGGAAAGTATTTTCAAATCAAGCAAAAATGTAATTTCTGGATATTTTATTCGCTATTTTTAAGAATATTCTGATATCTATATTTCAAGTTTTGGCATATTTTAGTTTCTTTTATCCCAAAGTAAAATTATTTGAAATATATAGGAATCAATTTTTTGAATTTTATTTTGAACTATTATTTTTTGAATGTTTTACCAATAAGTAATTCATTAAGAACCAAAAATTAATTACACATAAGTCAACAAAAGATCTCCAAACACTATTTTTGGACCTATTTACCGATAGAAATACCGGCTAGCAAGGTAAAAGTTTTAATTTAAAGTGTCTTTAATATTTTCAATAAGAATATTTCTCAAAAATGTATCAAAGTTCTATTTTTTTCATTAAATCAAATCACACTTTTCTTATAATACTCTTTATCCTAACCCGTATTTATTAAGGCTTTTAAATTGGGTTATTTCAGGTTACAAGCAATAAAGGCATCTATAATCGGCGGTGAGAAAGCAAATGATGAAAAATTAAAAGAAAAACGTAAAAGAAAAAAATTAGCCGCTGAAAAGAAATTGCAGTTAGTATCATGAATATGATTAAAAATGTATGTTTAAGTGTTTAATGTTAATTCATATAAACTTTTAGTGCCCTCGCACAAGTATTAGCACGCGTTGAACAAGATGAAGATCGTGAACTACTTCAAGATCAATACAAAGACATAACTCAAGAATTGAATTTAAAAACCGAAGGTTTGCGAAAATATCGACATAAAGTGAAAGCACTTGAACGTGAAATACATGATATTCAAGGAGAATTTGAAACGGAACGAACCGACTATTTAGAAACAATACGTAAACATGAACGCACTATTAAATTACTATCGCAGATCATACATAAAATGGTGCCTATATTAAAAAAAGACTGCAACTATAGGTAATTATATTTGTAAACCTCTATCTCATTCTATGAAAAATAGTTTTTATTTCATAGGTATTTGCAATAAACTGTGCAAATAGTGATTTTTCCAATTTTGATCATTTGAGTGATTTATTTGTTTATAGTGATATAGAAACAATAAAATCGCAAGCTGTGTGGAACGAAGAAATTCGAAAATGGAAATTACCTGAAGTTATATTCGCTCGAACAACACTACCACCTGCAGGTACTCTAAAATTGTCTAATAAGTTGATAAAATCTGCAATTCTTACAGTTTTGCGGAGTATTTTTAAGATATTAATGAATATTTTCTCTGTATAAATCACACTTTCTTAGAAAATCTCTGAAAATGTCTTACTTTCTATTAGTTTAGTTTCTCTAAAAATAGGAACGTTTTTAGGGCCTGCTCACACCGTAGGGTTTACTGATCAGAAAATCTGATGGTTAACGCACACAATCAGACAGTCCTATAAGAAATTCTTATAAGAAAATCTGATCTTACATCAGACTATAAACTTAATCAAGTGCATATCATCGGATACGTACGAACCATAATGAATCAATGAACTTTCAAATATTTTAAATTTATTAATTACTTTTTTAACTAACAGATGGCAACATGATAAGATTTTCTCATCAGATAACCTGTTATAAAAATATTTTAAACTGATAAAAAGGAGTTATTATTTAGGTATAGGTACAATTAAACTGAAATTCTGTTTATCCCCCATCACCCAGAATAGTCTCTAAAACTTCACTTAGCGTAATCTAACCTAAAAACTAATTAACATTTAAACATTCTTCAAAACTTAGGAAGAATAAATACAAGCCAAACAGCTCCAGGTAGATTAGAGAGTGATTCAGATGGTGAATCAGGTCACGATTCAAATGACCAAGAAATATACATGCAAGATTTAAATCTTGAAAATCATTCGGACACGAATTCAGTTGAAGAAATTTTATTAAAGGTGATTGTAAATACATCTCGATTTATGAATCCTTTCAATATATTTAAATTTATCGAGAGGCAGATAGTAAATAATGTGTCCGCTATTATGTTTTACATTAAAATCATTTCACGTGTGTTTGTGTTTTGATAAATCACTTTTGCACAGTGTGGTTTTTTTTTGTGTGCTTTCAAACTAGGTAAAGGATGGTCATCAAGTAGTTGTTCAAGTAGCAGTGGCACGTCTAACAGTGATCCCAGCACTCCGCCTTCACCAGAATATCATTCTCATAACAACAATATTTTACTTGCCATTAGCCATGTGAGTATAAAAATTACATATATAATCATGGAAAAAGAAATACCTAGCTTTGTATACGTGTGAAATAAAATTTTAACTTACCAAAATAAACAAAATATAAAAATCTTACCATTACCTGAAATTATTAATGTATAATAGCTAAGTCATTGGTTTAAATTCTCACTTTATAATGGTTATTAAGCTCAATGCATGCAAGTGTGTGTGTGTGTGTGTTTTTTTTTTTATTTTCTTTTAAAGAGGGTGGGGGAATCGCCTGGATATGTGAAGACTCGACGCAGCGTCATCTATAACTCAACGCTAGCGCCCATACTCACTAAGCCCTAAACCGCTTTTCTTCTATCCTCTTATACCCCACGGAAACCGCATTATCCGCATAACCGTCAGGCATTACTTCGTGAGGGGAGGATCTAGCTATTGCTCTTCCTTCTAAGAGATCTATCAGGTGGTTAAAGAATTTATTTTGAAGTATTATTATTTCACGGCCTGTGTGATTCACTGAGGATCACAAAAATACAAAGATACTATATAGGCATTAATTTATTTTGAAAAATAGCAAATCGTCCAATGCTTTTACGAAGTTCCAACAACATATCTTATTTAGGCTCAAAAAAATTTTTTGTTTAAAAACGAAGTAGTAACAATTCTGTATAAAAAAATTGATTGCTTGTCAGAGAAAATAGTGGTGCAATTTCTGACTTTTAAGATATTTGACAGTCACATTTGACAACATCCGCATAACTGAATAAATTGTATAATTAAAATTAAATCGGCGTTTCCATTTTAATTGATGTCTCCGAGAATTCTCCTCAATGGTTTGCTTTCAAAAATAAGTAAATTATTTTCTTCATTGGAGAAGTTTAAGATTTTGAAAAAATCAGTTTTAAACATGTAAACATGTGAAAGTTTTCATGGCACGTAACGAAAATCAAATGTTTCCTTTTTTGAAGACACCACTGCTTGTCTACCTCAAATCCTAAAAAACAATTATGTTAATGGTTATAACTATCAAGTTGCCAAATTAACCTCATGACTGCCTTTATACAATGTTCGAACGTTCCAGAAGCTAATCTAATCTAATCTAAGCTAATCGCAGTTCCTTTCTTAACGTCGTCATCTTGTAATCGATTCCCATGTCGTCTCCGGTATTTACTTCTTTGGATTTCGTAACAAGGTGATTTTTACTGCGTTTGGTTTCTAGGCAAATCTTGTCTTAGAAGATTTGGGAGCCAATAACTAAACTATCGCCGGTATAGCGCTCCGGGTTATTGACATACACAAATCTGATACAACACATTAAGGTAGAAATTATCGTCTTCATAACTTGAGAATCGACTATCCTGTTTGCAGATTATATTTAGAGGACTCTGAAACCTCTTTCATGTTATTTGCACATTCAGAAATCAACAAGATGTTATATATTATATCTTGTTAGCTATTCTTGGAGTTTAATTATAAAAGTTCATGGGAGAGGGGGTCCAACCTTCTCAGATCCTCACTACAAATTACTTCTTCCAAGTATTCACATTTAATATCAAATACATAGCTATAATAAATTGAGGTAATTTAAAATTTTATTAAAGCTATTTATGTAAGTGTTTATTTCTATAATTAATAATAATAAATACAGTACATCATATTAGGGGTTTCAGTTCTTAATAATAGGCTGGAAGCATATGTACATCTTCTTTTTGGGGTTCTAACAGTTATCTTAAAAATCTCATAAAATATCGTGTCTGCATCGTGTGTCAATTGACTTTGAAGTTATTCAATGTCAAAGGTCACAAACATCGCTTTTATCTTATGATTATCTCGATTTCTATAAATCCGATCTATAAATTTTACGATATATTTTGTTCCAAACAATTTTTCATGCGCTCAATCATAATTTGTCAAAACGTTTTGAAGAAAAGTTTTGTGTTTTGACTAAGCATTTTCTAATTTGTATGAAGAAAATTTCTTCTTATTGTAATTGAGTACACTTCCAGTTAAAATATCAAGCAATTCTATGACTTATGGTATGATGACGGCAGTCCTCTTGTTTTTGGATTCTTGGATAGATATTTCTATGATAAGAACATTTGCATCGCCTCTCGCTTGTTTTGTTGTGCATTATCGTATTATCGATTAGGCAAAACCCTATCTTAACTAATCGGCACAATCATTGTTCCGTCGAAACAAACTTCATAACATCTCGAAAGACTGTCAGAAATTCATTTTAAAATTTCAGGTGGAAAAATGTTTGGAACAAAATTTGTCGCAAATTTTATGCTCTATAATTTTTTATAATAAATGTTAACATTATTAGAGCTATAGAAACCGAGTATATCACGAAAAGTCAATTTTTGTGACCTTTGACCTTGAATAGCTTACGATGCATACACAAGAATTTATGAACCTTTTGTTTCCAATTTATTATCTCTCATTCCGAAGTTGACCTCCTTTTTTGCTTAAATAACTGGATCCATAAAACAAGAATAAGACCTACAAAATATTATTAGCCTGCTAAAAATTTAGATGTAAATAGTTTTTGATATCTGAAATCAAAATGTTTTCAACAGTTTTTTGAAAATGCTTTTCCAAATTTATGAGTTTCCAAGCTTTAGATTTATTTAAGAAAAAATAACAAGAAAATCCAGAAATTGCTTATAATCAGTTTTTATACGATCAACATAGTCATAAAGGTAGATGGGAATATAGACCTTTTCATTTTAAAATTTGTTTCATACTGTTGACAATAAGTTTGACAAAGATAGAAAATATTTGCTTCTCATTTTATTACATTAGTTTTTTGACATTCTGTCCGAAACAAAAACGAATCGAAAATTAAAATGAAAAGCCCTATTGTGGCAAATATTTAATCCACAGACATATAGTAGCCATGTGCCTATAAACAACTACGTCATGGTAATGCTATTATCAACACGAACACTTTGGGTCAGCGCACACCATAAGATTTTCTGATCAGAAAATCTGATGTTCAACGCACACCATCGGTTAGTTCTATAAGAAAATCTGTTCATACTTCAGACAATAATCTTAAGCAAGCGCATATCATCGGAATTCATCGGATACGTACAACGAACCAATGAACTTTCAAATATTTTGAATTAATTAATTAATTTTTTACTAACAGGTGTCCTACTTCAGTAAACATCGAACGATTTTCTGATCAGAAATTCTGATGCTACTTCAGACAGCATCATATGTATGCATGGGCACTACTACACTATAATTTTAAGTTGTGTGCTGGCCCTTTAACTTTAACTATTGTTATGATAAGAAGTGATTCGAAATATTTTTACGAAATATTTTAAATTAAAACTTTTGATAGAAACTATTTTATGTAAAAATTAATAGAAACTGTTTCATATAAAAAAATTTTCTCTACAGTTTTTAATTGAATCTCTTACCCTTTTTTAATATTTTAAATGCCTTTTTTAATAGACGTCGGTGGCTAGAATAGTTTTTAATATTTTTTTCATAAAAGCGGAACTATTTAAAAAGAAATTCATTTTTTTTAAATATTCCACATTCTATAATCTTCAGGTTGTCATTTAGATTTTCACATTTTCAACATAAGTGTTATTCCCAGAATTCTTGAAAACATTTTTATATTCTTTTATATGAACAACAAACAATGCGGTAGTGTCTATATAAATACGCATTTTTCTTTCGCACTTTGTAGGCGACACTTAAATTCAATACAATGATCACCATGTAAAACTATGTGCGACGAACTTTTAACCCAAAATAACGATGATATATTCCTTAAATTTCCTAAGAACATTCAAGAATCAATATCTTAATATCAAAAACTATCTACATCTGAGATATTAATCTCTCTGGCATTCGTTTCAACTAAAGAATGTACTTGCCTATACTAATGGAAAAATTCTAATTATTTTATGTAAATTCAACAAGAAGTTGGAAAAATCAGAAAAGGAAAATATTGCTGGAAATTATTTTAAACCACGACGAGCTACACAACTATTGAATAATTCAAATCATGCTGATCCAACAAAAGCATTTAATATTTGGCGAGGTATGAAGAGTATGTATTTCAATATAATTATAAACATAATGTTTTTATTTAAGGTAGTACGAGAAGTGAGCGATCATGTAATGAATTATTTTGCATATGATTACTTATTATATTTTACATATAATGGAATGAAAATTGGAAATTTTTTATTTTATATTTAATTATATTTAACTAAATTTTTATATCTTTTTTATTTAATATGTTTTAAATAAAATGGTGCAAATGATAATTTTTGTAAATTTCATTATTAATGACAACTTTTAATTAGACAGTTTTTTTTACGATCAAATCTGGATTGAAATTATCAAAATACGGTATATTCATGCCGCTTTGCAATAAGACTAATGGTAAAAATTTATACTTTTAAGTTTATCATCCTTCCCACCTTCCAATTTTCAAAATTCATATAAATTTATTTGAGCTTCCATAAAGAAAATCAAGCCTTTTACCTAAATTGCTTCCTTGGTCGTACTACCTTAAAGAATTGTAAAAATCAGTTATCAAAAATATAAGGCCATTTCAAACGAGAAAAAAAGATACAAAAATAGAAATTTGCCGCACTATTTTCGTTGTCGCATTCAGAATAAAACCTTCACCAAATCATTTTAGTGTAATTATCACAAATACAAAACTTTTCAAATACATTTGATGTGTGTTACAAATGTATTAACAGATACAAGGATGCTGTTTGTTGTAGTATATATAGCCTGTGCTTCGAAAGTACATCAGGGTTTTCAGAAGTGGTGATTTATCGCCATTTTACTTCTAAACGCTAGTCCAGGTGATAATTTTATTGTTAGGCTACTGCTAACCATTGTGTCGATATTTGAGTATATTCTTTATATTAATAAAATATATTCATTTCAGTAAAATTTTTTATCTCGTATACTCATGCGTCGTTTTTTGTATGCGTGTATGTAAGGATCACAGGTCTCACACAAGTCTGCTTACTGTTGTGTTCTCTCTCTAACATGTAAGATACACAAGACAGAGTGTCTTGTCTATCTATAAAATATATGATATGTTTGGAGTCATCATATACATTCATATTACACTAACTTAGTGCTAAATAAACTAAATTGTATAAGAAAAGGATTTTGCAATTGCTGATTTTTATTTAGCACAATAATAATTTTAAATAAATATATTTAAATCTTAACTTGTTATTCAAAATTTTTTTGGCGATATCATATTTAGAATTGGGTAGTTTTGGCTACTTGATTGCCTAAAATTGGCGAAATTTATATCTATCTGACAATCTTGAAGTATATTACCGACCAGCTGGCCATCCAGGTATGACGGCATCAAATATGATATTTAATATTGCTAATTTACAATATTGATGACATCATCTAGCATTAATTACCTTAATTTTAATGATTATTTTGAAGGAAATTGAAATTTCCTTCGAAAGAAGCTGGCAACAACTAGTTTGAATAAGTAAAATAAAAAGTTTGATAGGCATACATTGTGTTATACAACTGAATTATAATTTGATTGATTTTGACAACTGGTATTTGTATTTTTTCGGTTTTAAATGATATAAATCTAAACGTTGAATGGAATGCATGTGGAAATTTCACTTTATATAAAATCAATTCAATTCAATACTGTTTGGATTTTTAATCATTTTAATTACAAAAATACTATTCTTATTTATTCTAAAAAGTATTTAAAACGCATTTTCATAGATTTTGCACAAAAAAATCGAGCGCATTCATCTACCACTACAGACATTGGATACTTAACCACATCTCCATCAGGAGCAATTGGAAGTTTAAATAATAGTTGGAACGGTTTCACGCATCCACCAAGCACAAATTCAAATTTAACAAATTTGTGGATAAATGGTAAGATAGGTATTATTTAAAAATAATAGTTACAAATTGATTTTTACTTTATTTCCAGGTAATGGTGTATCATCCCCAGAATTACGCAGACCATTAAGATTGGATGCTTTACCAACAATTGAAAAACGCCATAAGAATAAATTAAATACATTAGACTTAATTTAACAATACGTTTTTTATATGCGATAAATTTTTTGTGAAGCCAAAACAATAATAATTTTTGCAAAAAGAAAAAAATGTTATTTATAGAAAAAAATTAGTTTTATAAATTCATTAGCGCCAATAAATAAAGGTGATAATTTGAATTGAATAAATTCTGTAAAAAATATTTTCAATACAGTGTGATATGTTTGACAAATTTAAATATTTTTTGAATAATAATTTGTAAATAAACTTATATTTTTGAATAAAACTGTTTCGATAACACAGATTTTAATATTTTATAAAGTTGTTTGATAAAAATTTTATTAAATTACAAATTGGAAAATGTTTTTCTTTCCTTTTATGCACTAATATCATCCTTATCATTCACATTATACCTACATACATCGATCTTGCTATAGAGAAGGAGATGCTATACTCTTTTATGTACGCATTCTCTCTGAAAATGGGTTAAAAATCTATTATTGAAATGTCATTCGTGAATATTCTGAGATCCAAGTAAGTTTGTTTCATAATAGTCGCTTATGTTTTTTATATATTAATAAAATCAAATATTCGAGCGGAATATTTTAAATAATGGAACTAATAAATTTTGATCAAATTTGTCGAATTTGTTGGAAAAGCAATAATTTACGTACGGTATTTAATGAGGATATACCATCAATGTGTGAAATGTTAATGGCATGCTCCCCAATTGAGGTATTTATAAAAATTATTATAAATAATACATTCTCTCAATATATACAAAAATTTAGGTTTGCGAAGAGAATGGTTTACCAACAAAATTATGCGAAGATTGTGGCTTAGAATTGAAGACTGCTTTCACTTTTCGTACAAAATGTATATCATCTGAGATAAAATTTAAGAAATATTTATTAGATCACGGCAGTAAGTAATTAAAGATATACGAAATTTTGTGAACCACCTATCTTTGGGGTAATTTTTTTAGTTGAAACCACTGTGCAATATGTGCATAATGCTGAAACAGATGAAACAATTGAAACAATTCACACAACGGTAGCGATAAAAGCTGAACACATTCCCCTTCCTCTTATAAATAATACGAATATATCAAGTATTATAAATAATTCTAATCTCAACGAAACATGCGAAACATCACATACAACGGTAGCGATAAAAGCTGAACACATTCCCCTTCCTCTTATAAATAATACGAATATATCAAGTATTATAAATAATTCTAATCTCAACGAAACATTCGAAACATCACATAATATTATTCAATCGAATGAAAATATTAATGATAGCATAAAAGATGAATGTACGGCTGAAATTAAACAGAAGAATTTAGTAAAGTGTGAAGAAAATCGAATGGTTAAAAAAAAATATTCATGTAATCAATGTAAAAGGTCATATTTGCATCCTCGAAATTTAAAACGGCATATTAAAGAGCATCATAATGGCAATATACGAAAACCGCAAACAGGTAACTGAAAATTTAACAAAATTGCAATCTAATTGAATCGATTAGACTAATCTAAACAGATTTCATAAGAAAAATCTATAATTTTTTTTATAACATACTCATAACTTCTGCTCTGATAACCGCTATTATAAAGTCATAGTCATATAATAAGTTATATTTTTTCAGTTTTAATTATGGCTTAGCTAGATTATTTTGCATTTAGTTTGTGGATAACTGACGGTATTTTGCCAATATCTAATGAAATCGATAAGTTAACAATGAATAAGATAATTTTGAAAACTCTTGAATAAAAATACATATTTCAATTCAGTGAAATTTGTTATCTATAAAACTCAGTTTCCAAAAATATACTCTATTAAATATATTCAAAAATTTGAATAAGAAATGATTTCCAGTCATAGTCATATAATAAGTTATATTTTTTCAGTTTTAATTATGGCTTAGCTAGATTATTTTGCATTTAGTTTGTGGATAACTGACGGTATTTTGCCAATATCTAATGAAATCGATAAGTTAACAATGAATAAGATAATTTTGAAAACTCTTGAATAAAAATACATATTTCAATTCAGTGAAATTTGTTATCTATAAAACTCAGTTTCCAAAAATATACTCTATTAAATATATTCAAAAATTTGAATAAGAAATGATTTCCTATTCCATTCTAATGATTTCCTATTCAATTTCTGTTGGATTGAGTAGGGCTTTTTTAACAGGGTACTGTATATAGCTAATTATAATCAGTTGAATTTTCTCCTCTTGTTTTTTTCTAAATTTTTCTAAAGAAATGTTTCAAGTAAAAATTGGACCATTTGTTAGAATAGAATGAAGTGAAATACCCGGTAGTTACAGATATAAGAGGCCCTGATAAAAAAGTCAATTTCAGTCCAATAGGAATGAATAGGAAATCAATAGGATTGAATAGAATATTTCTATAGGATTGAATAGAAATTTTTTATCAGGGGATACAGAATACCGCCTGTGTTTCGAAAGTATCAACGTTTGGAAACTCAGCTAGATGTGACGCCATCAATATTTGATATTTAACATTGTTAATATACAATATTTATGACATATTATCTATATGTCATCCAAACGTTAAATTTTCGAACACAGCTCAAGTTTGGTTAATGTATGATAAAGCGTTCGATACTATTATACCATGCCACTGTCACATACAGGCCAATTTTTTAAAATCACTTGTTTGGACTCAGGGAATCATATATTTAAAATTATCTAAACAAATGTTTTTTAGAGAATTTTACGAAAATTGCACGAGATGTTTGTTGAGCTAACCTAAATTATAGTATGCTTTTACTAGGCGAAGAAATTGAAGCTCAAATTTTATTTTGCATAATTTCACTTTTATTATACATTTAAAAGTAGACTTCTTCGCCTAATAATAGAATTCCACAAAATAAATCCTCTTTAATAAATTATGATTTTACGGTTTATTTTATGCATTTATGAAAAAAATTTTTCCAAATTTCGCAAAAGAAAGAAATAGTCAAATTATTTTACTTTTAGGTCAGTTTGCTAAGCGATTAAAATTTTTACACATCAAAATTTTTTATAGGTTCACGAGATTTACGATGTTGCATTTGTCGTAAAATATTTTCATTTCGTAATGCATTAATACGGCATTTACGTGTGATACATCATAACATTACACAGAAGTGTTTTAAAACTGTGAAAGGAAAAAAATGCTGTACATCACAAATCAACATTTTTATAGAAAATATTCACGAAAGTACTAACCAAGAAAAGGGTAAGAATATTGAAGTAGTATTTGACATATATTTTTCGTTATCGCACATAAAAGTCTTGGTTTCGAGTCAAAGAACTTTATTACTCTAAGGCCCGTTTTTTTGGTCGATTCTCATTTTTAATTTCGCCTTAAGGATACGATTAAGGTAACGTTTCGATTTACAGTCACAACTTAAGCATCGTCTTAAGTATAACCTCAAATATACACTTAAACAACCAAGGCAATCGATTCTTAAGCAAATATTTTTATATATTATTTTTTACTTTTTTAAAATAGTTGTGGAAATATTTTATAATTTGCATTAATGTAAATAATATTTAATTATCAAATTTAGACGCATAGTTTTACGAACTTCCGAATGTCAAAAACACCTGTATTTCGAAAGTTTAATATCATGAATTGATATCCACATATGACGTCATATTAACATTGCTTGATAAAAAATCATATGAGTATGCTCATTCATTATGTAATGCTTTCGAAACACAGGCACATATAATTCAGTTGAATAATAGCGGGAAATGTAAAAAAAGCCAAATAAAATTAAGATATTTCCTCAAAGACAACGGGAACACCGTATTTTATTTTTCACCGTATTTGATTCTAAAAAATAAATAGTTTTTAAAAATAAATTTTTTTTTATATGAGTTTCATAAGAGATGTTGTTTTCTTGAATTTTATTAAATATTATGCTACTTCCGGAAAAAATATAATAACACACAATGAATGGTACTTTCTAAGTCGATTTTATTAAGTGGACGATGACATATAATTTTTTGTATTGCATTCGAAAGTGCGTTATTTATTCTTTAATATACTTTAATTTCAATGATTCAACTTAAAATTTAATATCACATATCTAGCCTTAAATAACAACTACACCTACCGGAAAATAATATAAAAAACACTTAAGCATGCAATTCAATAAGAAATTCTCAAGCAACAATTACTTAGAGAAGTTCTTCTGGGTTTATTAACAGCTGTTAGAAGCATACAATTTTCTAAAATAATAATTAAAAAAACATCTAAGTGAAATTGTCCAAGTGTTATGAAATTTAGTATACACAATATTGACATGAAAACTTAGTGCTTGTTGAAAAGTTTTTGTTAAAAAAACAATTCTAAATATAAAATCAAATTTTGATTTTTACTTTAAAAATATTTTTTTGGGAAAACTTTTCGACAAGCACTAGATTTTTTTGCTTTTGAGTTTTATGTGCTGAATTGAAAGAAATACAACGTATATTACATATTATTTAAGCCAATAGCTGTTTAGAAGCACTCTCGTTTATATAGTGATAACAACTGTTGATAAACCGCTTTAAGACATGAGTGTGAATAGATATTTTAAATGCAACTAAAAAAGGCGGACTTATCTGAGAAATTCTTAAGCTTATTCTGAAGTAACGACCATGAATTCCGGCCTGTGGCTAGAGTAAAATTAAAAAAATGTCCCCATCAGAATTATTCATTCGAATTCTTCCAAATGAAATTTGCCACTAGACCTTCCTAATTTTGCATTTATTTCAAAAACGGATTTTGTCAAATTAAGTGCGATTACAAAAAAAAATCAAGTGGTACATTTTATTTCAGTATGTAAATATTTCTTAGGTATTTTTGGTGATATCAATATTTCTGATGATGACCTTTCCGAATCTGGCCGAGAGAATACACATGGTAATTTACAAAATGAGACCGAAAGTAAAAATAAAGAAAATGTTGAAATTAACGATAAAATTGAAAATAAAGTTATGTTAGATATTAGCAATGAAGTTTTTCTAGGGAGTGTTGATAGTATATTAAAAGAGCATGATAATGTTCAAATGTTTCAGGATGAAAATCAAACTGTAATTATAAGTTTTATTTTATAACTAAAACTATTATTTCGATTGACAAAATTATGACAATTAAGTATAATAAAAATAATTAACTAATCATGATATATCGTGGTCAGAATTTTGTGAATCAACATACAAAAAATATAAATTCAATTCATAGCGTAATCGTTGTTTGAACTCAATTTGGAGTAAAAAAAGAAAATATTATGACCCGACCTCCCACAATAATTTTTCGTATCAAAATTCTTAAAAATACGCGGCGAATTTCTAATCAGAGAAAATCTGAATTATGTGGTTTAAATGAATTAAAATGTTATATTAAAATAATAAATCAAATTTGACTATCTAAAGTAAAAATTAAAATTTCACATTACTGCAGCACACACTTTATAAGCCGGAGAATGTGTAAAAATAGTGGAACAGCTCCGATTTTTTAAATTATTGTTTGTACGTGTTCCTCAGGCCTTCAGAAACATTCATCGCCACTAACCTATGCTTAACTGCGAAAACTGAGAAAATTAGGGTAGTTTTCCCAACTCAAATGTAACAATAATAAAAAAGTTTAAAAAATTCAAGATTTGACAACGCAAATTGTCTTACGTGGGTTTTGAGGTCAAAAAGCAACTAAAAATTGTTTCAACCCTATTAAAAAACCGTAAAAGTTACAGAGATTAAACATATTTTAAATTAAAAATTTTACCTTGTAAATCATTTCTCGGGGTTTTTGTGGGCCTAATCAAGATTTAAATCAAGTGAGAATAGTTACAACACCATTAAAGCCAGCCACCTCAAGAAATTCAAAATTTCGCCTCGTAAATCGTCACTATGAGATTTTTGGAGTGGCTGATTACGAATCCGAGGTCAAAAAACAGCTGAAGATTGTTTCAACCCTCAGTAAAACCACTCTTAGTAGTGACTGAGATTAAAAATAAAATTGTATAACTCAAAATTTTACTTGGAAGATTGTCTATCGGGAAAATTGTCTCTTGAGAATGGTTGCAACCCCATTAAAAAAACTGCCCCTAAAAGTGACAGTGAATTTGAAAAATCTAAATTTCTCCTCAAGAACCGTTTTTAAGTGGTTTTGGGGGTTCGTTTATTACGAATCTGTGGTCAAAAGCAAATTGAAGTTAGTTGCAACCGCATTAAATCCGTTACTAGAATTAATAGAGATGAAAAATATTTTTAAATTCAAATTTTCACCCTGGAAAGAGTCTATAGGGGTCGCTGATCACGAATTTGAGATTAAAAAAAAACCCTGAAAATGGTTTCGAATCCAATAAAACCACTTGTAGAAGTGACAGAGATTTTAAAAAAAACTTTAAATTTTTTAATGGAATTTTGAATTAAAGTTTTCGGGTGGGTTTAATGGAGTTGCAACACAAAAACCACAGAACAACGATTTAAGAAATGAAATTTAGAATATTTAAATTTTTTAGCTTTATCACGTATAGGGGTGGTCTTATTGGAGTTAGCAATCCTTAGTTGTTTTAAGCAGCGATCGCGAAAACCCTCGATCAATTCTATGAGAGGCTTTTTTGGGGTTGGAACCATTCTCTTGCTTTTTGACCTCTTTGTGATACGTGATCAGTGACCCAAAAAACAATTAAAAACTATTTTGAAGGTGAAATTTAGAATTTTTAAAATTTTTTTATCACTCTTCTAGGGGTGGTTTTGCACGGGGATGGAACTATCCTCAGTTGCTTTTTGACTTCGGATTAATTTGTGATCAGTGGCCTCGAATACCCCCGAGAAATGACTTCCGAGGTGAAATTTTGAATTTAAAATATTTTTTATCTCTGTGATTTCTAGGGAGTTTTAATTTACCATTCTCAGTTGCTTTTAACCTCTGGGGTTTTAATTTGTAAACGCTTGTAAAAGACGCAGTATTGATAGATACATATGTATATGTGTAGTGAAGAGAATGATACCAGTCAGTTGGAATTTAGTCGTATAGCTATGCAACCTATCGTTGAATGCTTGTGTAGAATGTGAGTTCTCACAAAAGTGTTTGTTGTGTACAGTAGTATGCTTATGTTGAAGACTTTTTGTGTTGTGAGAGTTTTTTGTTTATGTGAGTGAGATGGTTTTTGATTTGATGGCAGCGATGTTGTGTTGTGAATTGAAATGTTGTAAAAACCTCGGGGAGATTAAAAACCGTTGAAGAAAACAGACATGAAGTGCATTTTATTCGTACGGTGTAGTAAATATATTTCTTACGACATACTACAGCGTAATATTGGAAACATTTTTTTATCCACAACTTTCGTGTTTCTTAGATATGAATTTTAGAAATATCAAAGGTACATAAAATAAAATTATCAAGATCAATTGAGTTTCTAAGAAATTGAAATTGTTCCTTCAGCGACTACGCTATGATAAAAATAAATAAAATATTAGATATAATTATGAAATATTAGATATTGTTAAGAACTGTTTATAGCTTTAGAACCCAAATTTTTCTTCTAAATTACGTTTTTTCATCTTCTAGGTATTTATTGTTGAAGAGAGTTTATTTAACAAAATTGCATTAGTTGCTAAAAATTCAAGAAAATCAGAAGACATAATCGATGTAGAGGACGGTGTTGAATATAAATGTCAATTATGTGAAAATATATTTACTTCGTTATCTGACTTAAAAAATCATATAAAGATATCACATATTATTGTCGAAAATGAAGATGATCTAGTTGAAAAAAATGATCTCTCTAATGAGGATGTCGAGTTTGACGACGATATGAATGCCAAGCTAGTAGCAAGTGAGAATGAAATTGAAATAATAAATGAAAATGGCGAGAAAAAAATAAAATATTCATGTAAAGTCTGTGATAAGTCGTATAATGCTAAAAATAATTTGCATAGACATATCAAAGATAAACATTTACCAAAAACATCGGAACCAATACGGCAATACAAATGTGAAATGTGTGATCGAGAATTTGCGCGTAAAGGATTGTTAGAGCGCCATAGAGAATCACATTTAGAACGTGTTGCGTATCAATGTGAACAATGCGGGGATGTTTTTGATCAAAAAAAGAAATTACGCTTACATACAATTAAACATGAAACACAGAAAAAGTTTCAATGTGATGTTTGCAATAAATGGTTTTTACGATCGACTACTTTGAAGGTAATCCTGGTCATTTAGATACATAGTTAAAATATGCATTTAAATTAGTTTTTAATATTTGTAAGTTTATGTATGTTTTAGGTTCATAAAAAACAACATGCTAGTATTTTACCATTCCCATGCCCTGAATGTGATCGTGCGTTTAGTATGCGACCAGCATTAGAGGCGCATGTTCGTACACATTCTGAAACTAGACCGTATGTTTGTAATGTTTGTCGACGTGCATTTCGACATCCTGGTCACTTAGACACGCATTTAAAATTGCATACAGGCGAACGACCATATTCATGTACAATGTGCGAAAAGTAAGTACTTTCCCTTCAAGTATAGATTAGCTAGCTAGTCGTTACAAAGAAAAATATAAAAATCAGAAATATTAATAAAAATATTTTCTCAACTCTCCGAATACTTTACTTATACCCAGTAAAAAATAGAGATGGCATGTTTGTATTCACATAAGATAAATCAAAATAAACTGATAAGTATACGTCTGGCTTGCGTAGGTCTTAAATATATAATTATTTAAATATATTAATTTAATTTAATCACTTTTTTCGCAGGCGATTTACAACATCAACGCATTTAAAATACCATATAAAGGTACATTTAGACCAACGTGATTTTAAATGTGAAATATGTGGACGGGCATTTATACATAGTACAGAGTTAAAGTACCATATGATATCACATTCACAAATTAAGGAAAGGCCATGCCCCATTTGTGATAAGTTGTTTGCACGAACTAATCAAGTAACAAAACATTTAAAACAAGTACACCATATTACAAAAAATTTTTATGCTCATTAAATATTATTTTATTAATATAATATTATAAAACGAAAAACTGTTATTTTTTAACGATTCTCGATTCTTAAGAAATTCACTAAAGAGTTTGAATGGTCACGCTTTAACCACCAGTTAAAAGGGTTCGTTTCATAGATGGATTATTTCATAGCATAGTGTATTGTGGCATTCAGTCGATACATTCGCTTAGTGATCGATCACTTATCGTTCTATTATTTTATGCTTAATGGTAAAAAACTTATGATCAGTTATCATATCATTACTAATAGGACGCCATTTTAGCGATCGGTTTTCAAATAGGATAACCTATCGCATTCCAATCAATGATCATAATCATTAACCTAATATTTCTCAAAAATTTTATCAATATACTCTCGTTAATAATTCTTAACTTAAGTGAGAAAAGCATTCAACGTCAGTTATAAAGTAAATAATAAATTTGTAATTAGTACCTTTGTTTTGGCGTATGCTCAAAAGCCGCGTAGAAATGGTTTTGGAAATAAGTTTTTGAAAATATTTCCTAAAATTTGTATAAAAATACTAATAGCATCAGCTGAAAGCGCGAGAAGTTTTAAGTACGAGTCATGTGTAATATTAAAATTGAGCGATCATAAATTTATTTGCTCTTCCAATTACTACTGTACAAAAAGGAGACTAACTTTTGATTAAGGCGACTGATTGAAATTGAGTATTATGTCAATTTTCAGGATAATTCCAAAATTTATAATTTAGAAGCAATGTTATTTCGCAAAATACAGGCCGTTAAATAATATAAATACTTATTGTGTATGCCAAATCTCATTTGAATAATTTTTTCATATAAACAGGTTTGGAAAGTCAATGTTAAAAAAGTATGACCAAAAATCTATAATTAATGGCTGCACTTGTAAGTTGACGTGCATGCAAGTAGATATAATACTAACCACACCAACGACTGACAGTACCACCACTAATGCATATCTATTAATACACTCATATTTGCATACATACACACATGTTTCGCTATGTTTTTTTAATAAAAAGAGTCAAAAGTTGTCCATTTGAGCTATCAAGACCACGGATGTATAATATAATAGGTTTCACATCTTCATATACAATGCATTAACAAAATAAGGTGCTGTTCTTGAGGCAGGTTCTATACTTACCAATACTGCCAATAGAGACGCTTTCCATTACGCGGGTAGTTCTGAAGCCTACACATGTTTTTCTCATTATTTTTAAAAAATCGGTTATTTCCCATTTCTTAGAATCTTTCGAAAAGTTTAGACGTGTATTATACCACAATTAAATTTTACAATGTGGACTTTCTGTATTCTGCACTAAATTGTAAGACAGGGCTATGAAATTTAAACGTTCGGTATTATAAGTACCAAATAAATTTTTTTAAATTATAAAATCGAGAGATAGATTTATACATTCAAATATACAATTATTTAAGTTAATAAACTATACAGAAACATGCTTTGCAAAATATACTTCGATATATAAACAGATGTTTATAAATTGACAATTGGGAAAGTTTTATCAAATTATAAATTTTAATTTCCCTGGAGGTGACATTTTGTCATTTGTTCTGTTCTATTATACCAGAGACTTAAAAAATTTGCAATTAAAAAAACATAGTCAAAGTTGACAAATCATTAATGATTATTATAGTTTTTCTTACATGTTTGCAACTTTCTAAGTCAAATTCTTCAAAAGAAAAGCTAGAAAAAAAATTGATTTTATATCAAATTCTCGAAAAATTGATAGTCCGGTAACCAATTACTAATTGAATGTTCCCGCAATTCCTAAGAGTATGGTCTGCCTCCTCCTCATGGTCTCCGCTTCAATTATCAAATTAATTAGTGGAATAAACGGGTACCAAGCGCAGCCACAAGAATTGTCTTCATAGTCCCAGTTACACTGAGAGGTATAATTCTTAGCAGGTTATCCAATTTTTTTCTAGCCACGGCTAAAGAAGTCCTTGCCCACCAAACTAAACAGCCAAATGTGAGCATCAGTTCAACAACCATTCTAAAAAGGCAATTAAACATGTGAGGCTGGAGTCCTCAGGATTGTCCAAATGTACTTCTGCACATCCAGAAGATACCATTTGCTCTGGTTAGTCACCAGTCCAAGAGTTCGCCTTTGCACAATTTTCCATACAGGAGTACTCGAAGATGCTTGACTGAACTGGTCAATGAAATTTCGATGCCATGCATGCTGATCGTCCTTCGCGTGATTCCCCGTCTCTTAGTAAACAAGACACAACTAGTTTTCTCCGACTTGACAGAGAGTTCTTTTGTCCATGCTCGTAAGAAATCATTCGTAGCATCATATCGTAGAATGTGCTGACTATCTCCAACTGGCCAATACAAAGGATGAAGCGATTGGTATCTGCACAGGCAGCACTCAAGGCGCTATCGAGCTGTATGGTGTCATCGTGACTCTTCAAGGAGACTAGGAACAGTCTGAACAACCTGGCGAGAAACAATAAAGTCACAATTACCTGGATCCCTGGACATTCTGGTTGGAACGGTAATGAGAGAGCAGACAAGCTGGCCAAACTGGGAACCACTCTAGCTCCCACACAAGAAAAGCTTGCGAGAATGCCATACCAAGAAGGTCTTAACAGACTGAACGACAGTCTGAAAAACCAACAACTAAAGGCATGAACTAGCTACGAGGGAGGGCGAACAGCCAAAAGCCTGTTGGGTGAAGGAAACTCGCTCAGGGACAGGGCAGAGGAAATTCTGAAACTTAACAGAGCTGATATTAGAGTCATCGTAGAGCTACTCACAGGACACAACAACCCGAACAAGTTCCAACATCAGATTGGAAAACGACAATCGCCCGCATGCGAAAGATGCGGGGAAAATTCAGAAGAAACATCAATCCACTTTTTCTGTAACTGCCCAGCGCTAATCCAACAGCGTAGGAAATGGTTTGGTCCGGCCTTAATCGAACCAAAAGAAATTAGGAAACTCAGTGCCAAGCAAATCCTGGGTTTCAGTTTATCAGCTGGTTACATAAACCAGTGAGAATAGAAGCGGGGATAGAGTACAAGGTTCTACTGGCTAGGTGCTCTGAACCATTGCTCTGATGCGAAACGCTCGAGCATGGCCCGCTTACCTTCATACATACATACATACATACATACATCATATCGTAGATAGGGTCTTCAACCTTGACTGATTAATATACATATGTGTGTGTGTGTGTGTCATCAGCGTATCCTTGGCAATAATCCCTGTCTCTTTGAGACCGGTTAGCAAGTTGTGCTCCACCAGATACTACTTTCTCCACGAAATGGAGAAAGAACTCCACACTGAGGACATTCTTTGCAAACAAATCCTTCAACTGATTCTTCACCTAAAGTTGTGGCGATGCGGCTCACCTCGAATATGTTGCAAATCCATCTTACCAACATGTCCTCCACCCCATGCCCGGCCAGTGCATCGCCTCAACCGTTGTGTTATTGAAGACTCTTAATTTGGATGAAAATCTCTAATGGCATTGCCTTTTTGAATAGCGGTTCCTCGATGGATCCTACCAATCGATGTAGTGCCGTATCCACTAATAGGCAGAATAAGTGAAAGGATTATCACTTCATCAGTAAGTATTTATATTATTGATTTAGTATTATTTTAATGATACTAAATTCGCTATATTTCATATTAGAATGTAAAACTAGCTTCGATATATTAATAAAACTATGAACAAAATTAAAATTGATTCAAAACAGAAGAAGTTAAAAGCTTTTAGAGCGGGCGTACACCATCAGATTTTATGATCAGAATCTGATATTACTTCAGAAAAAAATTGTAAGCAATGGGATATCATCGGATACGTACAACGCACCACAATGAATCAATGAACTTTCAAATTTTTTAAATTCATAATTATTTTTTTAACTAACAGATGGCCTACATGATACAACAACGTATGATATTCTTATAAGAAATTCTGATACTGCGCGCACATAATAAGACTTTCTGATCAGAAAATCTGATGTCTTATGTAAAATTCTTACCGTGTGCGGAATCTAATATAAAATACATGTTATTTAGTTACATCTGATGTGCGCCCGCTCTTAAAGATTATTTTTCATCTCTTCTTGTCAACGATAAAGATCTTTATCTAACAAGGATCTTGTATATTTGGCATATTTTTAAAGATTTAAAAAATTATTTATTTTGCGTGATATATTATGCAAATTTAACTATTCATTAATAAAAAATATGATTTTTATTTAATTATTTGTTCAACTGTGCTTTCTAATATTACTTAAATGTATTTCTAAGGTTCTCTTCGAAGCAAGAAATGGATAAATAATAAGAAATGAGAAAATTGAGTGGATGTCATCAAAATATTCTGCTTTAATGAGTAATTTATTTTTAGATAATTAGTTTGTTTTAAAAGATTTTATGTACCTATTTACCAAATAAATTAATATTTTTAAGTATATATTTTTACGTTTTTCTTTAATTATGGGTCTAGTTGGCCGTTCAAAGTGTTTAAAAACTTCCAAAACCACTGATAAGAGCACCTTCTTTCACAGAGTTTTTTTGGAAGTTTTTCAAAGTGTTTGAAAAGCACGGTTCCCCAAAAGCACTGATAAGAGCACCTTCTTTCACAGAGGTTTTACCGACAGATTTTCTACTTTTTTAAAGATAAATTCACTTTTGCAGATTTTCACAGAGAATTAAAAATTTTCAAAAAGAATTGAAAAATTTTTAGACCCTTAAAGATTTTTGTAGAAAAATTATTTTCATTAGGAATCCCATATTTTATATTGCATTTATATTTATGCCCACAATTACGTCATGAAAATTAAACATTGCGTGGACCAATCAATGAATGCCAGCTACTTCTCCAAATGTCAACGTGTGAGTTTTAAATTAAAAGTAACTATTATTCGAAAAGAGTGGGCAAGATTATCAAATGAAGTTTTTATATTAAAATTATTAACCGGTAAATAAAATTTAATTTCTTTATATATTTATTGTAATCATGATAGCATTAAATTAATCTTGAAATATAACCTAGAATTTTCTATAATAATAATCGTGTTAAATTTATGCTAGAATTTTAATAAATTTAAAAATACGAAGTCATTTTTTAACTTCACTCGAGGTAAAATATTTGTTATTAATATTTGACTAAAACTAAATTTGGAATTAATATTGAATTTTTCGTTTCATCCAATCTAATATGGAAAATTTTACCACGTTAAAAAAAATTTATATTAGCACAAGCTTTATCATTATATTAATTCGAAAAATTTAATTTTTCAGGTTTTTATAAAGTATTTTTACGAAAGAATAATGGAAATTCATAATATTTTGTACGCATTATTAATGACAATATTATCATTGTCATCGTTATCGTTAGGTTTAAAAGAGGGTGAATGTGAAGTATGTATTAAAACAATTGAGAAATTTAGTGCAACTATATCAGATGACGTAAAAAAAGATCCAAAGAAAATAGAATTAGAATTTAAAAAGTTTTGTAAAACAACCAAAAATAAAGAGAATAGGTTTTGCTATTATTTAGGTGGTTTAGAAGAATCGGCAACAGGTATTTTAGGTGAATTATCTAAGCCGCTTTCATGGAGTTTACCATCGAATAAAATTTGTGAAAAATTAAAGAAGAAGGATGCTCAAATATGTGATTTACGTTATGGTAAGTTTATTCTGATAAGATTAAGATGTGCCACTTAGTTTATAGATTGTTATATTGTATTTCTAAGTTTGTAGTTAGTATTGGTTTTCATGTTGAATATATTTTTTATCATCATATTTTATCAAATTAAAAAATACATTAAAAATTACATACCTAATCAAAATCCATAAAATTGCATAATAAGATAAATTGTCATAAGTATTAGGGCTATAGATCTTTTCATTTTGAGTTATACTTACTTAAACTTAAATTTTATTGCTTAATTATGATTAGTGTAACGTTTTTTCTGTATGAAAATTTTGATAAATAGTTTTCTATTTCGAAAAATTTTTTATTGCTCTTACAAGCTTCAAATTGATACTCGTATTTTTGTATTTTAATAGAAAGATTATCAAACACAAAGTAGTTAATTTTTACAATTTTCAAGTTGCCGAAATGTACAGATTTTATGATTTGTCTGACAAAATGAGTTTTTTGTATTTATCAATGAATGATTTTACATAAATTTCAAAAAACTAATGTCCGTCATTAAAGTATTATACTCTCTTGTGAAAAGTATCTCAATTCGATTCTAAGGTGGGAATAATTTCAAATTGCATTTTTATGGTACGATTCAAAGTGGCATAAAAATGCAATTAAATTTTACATTTTAAATTTCCACGCATAATTTGACAAAAACGCTAGACGCCATCTTGTTCTATTGCCATGATGTTTGTACAGAAGTAAAAAATAATCCATTATACTAATTATAATTATAAATTAACAATGCCAAGTAAGTAAATAAATGGCAAGTTGATATTTCTCTGGAATTAATATTTTCCAACTGATTATAGCCTAAGCTAATCATTTTTATATTTTTTCTCGTTAATGATTTTTATTTATTTACTGATTCTGAATATTTGTTATTCACTTATCATCAGGTTTTCTTAAAAATCACTTCCTCACCTGTCTTTCTTTGTACTCAGAATTATTGCTTAACAACGTTCTGGAATGATACTTATCAAATAATTTATTTCTTAATACTTCTAAATGTTATACAATTTCATTCTCCCATAAATTTCCATTACAAATATACATTCTAAACAACGCTCAGATTGAAAGAATTAGTAGTATTAGAGATCTTGGTCTTACTAATGATCATAAGCTAACGCTTAATATTTTTAACGGAAAAGCTAATTCTTTTAAAATTCTTGGTTATTTAATTCGTAACACTTATGATTTTCATAAATCCCTCTCCATGTTTTAACTTTTAAATCTCTAGTGCAACCCTCTTTAAAATAAGCTTCTGTTATTTGGAACTCACACTATGCTATTAATATGAAAACTCTCGATTGTGTCCATAGAAAATTTATTAATAAATTAGCTTTTAAGCTTGGTCTACTCCAGAATTCATCTTCTTAAAATACCTTGCAAGTGCAGTTATCATCTTCCAATCCTTAAACTATTACTTTGATGTAGTTTTTATCTTAAAACTTTAAAATGGTCTAATGGATAGATCGCACATCTATAATTTCTTAAATTTAATTATCAGCCTCATTATCTCAGAAACCATAAATTATTTATCTGTTACCAAAGAAATAATTTTATGCTACATTCTCTACTTCATCGTATAATGATGTTAAAATGTAATAATAGTTTGTGTGATCAAATAGACTTGAGCATGCTTCTCGAAAAATAATAAAATCCGTAGTCCTCAGTCAAAATCAATAATTGTTTTTTTTTTTTACATTTCTTAGCTAAACGAACATATTATTATTATAATTATTATTATTTTATTATGTAGCCATTAGATTTATAACATAACATTTTATTTTTTACTGTTTGTACTTTTTAACAGAATTTTTTTCGTTAATAAATAAATATGCTAATGGGCACTGGGACTATAAAATTTTTCATTTTAATAAACTTTTTGTTTGGGCCGTAATCAATAAAGTTGGAAAACAAAAGTTGGTATAGGTTTTCACCTAATTAGAAACACGAAAATACTAGATCACAAAAACGAAACAAGATAGCGAGGTGAAATATTCTAGTATATAAATATTTATGTAATATAATATTTTACTTTAAAATATTAAATAATTTTTAAACTTTGTAAAAAATAATAAACCTTACATTTATCCATTACTTTTAATTTTCGTCGAATTTTTACTTCGACCGTATGTGAATTGCACAGATACACACTTCTTTTTTTTTTTTTTAAATAAAAAGACTGCTTATATTTTAAAAAATTTTTATAAATTGTTTAAATTCGCTATATTTTCATTAGAAAAAGTTCTTTGATACTGAATGAACCATATGTCGATTGTCCACACAATTAAAACTGTTAGTAGTTATTAGGCTGTCTTTTGAAATTCTGGCCCAAAGATAATGAGAATTGTATTATTTGAAATAAAAAGGTGTATTACAACATAATAATATATTATATTGTATTATTATGAAACATATCATCTATTGTCCATTTTAGGTCTCACGTTATCTCTTATATAGTACTTATTTAAATTAGAGTACATAAATATATTTATGTATAACTTTGTTAGTTAGAGTAACTCTTTTTTTATACGGAACAAAATTCAATTTATTAAAAAAATTTCTTTGTTTCAGATAAGCAAATTGATTTGAAGACAGTTGATTTAAAAAAATTAAAAGTACGAGATTTAAAAAAAATTCTTAATGATTGGGATGAAAGCTGTGATGGGTGTATTGAAAAAACCGATTTCATCAAACGAATTGAGGAATTAAAACCACAGCATGTTTCGCATAATGAACTTTGAAGAACAAATTAAATGATTAGTTCAATTGATTAAAATCAGACTGATTTAACTCCAAAATGTATATTAAATAATAATCGTTTCTAAATTATATTTTTCAAATCCATCGATATTTTTATTTATTAGAAAATTATTGTTGGAAGTTGAGTGGAAGAAAGCATCGTTTGATTTTGAGAGAAACACATTAGTCATCTCCCCTGCATTAATTAATTTATTTATGAATTTTCTTGTATTTTTTTAATTATGAATAAGATATCTCATTTTCTTAATAAAATAACTAGAAATTTAAATTTTTGATTGTTTTTATTTACTTTGTAAACGCACATTTTTGTAATGAATGTACCTTGAAAAAAATTGTGAATAAAGTAAAAAATTACTGTTACGATCATTTTATTAATTACTGTGAGTTTAATTTTTCTTTTCTTTTTTATACTCGATATATATATATATATATATATATATATATATATATATATATATATATATATATATATATATATATATATATATATATATATATATATATATATATATATATATATATATATATATACAACACCAAAAATTAGTAATTTATAACAAAACATTTAAGGTAAAAAGATTATGTTTATACTACATTGGATTTCCATATACAGATGTCAGAGCTATAAAATAAATTTTAATCTAAAGTTTTAACACTAAAAATTATTCAAGGTATTAACAAAATTTCATTATGGATGTTCATAGAATTACCTAATTAGCCCTTTTAAATCTATCTTTCCGACATCTAGATAATAAAACAAAGAGATTGTAAACTGAAATTTTTGTTACAAATTAGCATATGAGTCTATTAAGATTGTAGCATAAGTAAAAATTCTGAGGACTCGAAGGGAATTTGGTTCCATAATCAAACATGAAATTTTAAAAATTTGGTAACCAATAAAAACTCACTAGCATAAATATCGATTTTTTGCCCCAATTTTCTAGATCAAAATATTTTGTATTTTATGAACACGTATTTCGATTACAAAATAGTCAACAATATGAATTAGCTAGTCGTAATGATTCTCCGAGATGTTACTTGTTGCTAATTTGGTGCCGGTTTGTATGAGTAACATCTAAAAGAATCATTACGACTATCTAATTCATACTGATGACGACTACTTTGTAGTCGAAATACCTATTAACAAAATATAAAATATTTTATCTAGGAAAATTGGGCAAAAAAACGAAATTTACTCGAAAAATCCTAGAGTTGTCTTTAATTATTTTCATATGATCACTAATATAAGATAAAATTTTACTAACTATATGTGGATAGACTATATTCTTAATAGTTAATGCCATGAATTTTATGTTATAAGGAATTTGAAATTTTTTATTCTAGTTCTAGTATATTTTTTGGGATTCTGATAGTTATAATAGTAACTGAGTAATTATATACCAGGGAAGATAATTTTTGAAAGGGAAAAAAATTATATTAGAATGAAACCAATAGGAAACGGAAAATAATATGATAAAAATGAAAAGAAAAATAAATTACGGGCGATCTGAGTTCGGGAAGGGGTGAGTTTTTAAAGGTAAAACACGGTTTATTTCGATTTGCGGCAAAACTACAAGTCCTATGTAAAAAAGTTAAATGGCAAAGTTGTGGGTAATAAAAAGATATACAACTTTTGCATTTATAACCTCAAAATTTATGTGAAAAATTCAAATAACCAAGTTTTTGAATTTTTATCTTTTACTTTCCAAATATAGTGTAATTTTTTTAATTTAAATTATTTATTTTTTCACCTTATTTTAATAAAATATCGAAAAAGCACCATACTTTTCAATCGAAAAACTTTGAGGTTATGTGAAAATACAAAGATAAGTTGTAGATCTTTTTATTACCTACAACTTTGCCATTTAACTTTTTTCCATGGGACTTGTAGTTTTGCCGAAAATCGAAATAAACCTTTAAAACTCATCCCTCCTACTTCTCGAACTCAGATCGCCCGTGATTTATTTTTCCTTTCATTTTAACATATTATCTGCCGTTTACAATTTTCATCCATGTTATAATGTTCTTCCACTTGTTACCATTTTTTTAGTCTTCTACCATGGTCTAATTTAACTTGAGTTTATAATGAGTCGATATAATCACGATCCGCTATGCTTTTGCACCTTTAGAATTGTTGATAACAGTATGTTAGAGACCGTTAAAAATAAAATAGATTTCATAATTACAATTATATTGTAAAAAATAAAAACTACTTTGCGTTTTTTGTTTCACCAATTTTTATTAATTAATGTTGACATGGTCACATAGACAGAAACATCATTAAATAATAAAAAAACTGGTGAAACAAAAAACGCAAGGTAGTTTTTATTTTTTTATAAATGTTTCATAAATTACATCTCCAAACCATACAAATATCTTGTAATTTTAGCCTACTATTCACCCCTTAGTCGTGAACTTAGCCAATTATCAAAATTTCAATAATTCTAAAACTTTCGTTGGATTTTCCATAAACTTATGAAATCAGAATTTATATGGTTAAACTTCCAATTTCTAGAGTGAATCGGACGTATTCTCTTGTTTAATTGCATTTTTAGTCTCAACATCCAAAACAGATTGTGTCTTGTAAGCTTACAAATATTATTGAAACACTCGCGGAAGCTTATATTAACTATTGGAATAAGGTTTAGTAAATAATTCAATTAAATGATAAAATTAAATTTTATTGGCATCATCATTAATTACTGGGTAAGTACAATCCCTTTACTAATTAAATCCATTTTTGCTTCGGCAATTTGCTAAAAAAGAAATGACAAAATATTTTGTTAGAAAACTCAAATTTTCAATAATTCATTGTAATTTTCAACCCACTTTTTGTAACTCTTCGGCAGCTTTTTCACAATTATTAAACGTAAATACTCGATATAAAACGACTGTAACTGCATAAATCTATAAAATTAAAAAAATGATTATCATGTGAGTAGAAAAAATGTGATTAAGCAATAAGTACCCCAAATAATCCTATTAAAATTATTGGTGACATTAATATAATGTCTGAATTATTTCTAGTAAAGTCATTTTCTATTTTTTTTGTAACAAAAGTTAACCAAATTGCACTTAATATTGAAAATCCAAACAACCATTCCATTAATTTTGTCATTTTTATTTTTATAATTCAACACCAAAAAATAGTAATTTATAACAAAACATTTAATGTAAAAAGATTATGTTTATACCACATTGGATTTCCATCTACAGATATCAGTGCTATACTATCCGTTTAGAATATTTATTAGAAACTAGCTGGCCCGGCAAACGTCGTTTTGCCACATATTTCTAATTAACTTCAACATCTTCTAAGTATAATAACATATTCTTAACAACTTTCCTCTATTTCTTAATACTGAAAGCTAAGGCAAATTAGAATAAATAATGATATTAATATATATTTTAAAGCATACCCGGACACGTTGCGGTGACAATTGATATTACATCGATTGCATGCAAAATTTGAAGCAGATTGGACGAAGGAATTCCTTTGTCCCATACAAACTTTGCCTCTGCTTTTCATCCCATTATGGGTTGAATTTCAGAAAATCTTTTCTTATGGGATGTATTTGATGTGTAACCCCCTATTTGGTGTAGGATATCCGTGACACGAAATATTTATATATACACTCGTGTTTGATGTGGGACACCTGGTACTTCGTGCACCCACAATTCGTGTATATTGTGTTATGGCTCTCATATACTTGATGAGAAATAGTAAAAGGAAGTCCAGAACCACTAATATAGAAAAGAAGAGATAAATAAATTCTATTTTGAATAGCTGACCCGGGTAAACATTGTTTTGTTATATAAATTATTTCTAATCAACATCAATCAATATCTCCTAAATATAATAACATATTCCTAGTTTTCCAATTACAAAGCATTGTGCGACTCAGTGGCGCACAATGCTGAATTATGCTGAAGCTTAATTGGAACGTGAATTAGTTTTCAAATGCACCAGTAGAGTGCGCTAAGTACAGTATTGAAAAAAAAAAATAATCATAGAGTTAGCAATAACCTCATTAATGTGTAAACAAAGCTTCGCTTATGAGGCATGCAATAAAGTGGTATAAATAATTATTTGTATGAGAACTGTTTACGATATTTTAAGTAATTTTGGTTTTGATTATTTAATTAACATTTGTTTTGAGTAATTTTTTTAAATGAGTTCAGTTTAATTTTAATTTTTAGATAATATAAATAAAACATTCCGATCAATGTCAACTTAAAGAAAAAACACTTGTTAATTTTCTGTCACTCAGTTGGTATCCATTGCACGCATCAAGTGAAAACACTACTTTTGAGAGTGCTCGACTGTACGAAGCGTTGCTGTAGTTGAAACATTCAATGTTAAGCATTATGTCACATTATGCGCTCTTGTGCGGTAATTGGCAAACTACCATTCTCAACTGTCTATAACTAAATAATGAAGTTGCGGCAAATCAAAATAAATTATATTAATTTATATTTTAAAGCATACCCACCCGGTTTACGCGTTGCTGTGTTATTTTTCACATTTTAATAAATGATATTACATCGTTTACATGCGGATGCAATTCTACCCTTAGGGGAAGAATTTCAAATCCTTTCTTATCGGATTCCCGGTATTTAGTGTGCACCCGGTACATTATATGCACTCGGTATTTACCTGGTATTTGCTGGGGTACACCCAGGACCGCGTTCACTCGATAATTTTTGCTGTGGTACACATACACTTGATGAAAGGTATATGGACCTCCTGAACCAAGAATGATTCCGGAAATACTTGAACAATACGATATGCACACTTTATATAGTTGACAGTTCGTCATACTGCTAGTGAGAAGAGATAAAGAAGTTTTATTTTGAATTTCAAAATTAAATTTTGGTTTCTATGGAAATGATGATTTGTAACATGTGAGAAAAGAAAAAACAAAATATGTTTCACAGCTAGGAACATTTTCTATTCGAAAATTAAATTGTCGTTTATAGTATTTTCCTTTACTTATTATTTATGTTTCTCACCTTTTAAACCTTCCCTGAACTTTCACGGATATTTCAAAATTAGCCAAATCGGTCCAGCCATTCTCGAGTTTTAGCATGACTAACGAACAGCAATTGATTTTTATATACATAGATAGATTCATGAAAAAAATTTAGCGCTGCAGTAGCAAAAGGTACGTGAATATAAGCCAATGAGATAGGAATTCATGCAGCTGGATTATAACTTAATATTATAACTTAAAAAACAAAAAAATATTTTAAATTACC